>VXAL01007454.1:75896-240740 GCA_013399475.1 Chauna torquata | reverse complement strand
CTCTCCATGGGCTGCAGCCTCCTTCAGGCCACATCCACCTGCTCCACCGTGGGCTCCTCCACGGGCTGCAGCGTGGAGATCTGCTCCATGTGGTACCCCATGGGCTGCAGGGGGACAGCCTGCTCCACCATGGGCCTCACCATGGGCTGCAGGGGAACTTCTGCTCCTGCGCCTGGAGCACCTCCTGCCCTCCTTCTTCACTGACCTTGGTGTCTGCAGGGCTGTTCCTCACTCCTCTTACTCCCAGCTGCTGTTGCCCAGCAGTTTTTTCCCTTTCTTAAATCTGCTCTCCCAGAGGCACAACCAGCATCGCTCACTGGCTCAGCTCTGGCCAGCAGCGGGTCCCTTTTGGAACCGGCTGGAGCTGGCTCTGATCTGACATGGGGCAGCTTCTGGAATCTTCTCACAGAAGCCATCCCTGTGGCCCCCCTGCTACCAAACCCAATACACCTCCATGTTGGAGGAGAAAAAGAACCAAATGTGAATAACTTACCAACAATGAGAACTGGACTATGTCACTTTCTAGCACAAGCCATACCTCTCTGCAGAAAGAAAAGCTTCTCTTGAGACACATGTTTGGCTATGACTTATCATTTCTGAGTTAGGGACATGCTTGCTTTCCTTGATATGCTACAGAGCATTGAACATTGCAACCTGTGCTTCTCTTGTTTCTAAGCTCACATTTTAGGGCTCGAGAGTTTTATTTAATAATACAAAGGGTGATATAATTTCCTTTAGTGCAGCAAGCGCTGTGTGTCTGTATGCCATGGACATTCACATGCACAGTGACCTCTCCCCTGACGTGAACACAGACATTCCTACAAAGCATGTATGTGCGCACGTGTCAGAAGATTTGGGCCAGAATATCACGCATAGGTTTGTGAGACAGTTGATGTATGAGCTAAAGGCGAAAGAAATCATATTGCTCCAGCTAGACACCGTAGCCATGGAATTACCAATTCTCCATGAGCTGTAAGAGCCAAATTGCTGAGGTGTCCTCCAGGGAATCCTCAGCAAACTCGGCGGGAACTTTCAGCTGGCTTTCAAGTGACTGTGTATAACTGCTTAGCCACATCTCCTCTGTGGGACTGAGACCAATCTGTGTGTGTGTGTGCCTGTCCATGTGTGTGTGTGGGGGGGTCATATATATTCACAAAAAAATTAGCAGTTTCATAACATAAATAGGGATTAGCATTTTTTTTTTCCTTTGGGAAAAAGCCAGCTTGACTTTTTCTGGCAAAATAGAGAACTGTAGCACAAGAACCCTCTCTCTGCCATCTTCACCTCCGCACAGTGCTCGCACACACTATCTCAAGCACTATGTAAGCATTGCTGTTGTTGTGGGTACACCTCTAAGTGATGTGACTGAGATATTCCAGAGGATTCATGAAAGTTTTGGGCTGTCAGTCAGCTTCAAAACTCCACAGAAGGGAAATGGGACTCCTGAAAATTTTGATTTTCACAGAGGGTTCATAATTCTTTGGAGTGTAACATAAAGTGTTATTTTTTAATACCTTTATATATGTAAGTAGTGTCGGATGTTGATTGTAGCATTGCTTCAGTGACTTTACTCCTAGTAACTAATGAAAAATCTGCTTTCCCTTGATGATGTTGCACCCTCAATAATCAGGTGCACTGCACCTTGCAGGGATGCCTGGAACAGCAAAGTGTTGAGCCTTGAGCAAGAAGCAAGAAATCAAGGGCTTGATTATCTACTAAGAGGGACACTATTTGTGCTGGTAAGATGGGGCAAAATGGCTGGAATCAGCAGTTCTCTCCTCTTTTCCTTCAAGCAGGTGATGCTCCTTCTGCACCAGCTGCCATCTGTGGTACAAAAGGGAGCTACTGGGCTCTCCAATGGTTATAATGATGTTTAGTCTCAGATAGAGTCCAGGATCAAGCCAACGTTGCTTCAGGGACCCAGGAAGCACAGCATCATTTCTGGCTCCCACACAGCCTTCACCTGCAGTGCACTGAGCAGAGTCCAAAATATATTTTGCATACAAATTAATGAGATACATTTATAGCACCCCTTAGACAGCTTTATTCTGCTAGTGCTTACCTTTATTACTATGTAACATACTCAGCTCTCATTGTCATAAATTGTGCTCTACTTTTGAAAGGGGAAAATAATTCCATATAAAAGATAAATAAATATGGAGAATAAAATCCTGCTAGTTCCTATGTGGCCACCAAAAAACGGCAAAGTCATCCCATACATAAGTAAAACATCAGACCCTGACATTTAGTAATCAGAATCTTTCTCCTGACTTTGACGTGCCCAAACTGAGCACACACGGGAGCATCCCCTTGTCTCACATACGTGGTAGGTAGTAGGATGGTGACTCCACCATCGCAGCTGAGGGGCCTCTGCAGGCTTAGGATCCTGTGGGGAAGGTGGTGCGGTGGCCTTAAAATGCATCAGTACAAGCAAAATAAGCTTTTATCTACAGTAGTATCCAGATGATTCCACTGGTAACATGTATTTTGCTTCCAAAAACAGGTAGCAAAATTAAAAACAAATGGATGGAAAATGGCTTCCTGTTGCACTTGGCCAACCTAACCCGTGAGTTTCTGCCTTGTGATACGAACTTGTCTGCGCTGTTGGCAGGATATTTGCAAATGCTTGCTTTGTGCATGTTTATACGCACATATTTAATACCCAAGGACTCCTGGTTCTTGCTGTGCCCAGGCCACTTCCACATTGCTCTGCCTCACTTGACTTCAATTTGTACTTGAGAAAGTGGCAGCAGAAACACAGCTCTGCTTCCTAGTCAGCCCCTCACCCATCTCTGCTAAATCACAAGTCGCATCCCAGCAGATTAAAGTAAATTTCGATCAACAGCAGTTTAAATGAGCAAATTGGGCACTGAACTGCAACAGCTGAGGAAGGGAGAGCACAGCCATTTTGCCGCTTTGGAGGGACCCTCCAGCCAGGGAGAGGGGCAGGGGCCTGGGGGCACGCTCCTACCTCTCCCCCATGTGATTCATGAGGGCTCAGGAGTCACAGCCATTAGACATTAGGGGAAAATCTTCTCTGAAGAGGTATTATTTGATGTCAGTGAAGGCTGCAAAATTGAATTCTATTGTGGGAAGGCTTTCAAGTTATATTACCCTATGTCTGTGTAGTATTTGTGAGAAACTTCACTTTCTTTAAAAAAATACTATTTATTTCCTCTTTTGCAAATAAACAGAAAAATTGAACCACCTGGACTCTATAGCATTTCTCCGAACACACCATTTTAGCACAAGTTCCTTCTCTTTGTGGAAGTTTCCCTGTACTTTGCAGCAGCACAAACTGCAGCAACAGACTGGCGTGACTGGGGTGACCTGTGCACTTTAGGGGGCACACGCGTCTTCTGGGCTGTGTCACGGAAACCTCTGCTCTGTACAGGCAGAGTGGCTGTTGTTTGGCCACATGCAGTGGCTGTCAGTGAGTACTTTTAAAGAGCTCATTGAACTAAATATATTTATTAGGTAGTTTAGTCTTAGATTGTAGTCCTGCTCTGCTGGCACAGGTTCTACAGCATATTCATATAATACGTCCCCCTCATTGGTCCTAAAAATGCTTGATGATACATAGTCAAAGCAGCAGAGATGATAACTCAGAGCAGAAAAGGTGGACCTGTATTTACAGCAAAATGTCATTCTTGCGATATATGATAGAGGAAAAAAAAAAAAAGAATTTTCTGTCTGTCTTCCTTACAGACGTGCTTCTTAAAAGGGTACCGGTACCATTGTCTACCATTCACGACTAACTGCATTTATGAGTAATAGAATACTTCCTTACATGTGAGGATAAATGTACAGTATTATGGCATAATCAGCTAGGATGTATTTCAGCAGAGCTTTAAGTAAGTGAAACATTGCAATTCAGAGGTTATCCTGAAGATCAAATCCCCAGTCAGAAAGCTATATTGTTGCCTTCATTTTCCTTTCTCAACCCCATGAAGGCTTAATTGGCAGCTAGCTTACATTGTGATCTCCTAGCTTCTTAGAATTTTTTTTTGTAACAGATTTTTTTTTTTTTAATGAGCATTTTCTCAAGGGAATTAATTATTACTTTGACTGGTATATTCATATATTTCTATCAAGAAGTTTTATAAATTACCAAACTCTTCACACAGTGTGCAACCATAAAAATAACAAAGAGTATCTGTAGTTCTTTCTAATCCCATTAAATCTTTTTTTTTTTTTTTTTTAAATCTGAAGCTTATTCTCCTCTTTGTTAAATGACAACATTCAGATTCAATTGCAGCTAATGTCTAATGTGCGTATGCTGTGACACTGCTATGGATTTACAGAAGCTGCTCCATAAGAAGAAATACATGTCACAAAGTGAGAAGAGCTCAAACGAATGAAGAGTTTCATCACTGCATGAGCATCATTTCTGCAGAGAGAATGCTCATTACAAACTTGGCTTTTCTACCTTGTTTACATTTTATGCAGAGCTTTTAGAAACATGCTCACTGTGAGGCACTCTGTGGGAAAACATACTTTCAGTATCAGTCACCATATTAACAGGGGGCCAAATCCTGGGGCCTCTGCTCTATCTTGAGACAAACAGACTTCAATCAGATTAAGGACTGGTACAAGCCCAAAGGCTTAGACAGTGACTTAGCCACAGACCCTTAAGAAAGAAAATACTGCATAGCTGTGTTGCTCCAGAGCCAAGACCAGTAGCCCAACACACCAGCCACAGGCTTGTTTATGAGTCCAGCCTTGTCCACGTGACCTCCTAGCACAACCTCTCATTTTTCTCCAGGCCCATCCCTGTTCCTGGGCTCCTTCCTTGCATTGCCACCACCCAAATTTTGCACCCAATCTTTTTTCCTGGATGGAAGCGACTCTTGCAGAAGTCTTTGGGTCTCAGGCATGTCTATCTTCATTTGGTACCTTCCGCCAATGAAAGTCTGGGACAGGAGTCTTTCAAGCCTTGTATTTGCTTTAGTTTTCCTTCAGTAAGCTCTCCTCCTAGCAGGTTGGCATGTGGGGACGCACATCCTGCTGACAGCCTGTGGGGATTGTGGTCTCTCCCCATCAAGGCTCTTCCCCGCCTGTGTCCCTTCCAAAGAAGGGACTAAAAGCTGCCAATGCCCATGAGTAAGCAGGCACCTCGTTCCCTTCTACTTTCTCTCCTTTCTGCCTGAAATGGCTTGCTGGAGTTAAAGTTACCCTTGGTGTTCAAGTTACAACTTTGTAACAAATGAAAACAGCAATTAAAGCTGCCACTTCATTCCTAAGTCACACCATTTTGTCTAATTGCAATATATATAATACATAAGATCATGCTGTGCTGGGGGATGTATATGCAATAACTGAACACAGTGGCATGATTTAGGACAGGCTGGCTTTGAATTTCTTTGTGTGAGCAGGTGGTGTTTCTACACTGCCTCAAATATATCCAACTTGACACTATAAGGTCAAACTTACCCCTTCTGAGGGCTTGGCTTTATTAGTAGCCCAAATAATAAATAGCAAAACACAAACTTCAGCCAACACTCTCTTTCCAGAGTTTCCAGCAGGAATTCCTTGGATTTGCCCTCATCTTGACCATCCAGAAAGTATTTACACATCTTCTGTTTTAAGGGACTTCCCAGGACTTTAAGAAAATTGCAATAGGTAAACTTGTTCCTGCTAATAAGTTACTGTCCATTAGCTGAGATGGGGTAACTGCAGATGTGTTCTTTGCCCATGCTATCTGTCCAAAAAAAAAGTATGGACTTGTACACTCATATGCCTAATACCGGAAGGAAAACAAATATAGTAGCCGTAACACCCATTTTAAGAAAGGGGAGAAAGTGCTTGCGGCAGCCACCTGCCCTATTTTAATGTAAGTGCAACAGTGTGCAGTCCTCTAGGACAAAGGCACGGAGGAAAGTGAAAGACAGGACAGACTGCAATGTACGTTTGCCAAAGGCTGATTGTGGCAAAGTACCTGGATAGTTTTCCTCCCTGCAATGAGAGATTTTCTTGACTAAAGAAACGCAGTAGGTCTCATCTCTACAGACTTCTGAAAAGTAGGTAATAAGGTGCCACATGGGAAATCATTAGTTAAGCTGAAGAAGATGGGAATTAGTTCAAAAAGTATAACGTGGATAAAAAACTAACTAAAGGGAGATGTCAACTGCTTGTGTTGAAGAGGGAGATCAGTCCTGGAATGAGGTTACCTGTTGCAAGCATCTGGGCTTACAAGGTTACTAGGACCTCGCCTTTATTTATGAGCTTCATTTTGAACCTGTGATGCAAAAAGTAGGACTGTGCTAGAAAAAAATGTTACTGGTCACAAAAATTGGGAGACATCAAAACTGCAGAAAGAACTAGAGGAACAAAACCACACAAAGTGCAGGATTTTGTAGTTTGAGGTCATTATTACACAAACTTTTGCTCTTCAGCTAGAAATGGTGTGGGAAGATGGAAGACAAAGATGGTGGTGGTGGTCATGCACTGGATAGAAACTGGCGGACTAATGAAAATGGCAGCCACAATCCCCAAATGATTGATAGTTCCCATGGAGGCACAGCAGTGTCAGCAGCTCTACAAGGGGCCCTTCTCCAAGCTCAGTGAGCAGCTCTGAGTCCCTGTGGCCAGGAGGGACACTTGACACCTGGGAGAGGGGCACGGAAAGGCCTTGGGGCTCAAGGGGAAATGAGAACCCAGCTGACCACAGAGCCATAAGAAAAAGTCACCTGTGCAGTCTAGTAAAACACAGGGCGACAGGGAATATGATTGTTCCCTGTAAAAACATCAAGGAGGTAAATGCCAGGCAGGAAAAACAGCTCTTTAACCTAAAGGACAATGTTGTCACAAGTATGAACATATATATAAACTGATTAAATCTAGGCTGAATATTAGAAACAGATTCTAACCACTGCAGGCTTGAGTTTCTAAAACAGCCTTTCACCAGAAGTTATTAAGGGGGAAAGGGAATCTGATTATGAAATGGGATTACATGACAATAACCACCTATGGTATAGCGGGCAATAGTGCTTAGCGACTGAAGAGGTCTTTTCTAGTTCCCTGCTCCTGTGAACTGATTGATTTTTCCAGGTTTAGGATTTTCTTTTTCTAGCTAGAACTGTTTGACAGACTCAATCCAGAAATTCTTTAAAAAATACATTGCATTGGTAAAAAATTGTTAAAAATATATCCCGTTTTACCTATATGTTTGTTTGGTGATGGTTTGTTTCTTGCCAGCTCTATGCAAAGTTACTTGTGTTAAGGGGATTCTTAGTCTTTTACTTCTACCTTCAATGCAACACTAAAAACTGAGGGCCCAAGGGGAATAATGTCATTCTGCTATGAAAAATACACTAAATAAGGGTGGAAATATTCATGGAGATATCTCTCCTAAATGCAGATGCCATGGAAATATCTCCTTTTAACATTTGTGTCAAATATTTCAAACTTGGAGCAGTGCGACTTCATGCCCATTTTCGTCACTTTGAAAGATCATATTCTCTCTTTTGCTATATCTGTACTAATTTGTTCCTCCCCAGATTGTCTACCACAGTTCAGGCTGATTCAGATCCTGTCCCCACACATTGCTGAAATGAGGCAATGTCAAGCCAGAACTTGCAGAGGGAAACAAGGTGGGTAGAGACATGCTGAAATTTTAACCTTTCTGTGCTGGTGCTACCTCTAGTCAAAAATAACTGGGAAAAAAAAAAAAAAAAGGTCAAGTTTTTCAGCATCTCCAGGCTGGTTTTAGCATGGGTTGATTGGTGGACATCTCTGTACAAGCACAATAAGTTTGGTCTAAACGTTTTCGGTGTTGTGCACTGTCACCAAGACTGGCTTTTACGCAACAGCACATGCTAGTCAGTGACTAGGGAGCAAGGCAAGCATGATTACTGAAAGATAACTGGAGAAAGGTCTTAAAAAATTCAAGGCCCCTTCCCATGTGTGATTTTCCCTAAATTACTTTGGCTTGCTCATCCCTGAGGTGTATGGTGGGGGAAGGGTTTGAAGTTCTCTGAATTTGCATGTCATTGCTGGTCAAAGTTCTTTGTTTTCTGTACATTATGGGAGCATATAAGGAAAAAACACCCGCTTGCACACGCGTGTGTGCACGCACACACACACAGAGTGAGCCTAGGGCACCTAGTATTTTATTCTCATGAACAAGCTATTAAAAAATAAAGCCATCCTGTGATGTGAACCAGTCAGTTTGCCAGTTTGAGCTGAGGAGCTGGAGTGACTGAGGCAGATTGGATTCCAGCAGTTGCAAGAGAAACCTCAGGAGATGGCTGGCTCTACACAAGCAAGCTAAGCTGCGCTTTACAGCTATGGCATTAAAGTCCAAGCCACACATAAGTGAACGAGCATCTGAAGAAAGCTAATCAGGACTCCAAGTAAAGAACTTTAAATCTGCGCTGCACAGACTTTGACCTGGACTTTTCTCTGAAGATTTAGTAAGTCTTGAACGTCCACAATTTCCAGTAGAGTGAAATTCATTATACAGTGGTAAAGGGAATCAGCAGAGCATCTGGTTAAATTGTTCGAGGCAGAAGAGCGAAGGTAAAATATAGAGGAGCATATTAGGGTATTATTTCATATTGCTCTGTGTAGGCTGAACACAGCTTAGACTGCTTTATCTTCTGTGTGTTTTAATCTTAACTCTTGCAAACCATACTGCGCAGTGACCACATCTTTTATGGAATGATATAGGGAGAAATATGAATTCATCACTGTAGAATCTACAGAGTCACCATTAAATGAGTAAACCTATCAACTTTATAATCTATATGCATAGAAAAATCATTATTTTACCCCTTATTTTGATAGCAAACATTTGTTTGAAAGAGTGCTGTTATTAGCAGCCTGCTTTCAATTAAGAATCTGTTCCTTTATGACTGTTTTTGAAGACTTAACATCATGGCTGTTACATAAGTCTCATTAGCTATTTGGCATAAGCATTCTTAGAGCAGATGCAATAAGGTTTCATTTGGGTAAATTGTGCTTTTACTAAAAGACAGTTAAAAAATAAAACAGGTTTGGGTTTCATCCCATCTTTCTTACTTTTAGAAGAGAGGCAGAAAAAATTGTAAATTTAATAATAAAAACTAATGGTGATATTTACAAAGACAATGTTAATTTGTGCCGTGTGCTCGAGTGGTGGTGTGAGGTGAACATTTGTCTTTCATAACCGAAGCAGAACCATTAAACCTATTTCACACAGGCTGTCAACCATCCATCCAGTGGCAATGCCTTTTAGTCACAATTAGCCAGGCTCCTTTGAGCTTTGTCATTTGTTTTACTTAAACAAAAGAAATAAATAAATCAAACTTTGCTTGTTAAAATGAATTTAAGTAGGAGAAATATTTCATTCCATTTCATTGTTGGGTGATACCTCAACCTGTTACGGCTGAGGACAGTGTGAAGAAATGTGGAGAGGTGAGACCAACTCAACTGGGGAGCAGCATGAAAACCCGCTGCAGAAACACCCACCCCCAGCATCTCCTACCCCCTCCACACCACTCCCCACCCCACAGCTGCATCCTCCGGAGCATCCTCCCACCGCTGCTGTGTGAGATGCTGGGACCTCTGACCCCTCTGTCAGCTATGCCCTCCTCCCCACTTCCAGACTGCCATCACCAACCCCTCAGGAGGGGTGACGGGCACCAGAGGGATGGGGGTGCGGAGGCAGCAACGCTGCCTTGTGCATTGTGCAATTCGGTAACAGCAGAGAAAGAAATTCCCGTGCACTTGAGCAAGGCAGCTTCCCGGCTGCTCTGTTCTGCCTGGCTCGCACAGACTAACTACGTGGAGAGGCAAGGAGTGAAAGAGCAGGCAGAAAGAAAGACAGGGACTCAGATGCCCAAATTAATGCACTGGTTATTGTCATCATGATTTTATTGACAGTGTATTAGGTTTAGATGAAAAATTCAAAGATAATGCAAGTATCATGTTAATATGCAGTTCTGTAGTATCTATTATGTGCATTGTAAGGCTGCCAGAGCAAATCCTGTTTCAGTGGTGAATTGGATAATCTGTTGCATTTTTAAAGGCCATTCGTCCTGAGAGATTATGAATTTATATTGCCTAAGGTTGTATTCCATCATTACAAAAGTGCTAGAATCCTCCTTAAAGTTTGTTTTACCTGTGTAGCAGCACTGGGAATTTTGTCTCCTGCAATACATTCACTAACACTGGCGTTTTGACATTTGAGAGTTATCTTTTAGTTTTACCTGCTGCAGGAAAAAATTAGAGACACAACTTCTTTTAATAATGCAACTAGTGGTTCTACTTATTCAGTAGCCTCAAGCCAATGACACCTTTCTTTACTTTCTGTACAATCATCTTCATGTACAGAGGTCTACTGTTGTATGATTAAATTGGTGATCAAACTGTGATCTGTTTAACTTAACTGAGACTTTTCTCAGCAAAAGGGAGATGTCGCTTTACACTTTCTTCAACAAAAACATCTATATGGTCTATTCGGTTAGTAGAAGGAAATGTACAGTTAAAAGATAAATGTAATTACTGTACATTACTATTGTGCAGTAGTCTACTATTTCAACCAAAAAAAAAAAAAAAAGCCACGTATCCCCAGTATGTCTCTTTTTAGCATAGAATCTCTTTTATTTACAGTAATTCTGAACCTGGGCTTGGCAACCAACTCACTATTGTTTGTGTGAATTTAATTTTGGAAGAATCTAAGAGCTGATGTAACTTTGCCTGTATGCCTGCCCATTTTTCTGTTACATTTCCCTCTGCTACTCTAAGGAATTCCTTTGTTGCCAGGAAAGTTTGTGGAAAAAGTACCTTTTGAGCAAATGGAAGAAAATACTGTGAGGAGTGAAGTTTAAGCCCACTTCAGATTTGGCTGCGATAGAGTAAAAAGGACGTGCCCCCAGGAAGGAAAAAGTCCCAGCCACAGTGACTCACCAGCACAAGTGATATGCCACGAGGTCTGATATTCTTGTGTGCTTATCAACAAGTAACATTCTCTTCCTAGGCCTGGCTTCAGACAAAAGATCATTTAACATTTTTATATTAACTCCAAACAATCTCAGCATCCCTGGATGTGCTGGGCCTTCAAGGCCATCTTCTGTAGGAACAGAAGGTGTCTGTTGAAGTATAGACAGTACATAGACCTTTTCAAAGGCTATTTATCTAGACATAATCTTCCTAGGCACTAAGTATTTAACAAAAGACTCTTTTAAGTAGCACAGTGAAGGCAATGTGTGTCTCTGCAATTCTCACAGCCATGCTTAGTTTTGTGTTTTCTTTCCCACTGAACTTCAGTTATTAGTTTATAGAAAATGATAGGCAATATATTTCTTTTATTTTGTATAGGTATCTATTATTTATGTCGAGATGGCAAAGGAAAATTCTAAGACAGCCTAATCTATTCAAAACTTTATGAAAAAGAGTTTTGTTTTCTGTATGTCAGCTAGAAAACTTAGGAAGACTTTCTTACTCCATCCTTTCAGAGGCCATACAGCAGATATTTTTTAGTAAATCCTGACTGACTGCCAAAGGTGGCTTGACAAATGGAAACAAACTTCCATGAGATGACACTCTATATGGAAGGGAAGAACTCACATCTGGAGGAGTCCTAGAAGCTTCATACCTGAAAATCTTGGTGTGGTCCTACAGAAGAAGGCTACGAATGTGCTGGCCCCTACGTGCTGACCCACACAGGTGTTAGAAGTTGGTGCCTTCTGTGCAGGCTGAAGAAGCGAATACTCAGTTACAAAGAAGTGATCTCCAGCATCTCTCCAGCATATCACCAGATCATCCACTGCTAAAATGGCATTCTATAAGTGGGGTATGAAAGAATTCGTGTTGGAAATAAGACAGTTCACCAACAGATGTGCAACCACCATCTCATCTAGAGACTCCCGTAAGTATAGTCATTGGGGAAATATAATTTCCTGGGGCCAGCACAGACGATATCTAATTGGAATCACAAGTTTGAATGAAAAATGGGTCCTGTTTATAGCAGAATGTAATTTAAAGCTGGGGGCTATAACGTTCTGTTAGCTATTACCTGGAATTACTGAAGATAAAAGCCACAATGGTAGAAATACTTAACATTATTTTGAATAGTATATGAAATATAGCACCATCTAAAGCAGGTGACAGGAAGACCACTAGGTAACAGAAAAGAAATATAGCATTCAGATAACCTAAAAATAATGTCTATCTGTTGCTCTGTTCTGCTCAGTCAGTTCAGAAGTAGGGTTTTACTGAGGACATTAACCATCTTTAAGGTTTGAGCCCTGATTTATTTTTGTTTATAACATTCTTGGGTCTGCAGAACCTGGTGGTTGTGAAAACGGATGTATGTGATTTATAAAATGGTGGGCCTTCATAAAAGAGGTGATTCTTTTGCAAGAGAATATTTACCAGAACTTGATTAGGATCCTGTAGTACTTATGGTTGATAAGGCATTAGAGGTGGGGAGATACATAAAACCCAGATCTGTTGGATGTTGTAACAGTCCTTCTGATGGTCAGAGAGTGTCAGTGACATGAGCCTGTTTCTCATCCTCTTAACACCAGATGGAAATGCCAGAAATAAACAAATATTTCAGTTCTGTATAAAAATCCTTGGGAAAAGCCAGGACAGATAAAATATTGGGGAGGGGGAAGAAGCACAATGGAGAATGAACCAAACAATAAATGTGACCATGTGCTCTGTGAACCACCTGACTAAACCAGATGCCTCTGGAGAGGAAACGGCAAAATACCTTTATTTTCCCTGGAGCCATCAAAGGAAGCCTGCAATGCAGGGCATCAGCGTTATCCTCTCAGGTTTAATATCTGATGTGTTTGCATCTGTGATGGGGGAGCAAGGCAGAATTCCCATTACAAGAGTACAATAGTTATAGCTCTCCTACAGGCTAACACTGCACAGGCCAGTAGTTATTTTGTGGCATATGCTGGACTGAAATGTGTCAGGAGAGAAGGCTTGGGATATTTTTCCCCTTTGTACTGGAAAAAAGCAGTAAATGGAATCAGACTCATACTCAGTATCTGCTGTACCTTGAGAGGCAAGTTTCAGCCTTGTCTGAGACACACTGCTGTTCATAAACAATGCTGTTTGTTCAATTTCATTCTCTTTATGGTTCATTGTTATTTTAATAACTGTTTTATTTGCAATATTATTTTAAGACAGCAATACAGCTGGTAAATAACTTGCACTATTCGTTTAAGCTTTCTGGATGAAGAAGGTTTCTAATAACTCTACCAACGGGTCAGTTCATTCCCTACTCAAAACAACCAGCAAAAAAGGACAGGAAACTCCCTCGAGGAATTTTCTACAGACAGTTCCATCAGGAAGGCATTAAGTGTATATTTATCTCTTGCCTCCCCCTGTTCCTCTTGGAACAGGCAAAGCGGTTCGGATCTGGGAACCAGGATATCTCAAGGGATCTGCCAGAGGTCAGGCATTTCTGCCTAGAAACCCAAAGCCTCTGTGCTGCTCATACTCCCTGTGGTTCTTTCTTAGTCCTGGCAGTGTAGCTCTAGCGCACAGCCAAGGCATGGAGAGGACTTAACACAATGTGTATTTACTTTGGTGTAGATTCCTGATTATTTCTGGATGAGAATCACATGAGACATATCAAACCTCCTGGCCTAAGCATGCATCCCACCCTTTTTCCACAAAGTGGACAACTTCAGCATGGACTGCAGACCAGACTAGGGAGAGAAGAGCCTCCAGCCTCCTGTCACAGTCTGATTCGAGCAGAAAATCACTGACGGATTGGGAGGGGTACATGACCTAAACACATGATACCTTTATCAGCTCTCCAAAATTTTGAAGGGAAAATAAAAAAAAGCAGCGATGAAATGGTACTGCTTTCATCTGATATATTCAATAACATTGATTTTATTGGAAATTATTCAGAACTTCCTCATGTTATTTGTTGTTGACTCTTTGTTAACATCACTGAATACATTTGCAAGTTGTTGACCTAGTTAAACTTGGTTTTCTGTGCCTCATATCACTGGGAAGGAGGACCTGGAGAAGAACAAATGCTCCACAGCATTTTGTTAGCCCTGGACACATGGAGGAGTCAGTCAGTTAAAACAAAAGAATATAACAGCAACATAGCACAGCAGCTTGAAATGCTGAGAGAAATAGAGAATAGTCCTCTTTCATATGAACAGCCAGGGTTACCTTACTTGTGTAAGGAGCACAAGACTTGTCCTTTGGTCTTGGAAAAGCTAGAAATTCCTCAAGAACCAAAACCAGGTTGTGTCACTAGAAGAAAAGGGATACAGCAAAAAGTTGAGCTATTTTCTTCTTCTCCAAAGACAGAGTTCTGTTTTCTTGAGGCCAGTCTGTCCCTCATTCAACTTCATTTTCTTTTCTTACAGCAAGAAGCTGTCACAGAGAACAGGTATCTTATCATCATATAAAATGCAACAGAGAATAAGAAAAAAAGTTTGGGAATAAATAATTGATTGCTTGAGGAGATACTGACAAGGAACAACTATTTTTTCTGTTAATACATGATATGTTAGAAAGGAAGAAACTGTTCTGGAAGGACAAGAGAGTTCCCAGCAGAGGGTGGGGGAGAGCTGTTGCCAGTTTGTTGTTTTTTTTTTTTTGCCTGAGGGACAAAAAGTTTCACCCCATAGGTGTCTATAGGAAAAAGAGTATTTTGTTTGCTCTGTGATCCCTGGTTATACTCTTATCTAGCAGATCTGGGACTGTCACATAGGAAATCTCCATGGGGGGAGCATTCCGTCTTCCACAGCAAGGAGCACTGGGAGGAAACCCTCTCACCACCCATACCCTTGCAGTTCAGAAGACACAATGCCTAGCTCGGTGCTTCCCCCGCACTGGCTGTGGGCAGAGGGATGGAAATCAGTGGAGGAAGGGCAGAGCCCAGGCAGCAGCACAGCCCTCACAGCAAGCTCTCCAGGAGCAGACCTGGGTGTCCGGGACATGTTTGGCCTTCACCATTCCAGCACCCAGATTTCACAGTGTGACCCAGGGACAGGCACTTCCTGGGTCTGGTCCAGTACCAGCAGTCAGAAATTGAATTATTTATATTTATCTTACATCTACAACTGAGCAGTACTTCGCATTTGGGGCAGTTTGTTAGGATTGACTTTAGATGAAGGAAAGCTCTGGGGGCAAAACTGCTTATCTGTGAGGACATAGCAACCATAGGTTGATACAATTCCTCTCTCCTAATCTGAATCAGTTATCTGGGAAGAAAATGATATAAACTACAGTGTGCATTATAATACAAATACTGTGTATTGCAACAGGTAGATTCACAACTCATAGCTTAGCTGGATTTCTTCTTCAGAGAAAAAAAAGAAAAGAAAAGAAAAGAAAAGAAAAGAAAAGAAAAGAAAAGAAAAGAAAAGAAAAGAAAAGAAAAGAAAAGAAGAGAAAAGAAGAGAAAAGAAGAGAAAAGAAGAGAAAAGAAGAGAAAAGAAAAGAAAAGAAAAGAAAAGAAAAGAAAAGAAAAGAAAAGAAAAGAAAAGAAAAGAAAAGAAAAGAAAAGAAAAGAAAAGAAAAGAAAAGAAAAGAAGACCAGAAATAAATTTGCTGCATTTTCCAGAGCAATTTAGTGATTACCCCCTTAACACAGAGCAAGAATATCTCATCTAGTTTCACCCACTTGATTAAGATAAACTGGAATATCAAGGTCTTTTCCTTGGAATAATTAATCCAATGAATTAGACTAAAAGAAGAAGAGGAAGTTCTGCTGCCAGAACTAAAAATGTCCACAACAGGGAACTATTCAAAGAGGCATTGCACTGTTGAGTCTGAATTAACTTGTCCCTTGACACGAGACGGTAAGATCCTTGACATGCAGGAGCAGAAAAGATCAGAATCTGCCTTTTGTACCCGAGTAAGCCTCTTGGGACCCTTCCTATGAGTAACGTGTCTGCAACCACAAAGCATGGGAGGAAGTGCCTCATTTCAGGTCTGTAGGTGCTGTGTGGTGGGAGGTGGGAGCGCCCTAGCATGCGTAATGGGAAGCAGCAGATGAGTCATTTAGCCAGAAACACCCTGGGCACTTTGTTTCTCTTTGTTTTTACAAAGTTCTATATTTTATTTGTTCTTTCCATGTTGTTTTCTGTAGTCAGTCAGCAGCCTGAAAGCTGTTTTGATCTTGTTAGGTGAAAGGAAACACATTTGGACACACGGAAAGGAATTACCTGCGTAGAAGGAAAAGCCTGACTGGCTGAAGCTTGGATTCCCCAAGGAAAGGCTACTTGTCAAAAGTAATGATAACGATACCTTTCAAATTAAGGTGACAGTCAATGAACGTCCCCTGCTGTAGTAACTGTTTGCTATGTAAGGGCTTTTTCAAGCAAATGCCTTTGACTCATATCTGCTTCTCTTTAATCCTTTAGTATTGGAAATGGGAATTTAGTACAGGACAGAATTCCTCTGAAGAATACAAAGCCAAGACCTGGAAATCCCATTGCTGAAACAAAATATTTCATCTTTTATTTTTTCCTGACACAGCTTGCAAAGTGTTTGGTGTCTTCTAATTGCATTTCTCACTTGCAGTATTTGCATTATTGGCTGTAATTATGCTGTAACTGCTAAATGTATTAAAAATCAATAATGTGCATTTAAAGTATAAACTGTAAAAAAGTAGTATTGTTCTGGACTGCAAAGAGAATAGGAAGGCAGCTAAAATTCTTGCTTTCTTTTCTACATAGAAAAATGGTCTGAAGATCTATTTATATTTTACATGATTATTGGCTTTTCTATTGTTAGATTAATATTCAAAATCAATTCACATAAGCTTTAGATGATACTGCCAATGAATGTAGTAAAATATCTGCTGCAGAAAAAATGACACCTCTCTCTTCTTTGAAAGTCACAGTTAAAGGTGCTGATAGCAAAAGGGTCTTTGGCAAAGTGGAAATCTCAGCTGCAGATGGGAGGTTTATTGCCTTCCTTTGCATTTTATAGCATATTCTGTAAGTCAGCTGGGGAAAGCAATGGACATTTGCCAAAGCAGAACCCCATTTGTCTAATCACCAAGTATACCCACAAGCTCCGCAAGAGAATATGCCCGTGAAGCTCTTTACATGACTGTCTGGAGTGTAAAACAGAAGAAATAATGGAGCACTAGAGTTACTGTAAATGCTTGAGTATTTCTGCAAGCATACTTTCTCTTTTTTCCATCGAAATGGTATATAGCACACTCATACTGTTAAGATCTCTGCACCCCCTTTATCTTTTTCTCCCTACAAAATGAACTTCAGAAGATATTAGGGAAATGGTAAAAAGCGTAGAGAAGGTCTTTGTTATGGCATCTAACCAAAATTTAAACAAAAGAAACTCTCTATCCCCTTTTTCCACTTGTCCCCCACAAAACCTCATTGAATTTAGTGCTGGGTAAATTTACTGGATCTGAAAGCAGAACACATTCTGCTCAGCACAACACATGCAATGGCAGAAAGGCATCCTCCCAAAGTCCTGGACATCCTGAGCTGAAGAGACCATCTCTAGGGGTGAAACAGTGCTTTGGTCTCTGTGCTAATTCAGTCCTTGTCCTCTCTGCTGTGACTGCCAACAACCGTATCAATTAGTCGTACCAATTGTGATGGTGATTTCTGTGATGTGAACACCTGTCCTCTAGGAACTGGGCGAAAGCAACCAAACAGTTGTCAGATGGTAAGTGTAATGCTAATTGGTCCAATCCATAGATCTGTCTCTATATAATGCTTAGTGCCAGAAAGTTACACAGCCAGACATCTGGCAACTAGATGACCGTCTAACTCTCTATCAGTTTGACTTTGGCAGGCAACAAAGTTGGTCTAGTTGTGTATGCTGTGGGCAGCTTAAGAAAGTAAAAGCGTTGTTTTATGCCTGTGGAAGGCCTGTCTCTGTCTTGATCTTTGTTAAAATTATAATGCTGAAGTGACCCTCTGTCAGTACCAACCTGCCTCAGATGTGAACTGACGACCTAAGAATGAAAGGTTCCTTACCTAGCTAATCCAGTTGTGCTGTATCTGCTAAAATACCAAAAAATCAATGAAGTAGTGATAAAGCATAGACGGGAAAAAAAGCTGTTTCATTGTTTTTTGTTGTTGGTTTTTTTTTCTTTGTCTTGAATACATTCACTATTTTTCATGACTGTAAATCAAATGGAGCATTGATGAAACCTTCTGATTACAGAGGGAATACTGGATTAATATTCACAGTCAGTCTGTTTGCAGTTGCACTTGTAGCTTAATGTTCATGAGTCCTGTATTTGGGAGTGCAACATTCTTGATGTTAAATGTAGACAGAGTAGTAGCACTTGCCTACTATATTCAATGCTGCATGTAGAAGTGGTGTGGGCATTGTTAGTAAAGTGGAAAAACAAATATGGTGGTTTTTTCCATCTGTTACTTCTCCCCCTATTTTAAATGCTGGCAGCTTTCTTGGAGCTCTAAATGGCAGAAATAAAGACAGTTTCTATCCCAAGAAACTTTGGGACCAGTATAGCACAGGAGCTTAGAACAGTTACAGGAAAGACTATTATAACATTTTATTTCATTCCTTTCTTTATGATGTTGAAATAGAGCATGGATTGGAATGAGTTAGTGTTTGTGGACCTTAAAACAGGATCCAATACGAGGAGACAGTTTCTCAGTTTGCATGTGGAAGATACATCGTCTCCGTAGACCAGAGCATGAGAAGATGGCTATGAATGCAGAAGCGGCACTGTAGGATTACAGAACTACACTGAGAGAAGCATTAAGAAAGGCAATACAAATTGTAGACCTGCACGGAGATGTGAGAGCTCATGAAGACAGGCATAAGAAATTGAAATTTATTGTGCTTAGGGATACTATGGAGGTAGGTAATAGTTTAAAAGAGGGCTTAACAATATAATAGTGGCAACTAGGTTGTGAATGGGGTGAACTGGATACAGACTGCAGAGAGGGCAGAAAGGAAGGGGTGACATAACAGGGACGTGGCTTTTGAAGCAAAAAGAAAGTAACAATTTCTGGAGACAATGGCAGAAAGTGTTTTTAAGAAGCTGGAAGTCTGGGATAAATAAAAGAGAAGTTTTGGAAATGGTCTTGTTATGGCATGAACAGTGGTAGGGGTCAACAGATACAGAGGAAGGCAGAGTCAGGAAGAAAATGTAGAAACACTTGCTTTCAGCAGTGTGTTTAATCTAATGACAATAATCTACCAGAAAGACATGTACAGAGACCCATGGGAAAAATGGAGAAGTAAATTTGTGAGCTGTCAGCACTGAGATAAATCTTAAAGACAGGCCAGTCAGAAGTCGCACAGATGTGTATATACATACACAGAGTGCTGGGAGTAGGCAGTGGGCCTCGCTGCCACATTTTCCCGAATGATCAGCCCCACATCCCCATCTGTCCTTAGGATGCACTGTGACTATTTGAAGGCACGGAGCAAGAGTTGATGCTTCCCAGATACAAAAGGTAGAGCTGATAAACTGCTCCACTCAAAGTGCCAGGTCTCATTTCTGCTCTGTCCCTGCCAAGGACAATTGACTGACTGATAACATCTCGCCTCTGTGTGAGGTGCTGAGTCCTCAAACATGAGCAACTAACATAGATAAAGATGAGAAGGAAATCAAGAAGTCATAAAAGATTTGGTCAAAAAGGGAGGAGAGAGGAGAAGGGCTAATGTAGACAGGTGCCTTTCAGACAGGCTACTATTAGCATTTCATCTCTGCTGTCACGACTTTCACTGATGTTTTAAGGATGGAAGAACAGGCTTGCTGCTTTGCCAGAGTCAGAAATCTGCAAATCAAGGCACAGTTTACTGTTTCAGTGTGTGCTAACCTGACAGTCCTGTCTTTGGGATAGCTGTTGGAGGTGGATGATTTTCATGAAAGTTCATTTTGCTTCAGACTCCCCAGGAAGGCATCAAGGCCAATATATTTTCCTCACCAAACTGCAAATGGAGTATCATATACCAGTGAGCTTGGCCTGCAGAAGGCACTCAACGCCAATGGCTGGAAATCACTTTTATTAGAAAGGGGATGATCCAAACCATGCCCTTTGTACTCTCTGCAAAACACAGATAATTTGAGGGGAAAAGTGAGTAATCTTTAATGTACTCATCCAAATCAAATATTTGTCTCTGTGGTTTTGGAGGCTATCTCTCCTACACCATCTGCTGAATAAGAGCACAGCAAAGCTTGTACTGAGGGAGATGAGTAGTCTAGGGAAGCAGATTCCCTTTGGGTTTGCAGCTTCACACTTCAGCGGTATTTTTGCAGTGTGACTGGCACAAGGCAGTAGTGGGGTCAGCCTGTCCACCATCTCCAAACAGGAGCTTAAGGAATGCAGAGGAAAACATGATTTTGTTTGCATAAGGTTTGAAGGCAAAGCAATTTTTTAAAACAACATCCCGCAACACCGTTCTGATACAGGAAATGGCAGACATGATTACCCTGAGTGTATAGCTCTGAAGATAATCTGACTTCTAAAAGCTCTTACAGTGTAAGGAATCAATGACGCTGTAATGATTCTGCTCCATCATTGTTAAGTCCCACATAGGCACAGTGTCTTGAAAATAAGACATATTCAGACATGTTGAGGGTAAGTTCCTATATTTGCCTCCAATATGTGAACAGGAAGCAAAATGACAGCATACTTGTGCTTACTCAAGCTTCAGGAATGATATGTGGAAATATTCCGCAATCACCTTCAGTGAATCTATTCCCCCTGAAGCTGTGGTGTCATCAGTTTAGACTATAGGCAAGCTAGCAGTAATGGGCTGGGCCTGCCTTTACTTTGGAAAAACTAAGACCCAAAACACTACGAGACTCAGAAGGTAAATGCTCCTCAGAATGACTACTGAAGCTTTCTGCTAAACAATATTTTTCTTCTTACTTCTTGAGACATTTGTTACAGTTCTGTGGCTCATTTGAGAAGAAGATGTTAATTCCCATGCCCTATTTCATCTCCATCTTTCATCTGCTCCAAACCATCCCTTCTACAGCCTGAGTGAACTTTTAATGCCTTTTTTTGGTGCCCTACCCTTAGTGCAGTGTGTCTGTATACTTAACATGGCAGCCACCATTCTACATCACAGACTGTAATTGTCACAGGCCACTGAAGACGTCTCAGCTAACAATAACTTCCAGTCATTTCATTAGCCATTCAGGCTCAACTTCAGCCAACGTCTTGGATGTGACAGGCGTTGTAATATCACGCTAAGCTCTGGAACCATCTAGTTCCAGATATCTTGGAGGTGTGTCTCGTCAACAAAGAAATGCTAAATGTTGGACTTCTCTTTGTTCAATCTATAAGACATGGTTGGTGCATTTTTTTTCTTGAAATTTTGAAATTAGTTTGCAATATTATAAGCAGTAATGTAGGAACTATTCTGTATCATCCCATTCTCTCTATTCTCTTTTCCACTTATAAAAGCTTCAGTGTAAAGACTTTCTCTCTTCAGCTTGACTAAAGCTTAAACTTTGTTCAATATTTCCAAATCATGTTGCTAACCTGTGCTCAGTTTAACTTTAACAAACTTATTAAGGCCTTTACCTTTCTGTCCTCACACAAATCAAGTAGAGTAGCCTCAGAAGTAGTCACATTATAAGTCATATCATTACTGACATTTGTTAGCCTGGAAAGAATGATAGTTGTCACCTGCAACCTGCACAGAGCCACAGGGAAATCTCACTCACCCAATGTGCTTGTCTTGTCAGCATAGGGGTCAGTGTCTGAAGCAGCCTGTGTGCCCTTGCCACCCCCAAGAAGGGTGGAAGGCCATCTTGTCCAGCCATCCTTGATGGCCATGTGTTTTTGTACTACTACTAAGGCCAACATGGCAGTAGCAATTCTTTTTCAGGTTCATTTGCATAGCAGTGATTAACTCAGCAGCTTCCGCATGTAAACTGAACAGCAAAACCATTTCACGAGTGAGAGAACAGGCAATCATTTGCGGGCTTTACACTGAGCTTTACAAGCACCTCAGTAACTTTCAAGTGCTTCACAGGTGGTCTGATCACCGCTCGGCCTATGGAAAGTGAGTCACAGCAGGACCAGTGCATTTGTCTCCCTTTTTTCCAGGGCCTGAGCTTTCTTTCCCAGAACAGAGCTGTTCAGCACGTAGAGCAGCCCTTTTGCCATGTCCAGAGGCAGCTTTCAGGAGGAGCAGGCTGACTCACTTCCCTTGGTGGTGCGGGTGGGTGCAGGAGGAGTGCTGCTGCACATGGGTGCTGGGGCAGACAAAGGGCCCTTGTCTCTGGTAGCAGCCAGGAGGGGATGATTTAGGAAAGGGCATAACAATGGGACAAGGAAACACCGATACCCACATATTCCAGAACTGACCTCATTATCTCATTAGCTCTCATTAGCTCCTCAAAAGCTGAAGCTCAGTTTTCCTCTTGACTCGCAGCTGTGCTTTGTGCTGGCACCAGCAGGGCAGGCTCTGACTCATGGCTTCCTACCTAGGGCTTACTGCTTTCTTCTGCGAAGATGGACAGGGCCTGTCGCTGAGTGCTACAGTGTACCGGACTCCAAAAGGTCTATTCATTTTGTGACATTAAGTTTTGACAACCAAGGTCATGTCTATATAAGGGCTTAATTATTTATTTTTTTTAAATTTCCCAGCGTACCTAATTCTGGCTTAGCTCCACCAGCGCAAGCAACACGAGGATCCCAGAGGTAAACCAGTTGCCAGCACAAGTAATACCACATAATTTCATCACACTCATAGCAGTTTAATCAATATAGCATTAAAAATTCTGGCAGCAACCAGGCTACAGTAGGGCTCCCCATATTACTTATATTGATGGAGATGAACTTTTGGAGAGTAGGGAGTCTGCAGAGGATCCTCTGAACATAAACAAGGCCTAAAAGACAACACTAGTTTGTCTGAGGGAGCCAGAACTGGTTTATAAGGGTCTTCCCATATTGAACGTGGTGTGCATTGACCCAGGCAGGTAGGACAGGGAGATCACAGCTAAAACGGCGTCACAGAGGGGGCAGAAGTAGTATTGTGCTGTACTCATGTACCTTTAGCGTTGCCTAGATTTTTTAAATTAGAAAAAGGGCAGTCATCCCCAAAATGCTGAAAATTGACTATCATAGGACTACATCTATTAAGTAATAGTACACTGTCCTAAGTTGTGATTTACATGAAGTGATTCTAGGGGAAATCATTTTGGGCGAAAACAAATGAAACAACTCCAGAAAAAGTCCCAGTTGTTTTCTATGTGTCTCAAACTTCACTAGCCCACAGAGCATGTGCGATGGGCAAGTGAAAGAAGACCACCCCACATGCCAGCTATACAATACAACTCCAAAAGTAGTTTTTGTCTGAGAGCATTTATGTCCATTTTATTAGTATGAATAAAGGGAGTTCTTTCACATTTAGCTATATCCAGAAGGGCAATAGTCCATAAATCAATACATGGCATGGCTTTGCTTTTCCAGTCCATCAGTATAATTCTTTTGGCTGCCAGTGCTACTCTCAGGAGTCATCTCTTTTCCCATTTATTCAAATTATGTAGCGAGTTGGTGAATTCCAATACCAGCACTGCTGCAGCTTTGTCTAAATTGATTTCCAGGACTAACTCCATTTATCTAAAAACATCGTTCCAGAAGCTGGCTGTTCTATAGAAGTTTCACATCTAAAATATGAGGGTACTTTTGTCAGCACTGAATCTACAACTTTGAAAACAGATTAAAGTAGATGAGTATCTGAAGATCTTTTAAACTGTTTTTCATGTTGGGCCCAACTGCTTTACAGAGTTCTTCTGAGAGGTGGAAGACAAATCTATTCCAATCTTACAGTTTTCTCCCTGGCTTTTGGAAACAAGAGTTTGGTTGGGGTTTCTGATCCAAACTTGGAGGCTGAATACAAGTAGACATCAGAAAAAGAGCTCACTCAATATCCTTTATGGTAAAAGCACTGCTACACCTCTAGGCAAGTAACTAATTATGTCACATCTGGTTGATCAGTTCTGGTGAGGACAATGAGAGTGCCAACTGAACAGAGATAATTTGTTGTAATAGACTGTCTAATCCACTTCTGGCATATTTTATTAATATAGACATTTGCAGATCTATAAATATGTAGAACATACAACATAGGAATATACAAATATATCTATAATATAATAGAAATATCATTTTTATGACTGTGTGAGATTACTGCAACTTTAATTATTTTCTTTGAAATTTTATTAGAATTCTGAGCTCTTCTAAGATAGCTGTAAATGGAGCCATGTAACCACCATTATTCCACTGTGGTAACACTTTGGAAGATAAGTTAAGGAATAAATCTCCTGGACTGTTTGTCGCATATAATAAACCAGGCAAATATTTCAAAGAATTATTAAAAGTGAGGATCATCATCTTTAATTTTGCTTGTAACACTAAAACCAGTGAGGCTGTGAAAGCTCCATTACATAGCATATGATTCTGTGCAGGCTTATGCTTGGTTTCTCTGGCTTCTTGTACAGTAGGTGTTTGTCTAGTATTGTCATTGCAATTTTTATTGCATCGCATGATGTGTGCAGATGTGCTTCATAAACATCCCATGAGGAAAAGATTCTCTGCTCAGTATTGTTGCTCCCAAATGATGTCTACCTTATAGAATAACTTTCTGGGCTACCTCCTCTGGGATCAGGTAACCATTTAAATTCTCTGGATTTTGGTGTTTTAACAAGGATTTAATTACAAAGGTAAGTGAATGCACCTGCTAAGGCAGTCCTAATTATTTGATAATGGGGCAATCTTTCTCAATACAACCAGGTTTTGTAGTGGTAAGCTACACTAATGAAGCACACTGAGAGAACAAATCCTCTCTATGTTAAAAAGCTTATTTAAATTAAAGAAATCTGTGAAGATTGAGAGGCTTTTTTTTTTTTTTAAATATATATATATCACAGATATTGACAACTGTGAAGCTAACATTCAGGGAGTACGTTTGTTATGACTGGAGGACATTTGGTATTATTTTTGCCTTGTGTGACTTCATTAAGTAGTATATGGCATCATCTTTTAATGACCGTTTCTGACATTTTTATCTCATCTGTTGCTTTTGAAAACTGGTTTATATCTACAGCTACTCAGTTGGAACCAATCAGTAACATTTCAACAACGCTACTGTATTTCCTTCATCCAGTACATCTGCTGCAGGCCTGTGTGGTATGCACTGGGTCAGCATCATATTTTAGTTTTCAGAAACTCACACCTTATAGTTAGCCCTCTGCCAATTTACAATTGCACAAGCCAGAAGCTAAACTACAGTGTTACAACTTTATAATCTCAGGCTAATAAAAAAAAGTGGGGGGATCCATAAGCCAGATGGGTTCCAATGCCCCTGTCAAAAGCTATGTTGATCATACACCACTTGTTGTTTTTTGTTTTTGTTTTTGTTTCTTAATAACCAAAAACATGTTAGCATTAAAAACGCAAATGTACTTGACAGCATCAATTCCATTATGGTTCCCAGTCATCTGCTTTATTGGGTTTGAAGGAATTTAGCCAGAGTGTTCTATTTTCACTAGAATGTCATTAAAAACTTTGCAGCATAGGCAAATGCTAAGCAATTTTAAGTGGTCATATTTTTTTAACTCTCTCATTTTGCAAAAGGATTTTCTTCTTAAAATTTCTTTCCTTTTTTTTTTAATTTTTTTTTGCCTTTTTTTTCTGTGTTCTTTTGCACTAAAGAAACACCACTTTTCTGAAACTTCAGTGCTTTTCAACAGTGAGATGAAAAATGTTGACAAATTACAGATGATGAAACATGGCCAAATTTTACTCCATTTGCTGCTGAATGGTAGTTGTGCTTGTGGAACAAATGAAAACGATTCAAAGTTCTAACCCTGAGGCAGACCCCAGATTATTGGAGCCCAAGCAGAAATTTCAGTATTTGGCCCATAAATATCAGAAGCTAAAAAATCAATTAATACCACTGCTTAGAAACCATGTACAAAATCCACAGCCTAAACCTTGGATCTGTTATCTCTGTGATTCTTCTTAGACAATCCCTATACAAGTAAGTCCTCGTTTCTTCATCCACTTTCTTTTTGCCCAACTTCAAACAAGAAATCAGCCCCCCTGCCCTGAAAAAGAGAAAAAAAAAAAAAAAAAGGAGAGAAGAAAAGGAACTTGTCTTCTTATGCTATCCAAGTAGCAAAGTGAATCTTTTCAGCCAATTCCTCAGTGTCCTAGAGATCGCTGTTATTAATGTGGCTGGGGGTGCATGCTGCTGATAATTACTGTTAGCTGGAATAATTAATAAGAATAATTGCTTGGTATGGTAAGAGAAGGGGAAGCTCTGGGAAGGGGAAGGAATAGGCTGGAAGAGTGATAGACTCCCTGAGCGCATTTTTATAGACAGGAAGTTCAGCAGAAAGCATCCTGAGAATAGAAGAATTGTCTGGATGCCAAGGACAAAAGTTAAGACATATAAGGCTTAAATGAGATAGGGGTAGCCTGGAATGCTACAGTAATATTCTGTCATGGGTGTGTGAGGCAGGAAAGGCTATAGGCTTTAAAGAGATACAGTATATTAGGGATTGTGGGGTGGTCTAAAGTTAATAGTGTAGGCATTATTTCTGGTGCAGGACCAGTTGAGACAGCAAGAAGTCAGGCAGAATAGAGAGAAGTGGTGCCTATGAGAGAGGTTTTGGGTAGTTTATCCCAGCTAGAGAGAGGACAAACTAGTCATTAGAAACAAAATATAGGTGCCAGGGGTGTGGAGAATGACCACAATTTTGGTATAATAGGATAAATTTCCTGCGCATTTTGCACTTAGGGAATGGCAGGCACAGCTCTCAGTGCTGCTAGCAGGAGTTGTGTCTGCAGGCAGGGCTTGATGCAGACCCTGGGGATAGGGAGGCTGCTCATGACGCAGCTCTTCCCCTCCATGCCTCCTGCTACTCCAGGTGATGACACCACCGGGCCACCACCTCCCGTGGGAGCATACCCAAATATGCTCTGTGCAAACAGCTGTGTGGACTGCAGAGCTTGCTGCCCCCAGCCCACCTGCCCCAGCCCAGCCATCTAAACACATCAAGCAACTGCTCTCAATCCAATATTGAAGCACATGAACTCCACAAGCAGCTTGTTGGGTCTGGAGGGCCACACAAAGATGAGCTACTCTGGAGGGATCATGTTGAGCTGGAGGGGGCAGGATATGCCCCCAGAGAGATGGTGACAAGGACCTGGACAATATCCTCCATGGCCATCACAGCTGGGACCAGAACAGAAGAAAGAAGTGGTCCTTGAACTCTCTCCTGACACCCACCAGCCATAGCCCAGAGACTTCCATGGTCAGAAGAAGTCTCTCTATTTCTGAATCCTCAAAGGACAAACTCAGAAGCTACAAATCTAGTCCTTTTTATTTATTTTGGTTTTATTCCTTGTAGATCTTTAACAACAAGGAATTTCACAGCTCTGCCATGGTTTGTGTGAGGATGTATTCTCCTTTCACTAGTTTTTAAGAGTACTTGTGTTCTCCCTCTCCTCCCCTGCCTTTTTCTGATGAGCTTGGTGCTGTCTGCGCACACATCCTACACAAAAATACCCTCCCTACTTGCCATACACTCAATAGGATATACCTGTAGAAATCAAAGTAAGTACAGAAAGAAGAAACAAAAACTAAAACAGGATGGCAGAGGTTATTGAGCATTCAGAGTGATGATAATGTCATAAAGTACAAGTGTGCTCAGAGTGACTTTTAGTTTGGTGCTAGCCATAGGGATATTACTATTTGCTGGAGATGAAGTATAACATTTAATTCTGTCACAGGAGATAGGAAAAGCAAGTGCAGACAAGGTGTGACTGTGTATGATTTCACCTTCCTAATATAAATCTTTTAGGGAAGAGCAACTGAAACTGAAAAAGATAGATATAGTTAATTATTTCTGTCTGGCACAGGGTAAAATCCCATTACAAAGGCTTCAGTCTGGATCTTGTCTTCCCCCATGACGCATACTATATAAATTAATTAGGGTCATACGACAAGAAGAGATGCCAGCCTACCAGTGCAGAAGAGTGACATGCTATCCTTCCCGTAATAATACCGAATTTGCTGCTGTTGCCATGGGTCCCATCCTGCTCCCATTCCTGCTTTAGTGGCTTCTCAAGTCCAAGATCAGTAGGAATGATTTTAAAGGGGTATTGCCCAAGCTTTTTCCCATTCCTAGCAGAAGAGGACAGAAGTTAACGCAGCTTTTCCTTCAATCACAATCAGTACAGTCCCAGTACAACTGGGACTTGGTCTCGGATGAAGACTGCTCGCTGATACCCCAGCATGAATAAGGAGTCTTATAACCTTCTTTAGCTTGAAAGGAAACATTTTCTGTGTACAGTCTCTGACAAGCAGAGAAGCCTCTAGAGAGGTATGAATGAGACCAAGGTGGAAGAGCCTTTTTGTAAAGAACTTTCAAGCCCCATAACTGTGAGGAACACCAAAATCACTTGTCCAGGGGAAACATCTGATATTTTCTTTCAGGGCTATCCCATTTATTTAGTAATGGCAGTTTGCTCATCTGGCCAGGCCTCAGAGAAAGCAGTGTCCTGACAATTAACTGGCTAGACAGAGCATGCAGAAGTGCCAGCCAGCTTGTTGCTACCCCAAGCCAGCCTGACTACAGCAAGATAGATTCAGTCATACAGGAGCTACCACACACAATTTTACAATGCATTTTAATGGGCTCATGCATATCCAGAAGAGTCTTTCCCGAATGCATTTCCTTGCTTTAGGTTAAATTCTGAGCACCCAAGATGCTACTGACAACCTAACTTCCCTGGTAAGTGTGTGTCCCTCGCAGGCCACATCACCAGGTCTGCGCCCAGGCAGGAGGAAGCAGCCAGAAGAAATCTGTGATGGGATAGCGCTGCCATACCCATGTTGTCCCTCTGCTTCAGGGCAAAGGGGACTTCACTCCAATTTAGTTCCCTTGGTCTCAAGCTGTTGGAAGAGCCCCTTTTTACTCTGGGTGTAGCAGGTAGAAACTGGGGTGGGCAATGGTGCACTGAGCACCTGAACAGCTGAGGGGGTGGATTATCATCCCAGCTCTGAGCAGCGAGATGAGGAATATGGGCAGCTGAAAGAGACAGGTCAAATAAATCAGTAGAGAAGACTGGAGTGTGATCCTGCAAGGGGCCAAATACTTCCAAGGGAGAACTGAGCACACAAGGGTCTCTCTGAAATCTGTGGGAGAAGATGATGCAAGAGGCTGCACGTCCTTGTGAAATCAGACCCACATGGCTTTCTTTGTATCATCTTTCTTTTTTCATCTGTTTTGGTTCCTGTCCTCGGCCCATGCCCATATCACTTACATTACAGACACCTTGAGGTCATAAGGTACTGTGTGCAAAGGCACGCATTATATTAAAATCAGTAACTGAAAATAAAGCTATTTTCAAACTTTTTGGAAAAATGTGTTCTGTGGGATCCTCCCCTCTCTGCTGAAATGCCTGCCCCTTGCCACTCTGAGCTCTGTGCAGCCTCTTGGTGAAGAGGCTCCTGGGGGACAGGGCTGTGCAAGGCCAGCCAAACAAAGCACTTAATCATGTGCTTAACTTTAAGCACCTGACTAGCTCCATTGAGTTCAATGCAACCCCTCATGTGTCTGAAGTTAAGCACATGCTTAAAAGATTTGTTGGATTAGGGCCCAAAAGATTAGAGCTCTACAAAAGTAGCTGTGATCTTTAAAATGACAAAATGGCTTTCTCAACAGTAAAGAGAAAAATATTAACAGCTCTGGAGAAATCTGATGTTAAAAGGGAAAAAAAGCCCTTTAAGTCTTTCACGTGTATGTTATGTATCAAGAGGTAAGGAAGAGCCAATAAAAATTTTAAAGGATCTATAGCAAAAGAGAAGAAAATAAAGAAAACAAATATGAAGAGATTTTTCTCGTCACCTACAGGAGAGTGGAAATCAGTCAGGGAGAAAGTTAGAATACAATGGCACAGGAAATGAAAACGAAAAAGCTAGCGAAGGCTTTCCTTCACTCCTACCTCCCCCCACCCTTTTTAAATGAGGTATTGACTGACTTCTTCAAACTGAATCTTAAAAAGAGAGACGAAGTTAACTACAGGTCAGCCTGTGTCAGGGTCACTGAGGCCAGTGGAGGAAATTACCTAAGGAAACTAAAATCTAGGACATACCCAGGACCTGGAGGAAATGATGCTAGATGTTAAGAGACATCTGGAAGGAAATTTTTGATTTACTGTCATAATTTAAGTGAGTTCTTAGAAAACAAGCGACCACAGCATAAAACACAGAAGGGAGAAGCTAAGCCCTTAAACCATCACCCTGCAACCTTGTGTCTGTCAGACACGGCAAGAGGCACACACACAGATTTTTCCCAGTCGCCACTAAGGCAAGACTGAAGGCAGAAAAAACGCGGTGTTGAGAGCAGGAAAGGCGTCCGCACTAAGCTCCCAAGCTTTGGAGCAGGTTGCGGTGCGCAGCAAAGAGGCACAGCTACTGTGGCACTCTGGACAGCCCATGATAAAGTGCCACATGACGGTCTGCTACTGAAGCTGAAAGCAGCAGGAGCTCCGAACAGAAGAGGGGAGAAGATAAAAACACAGCTGAAAAACAATGTCACGCTGCAGAGGAGTGCTGAGTGGGGGCCCCGCAGGGACCCTTGCGTGGACCTTTAAGGATTTCATGTCCGCATGATTAGCTAAGATGAAGAGGCCAGCTGCAAACTTTAATTTCCTGATGACACAAAGGGCTATGAACAATATATATATAGGGTTTGAATTTGTAATGGCACTGGGCTAATACATAGCAAAGTCTATTCAGAGTAGACAAAAAAAAATTGCTGTTCAGGTTTATTGGTGCTTCATAACCAAAAAACATGGTTGTTTCCCAGATAATTTTGCTCTTGGACAATCCCAGGGACAAAAAAAAAAAGGAAAAAAAAAAAAAGAAAAAAAGAACCACAGAATGCAATTACCAACAAATCTGTTATTATCAGTCTCAGGTAGTGATTAAAAATTCTAAGTACTTCTGAAAGCTGATCAGGAACAGACGCTAATATTTTAAGAGCAGTGAAGACCAGTACAAGACTGTTTCCATGTGTTGGTCCTTTGAAAGAAGAAGCTGGATGAGTGATTACATCTGGCAGCCTTATATAAAGCACATGCCTAAACATAGTGCAGCAGATACTGGCCTTTAATATGACTCCTTAGCCCTACCGTGGTGGCTCAGAGATGCTGTAATGATGGCTTAGACGTGGCTTTGGACCTGCACTCTCCAGACAGCACAGCAGGTTCCCAGTCACTTAACGCAATAAATTATAGCTGGCATACAGGGTTAGAAATTATACTCTTCTTTTACAAAAAAAAGCGGGTCTTGTATTCATATACTGCACCAGCAATGCCAGGCACAGTTTGCCTTCTATATTCTCTCTCCAAATTCAGTTAGCATTCGTATTACTAGCTTTGCTATAGTAACTCCATATGCAGAGTCCAAGGTTCGGGAGTCTGCTAGGAACACAGATATACATTGGTAAATGCTACATCTCCTTTGTATTTTCTGCACTTAACTACATGAACTTCTTTAAAACCCCAAGGAAAAAGCAAATCCCACATTTTGCATATATAACTAGCCCCACACAACTTAGTATAATGTTGGAGGTGACAAGAAACTATTAACTTATTTAGAGAAAACACAGGAATTTATAGGAGCAACATAACTCATGAAGCAATAGTTTAAAACTGTCCCTCTAATGCATTTCACCAACCCAGAGATAAACACTGCAGAATGTTTCAAATTATCCAAGAGTCTGCCTTGATGTAAGTGGGTTGAAGAGTCAGACTAAAAGCATCACACATGAATTCAAACCTCAGTTAAAAATATTCCTAATGCAATACTGATACACGAGTAGCAAAGTTTTGCCTGGAAAATTTTAGAAGGAAAAATGTCAGTTGATAAAAGCAAGCACTTTTGCAGAAGTGTGTTGATTTTAGTGAAAAGTTATTTGGAAAGAATAACTGAAATATTCCATTAAATTTTTTGGAATGCTATATTACCTTTCCTTTTTTTTTTTTTTTTTCTGTCAAGGCACTTTTTCTTCCACTTAAAAATTTCCTCTAACAAAACAGCCCAAATCAGAATGGCATATCTCACTTAATTCAACATGTGAGACGTTGCTTTATAAAAAACGCTAGATGATCTTCTTATTGTCACAGTGCACCAGAGCAGAAACCAAGTCCAGTTGCTAGTTTCTCCCTTAAGATGACGCTTCCCGGTTCCCAGGGTTTCTGCTCTCACCGGCTGCATTTTCTGACTACCGGAGAGCTCCCGAAGGCTGTGGGTAGGTTGACCGCGTATCAGTATGGTCTGCTTTTCTCTACAAAGAATGTTGCTTAGAGACTAAAGTACCCAAACAAGCTGGAAATGTAGTGGTTATTAAACCAGCAGCAATCTATGACAGAGAGCAGATACCTGTCAAATATTTCTTGAACGGTCCTTGAAACCATCCATCAGGCCCTTTCTGAAATTAGGCGATGGGTGGGTGCACTAAATGAGAGACAGAAGCTCATCGTATACTGAAGCCTAGCATAACATTTTAATTGCCACTTAAATCACACTTAACCAAGTGCTGGGATTTGGGGCAGCAATCTTAGACTCTTAACCTATCCTCCTGACCAAATTATACGATGAAAAACAAGAGCTCTCAGATATTTCCCTGGAAAGTATTAAGGATAAATAAAAGGTACCAAGAAGGGGAGAAAATGTTATCTTTCTATCACAGGTTAATAATTGGCTGAAGATGTTTACCTGAGGTATCCGTAATGATAGCCTCTGGCGCATCAATACGAGTGGAATACATGCTGTCCTGAAAGAAATACTGAAGGAAAACCTTTTATAGCTCCCCCTGCCCCCCAAAAAAGAGTGACCTGATAGCAGGAGGCTGTTAAAGGCAAAGAGCCTTCCTTGAGTCATTTATTTCTGAGTGGACCAGCCTGAGCATCCCAAGCTTTGTGTCAAAAACCCCTGTGCTGGTGCTATTTATGCTCACATTAAAGGTGTCAGATACCCAAACGGTCAGGAGCAGTGCAGCAGAGGAGGAAGGCTGCACACTTGTGCTTGTTTTATTTTGCCTGGGCCCCTTTGCAGGGCTTTGCCACGGCATGTGTCGCTTGTTTGGAGGGTTATTCCCTGGCACGCGGCACTCTGCCAAGGTACTTCTGTGTGGAGCTCGGAAGAAAATGACCCATCAGGTCCTGAGTTCCTATCACTATCAATACTCTCCATATAATGGAAGTGACGGCAAGACTCCTAGAGTAACAGATGCTCCATATGTATACATGAAATTGCATCAAAGAAACTGTGCTGCTGTAGTCCTTCCTCGCATCCGCGGAGATTGAACTAATTGACGGGAATGAAAATAGCTGAACTGTGAATGTGAGCCAAGGAAGTGTTGGGGGTCCAAGAAAAACTGCTCTTGGCTTATGCTACCAAACAGCTTAAGTTTCAATTTTGAAAATTACTTCAGTTTTACTTAAATAATTCTGTCTGCCAAGCAGCCAATTTGGGGAACTGATGAATGACAATGTTGCCCCATCTGCACTGAACGCAATATCCATTTTATATGACCTGTAGCAAAAAGGCAGGAAAGCATTATATTCCCAGCTTCTCCCTGGCACTCTCTATGAGTCTAAATGGGTATAGGGTAGAGAATTAATAAAAGACTAGTTTGTTCACATGGGAAAGGAACAAAGGAAACAATTGCCTTCTTCACTGGAGCTGTGCATCACTGTGCAGTGTCTTTTCTCTGCATGCTTTGGTACTAGGATGGCCATATGCAACAAGTCTGATACTTCTATTCTATACAGGTCTTCTATAATGGTCACCAAACACCAGATGAAGTATGAGAAGGTTTAGCCTTGAAACTTAAACAGTTTTTGAACTGCTTGAAAAACTTAACTGAATGTATGCGAGAAGGATGGGCCATCCAGCAGCAGGTTTTCAACATGTCACTGTGCCAAAGGTCCTAGAACCAAAATTAAAATTAAAATCTGTTTAAGGCAAATTTGACAGATTCCAGATTGTCCCTTCCCAATTACCACAACAGGGCATGAGCCAGATGTTCCAACCCCAGATATTGTGAGCAAAATATAAATATCCAGTTAGCTGAATGAATCACTTTTATTTAATTTATGTGTTACCTGAGCTGGGGTGGTGCTACTGACCTTCCCTCAATGTTCTGACCTAAATTTTTTTCTTCCTATTTTTGTTTTCCCTCTTAAAAACATAAAAATGTCAACATCAGGCCACCACCTATGAGTGTAGACAAAGGCTAAGACCTCAGTACCTTTCATCCTGATCTCTACATGTAGCCTTAGTGCTGGTGAGGGAACACCAGAGGTTTTTTTTCTTCTGTTGTGTGCCATCATCTTAGCCTTTTTTTTTTTTTTTTTTTTCCATTAGAATAATAAGGGAGCCAGCATCTTCTCACATGTCGGTATGACTGGTACTTTGAGATGCCTTGAAAATATTTTGGGTTATACCCTTGACATTAAAATTTTAGTAGAAAAAACTTTAAAGCTTGTGTGCTGAGATTTACAATGTAATAAATCTACCCAAGGTCAGGAAAGACAGGCACCAGTTTTGTACCAGGGACTATTGAGATGTATTCTTATTATAACTTTATTTCAGTGTAATAAGCAATGAGTGGAGAACTACTCACTATGAAAAAGTGAACCCCACGTGTAAATCAGATGACCGCATTAAAAAGATTAAAATGTCAATGGCTGCTGAAGTCCGAAAAAGGAGTCTACAGAGACCTATAAAATTATAACTAAGAGAAGGAGGTAGCCCTTAAACTTTTAACCAGATATTTTAGTGTATGAAAGACCACATTACTTAATTCTCATCACGACAATCTAATTTTGTATTGATTATTTGCTTTTATTAGTTGGCTCTCCTAAGAGATTAATAAAGTCTGCAAAGGTCCTTCCCTCACCCCTTAGAATATTCTTTTTAAACCCCAAAGATTAGGCATTAAAAAAAGCAGGCGGTCATACTGGTGTTCACAACATCGTGATGGCTGGAGTGGGGCGCGCGGGGGGAGTTATGTCTGCGGGGCAGCCTTATGCCGCTAAATCTCAAGGTTCTCACTTAGGCAACTGGGAGTTTTATGAGGAAGGATTGAGAGAGGACTTCAAGAATTGGCCCCTGGTGAAGAACCTTATACAACAAGAGCATTGTGCTACATGCACTGCCAAAGGCCCGCAGAGAGCTGTCTGAAACAGCAATAGACATGAGGATTTACGACAAGAAGCAGCAATTGCAATATCTAGCGCTAAACATTTAATCTATGGTTACAGTTTTTACTTCGGATCAGAGCTGAAGTCAGCAGAATTAAATCTTCAAGTGTATTTCAGCAGCCCTAAATCCTTCTGATACTGTTAACAGTGGCAGACTTCCAAAATGCATTCTGTTAATAAGACAGTAAAGTATAAAACCAAGTTATCTTCTCCAAGGTAAAAAAAAAAAAAAAAAAAGGAAGAAGAAAGAGTCTTATAAAACTGCATTTGTGGCATCCTGGCCGTTTTCTATCTGAATTTCTTTCCAAATTATTTTTTTAACCTACTGGCCTTAGTGAATAAGAGAAAATTCTACTAGGAGAGAAATTCTTCCCCCCAAGCTTCAATATTTCCTCCTATTTTTACAGGTTAGAAGAGGTTAAGAAATCACCAATCAGCCGGTAACATGCAGTACCAATTCTCCCTTGGCCAGCAAAAGGGATTCAGCAGCTGTTACCTTTACTTTTGCACTTAACATAACTTTTTGTTCACCTGCAGCTAAAGAAGATTTATGCAGAGCACACTGGGAGGTTGTTCAACTCCCCAAGGCAACTCCATTAGCTTTCCCAGGAGCTATATTAAATGTGTATTAAACCACACACACACACACACAAAATCCATTCAGCTAATGCACTAGTTCCAGCTTTAAACTGACAAAAGTGAGGATACTCACAGTCAAGGCCAAAATACCACCCTTAAGTCCCTGCTTTGTGTCCCAAAATTGCAGCATATATGATAAATGGGACTGCCTGCTGCTCTGAGGTCCCTGTGGGCAAAACTAGATGTTACGTATTTCATTTCCTGCTTTGGTCTAAATGTCTTCCCTTCACTCAAACTCTTCTTTGGTTCATCCAGTGTGGATCACCAAGGATACTGCACTTGTAAGACGTGAGAGCTGTGTGTGTGTGAGGGGTTTTAACAGGCAGATTAAAGAAAAACAAAAAAGATAACATCTCGGACGTAAACGTTCATACGAACCATTAACTCATTTGTGGTGTGCTGAATGAATGGAATTGTGGTGTACCTTGAGAATGATGCACCTGGGTCTTTGAAGGTTATTTTATGGCCTCATTAGCATGTGCTCTCAAAAAAGAGATGTGGAAATCAATGCCTCAATGCCATTTGTGCAAGGTTTCCTCCCTGCACAGGACCCAGGCAGCAGAGTGCCACTGGGAGTACAAATAGAGAAGGAGCAGCTGTGACACTGGCCCTTGCCCTCCAGAACTGGTGGATGAGTCCTTGAAAAAGTCAGGTGGACTTTACCAACAAATGCTAATCTCATGGCTGCATTTTCAGCCTAAAGGGTAGAATTCATTGCTCTGTTCCCTGGGACAATTATAAGCTCCTGAGCTGGTTGTATTCTGCAGAGTTTGGGAATAATTCTCTATGCATTTCAGTTTCTGAAGGATCCCATTCTGCCCAGATGGGAAAAACTGTTCTTGGATGGAAGCCATCACCAAGATTGCTGATTGATGTCACTCACAGTCATGATGTCACATTACTCTATGCTTCCCACATATGAATGCCCCCAGCATGAGCTCTGTTGTCCAACAAGGTAAACTCATGCAATGAGATTTTGGTAAAGGAAGGGAAATGGGAAGTTTTCTCTTTGACTCTCCCTTTGAACAACGACCAAGATCAGTGAAAAGATGTATTTTTTGCCAAAAATTGTCCTTCAAAGATGTTGTTAAACTTGTAAAACTATGCAGTAGAAAATTAGGAAATGAGAGCCTGCCCAACCTTATTTCCACTACCTCAGGTGGGTACCTGCACATGATAGAGTCTTCAAATATTTGGCCAGGCAAGATTTTTTCCACTAGGTCTCTCTCCTTCCCTTAACACTACACTCCTGCCAAATATTTTGTCTTCTCCCTACTGTATGGGGACGTTATATTCAAAGAAAAAGAAACCCCTGTCAATTGAAATAAGTATTTTGCTTAGCATATTTCAGAAAATGGCTAATTTCTTCTGGGTTAAAGCGGCCCCTAATAGTTCATTTGAAGCAGGCAGCTACCATGGAGAATTCTGGTCTACAATGTTAAAGCTTGACAGATTTACAAAAAGCTCAACATGGAATTTTATAAAGTGAAGTGCTGGCCATTTACCAGCCTTATAATTTTAATAGTTCTTAATAGAAATTTGTTTCCTGCAGAGAAATCATTAGAACCATTGCAACAACTTACAGATCTTCGTGCCAACCTTTGATATGGAAGCCTTTTGCTGTGATGGTGAGAATCGTACTCCAAAACCTGTTTATTCAGATTTTAAATAAGCAGTATCACCTTGATTAGAGAATGTAGCCATGGCCCCTGGACATTTGCTCTGGGTCAGTGAAACTTTCTGCTTGCAGTATTGTCTATCAGCTGGTGTGGTGGGAGACATGGGGCATGACAAATTTCTCCAGAGGATGGGTGAAGTGGGCAGTTGGAGGTATCTGTTTGACGTAAGGTTCCTGGCAGCTCTACCATGAGTCAAGCCAGAGCAGACGAGAACCAGGAAGCCAAAGACAGCTTGCTGACAACACTTCTCTTTGCTGTGGACGACATGGATCTAGAAAATCTGCTCACTTGTTTGTTTGTTCAAGCAACAGGACTTCCTGGCTTAGGACAAATGTTGATTAGAGAGAAGGAAACAGAATAAATTTCAAAACCTTTGCAAAAGAACATTCTTGAGCCTTTAGTTATAGTTGTTTTTTGTTTGTTTCTTTTTTGCAAGTAGCTAAGTCTCGGAGTCTTGAATAGAAATCAGAGGCATTCTTACAGCAAATCTTGAGATCAAATGCTTTCCCGCATAATTCATTTTTAAGCCACAGATAATTCAATGAAACATTAAGTAGAGGCACATTTGGTGGGTTGGAAAGCAGTCTTTATAAGTTTGCAAAGTTTTGTGCCAACCCTTTGTCTGACTCTTTTTCCGTTTGACATTTAGTGAAAAGTTGTCAGAATTATGAGTTTTCAATAAATTTCTCTGTTATAGGTGCAAAACAATAATAGGAGATGATGTGGAACAGCTGGATAGTTCTATCTACACGATCCTATTTCTGTTCAAACAGTAAAATATCAGTCCTGTAGAGCAACATGCATATAAAAAATAATTTAAAACGGGCTTAGGAAGGGAGAGGAGGGGAACACTGTAGGGGAGCCAGGCGCAAAAATCTGGATTTGTTTTTCAAAATGTCCATTTTAGAGCAAAGATTTTAGATCTCTTATCACAGAGGCATGAGGAGCAGATTTCTACAAGAAGCTCTCATTAACGTTTTGCAGGAGTCACTTCAACCTTTTGCTTGGAAGTGTTTTGTGTCTTGGCACTCCTGGCCTGAGCTTGGTTTCAGAACAGCAGCCCTGAAAACACTTAAATAGATCTAGGTTTGTGGGCATGAATGTAATTCCTGCAGCTGTGCAAACAGTAAAACAAAGATAGCATCTCTTCTGTTGCAACCCTGCAGACCACTGAGTGATAACAAGGCTGACGATTTACAACGGTGCTTCTCTGCTCTGGAATTCCTTCTGACTTGTCAAAGAGATGACAAACAAGTCCCTCACTCCTGAGGTGTCACACACAACTTCAAGGAGCGTAAATATCCACTTGCATTCCCCCTTTCGGCAGTTTACAGTGTGGTATATTTCAGCTCACTTTAGCCAAGTATGTGGCATATCATTCCTTGCACCTTTCTCAGACCCGTTGACAAGGTCCAGTTTTCTGGCAAAGAAAGTTCTGGGAAGTTCTACCATGTTCTGATGGACTCCAACTAAAAATGATTTTTTCTAATGAACCAAATGAATGGAAAATAGCTCTGCAGTACATGCCATTATTCCTCTGTTTTTTATTTCTGTATGGATTTCAGTAGGTCTGGCTCTTTTCTGTTTTGACACTCATACGACTCTCTTGAGTTACTCCTCAATGCTGTCTTGACATTTTCAGTTTTCTGTATGTTACCAGTTTTATAATGAAAGAACCTCAGGGCATTGTTGGTGTTGGCGATGGAAAAACAAAGGTTTTGGCAGTTTTGTGAGGTAGTTGGGTTTTGGCCCACAGGCAGGTCTTATGATTCAGGAGTGTTGAACAGGCACATTACCAAGATATTTCTGTTACAGTTAGAAGCAAGTAGCTAATAGTGCTGATATATACATGGTCTGTAATAGCTGAAATCTACTTATTAACAGCTAGAAAGAGATACTGACTTAGAGAAAGTCATAAAATAACACCAGACCACCTTCCATTGCTTGCTACTCCACATTTTGCCACTGTTTGTCTCCATGGATGACAGTACACAAAGTCAGTGTAAGCCGTCAGGGGAGAAGCCTGTTGTGTTAACATGGTGTTGCAAAATGCTCCAGCTGTGGTGATGCTGAGCTCTTGCCTGCAGTTTTCATGATGTTTAGCAACAGAGGGGTGACAAGTTTAGCTTTTAAGATATTGGTAGATGCAGGAAGAAATGGATGGGAATCAGCCAATCCTTACAGTGGTGGTGAAAGTGATGGACAAATGTCGACTTACCACTAATACTATGTAGCCGCTCATCTGAAAAAACAACTAGCCATAGGGGTGTCTCATACTGTGCTGTAGATTCTGTCTTGCAATAAGCTATACTATAGCTTTCTGTTGAAGGCTGAGCCACTAACTTACAATTAGACAAACTCCAGTTTCTCACTAAAATAAGTTTGATTTCTATTTGCAGAATTGTAAATAGAAATTGGCAAAAAAAAAAATCATTACCAAAAAGTAGTTTTTAATTCCAAATCAGCATAAGGATTTTTGATAGTTCGTAAACTAAGAACAGAATATAACCTCTAAATGTTTCAAAATAAAACCAACCTATTGAAAGCATTCACTTCTATTAATCATGCTATATAATGGGCTGAATCGAGATGCTATATTTATTTCACTCCAGAGGAAAGATCTCCATAACTCAACTGCATCTTTGCCACTCATGAATTATCAAGTCTCGCTTTGCTTGTGGGATAAATATATCTCAGTTATGTATGCTCTCTTTTCCTCTCAGTGTATCTATATATTTTTGTGTCAATTTTTATTTATATGCATATACCTGCTATGCTCACAGTGGAGATTGTTACTTTGCAATAATTTGAAGCAAATCAATTTGGTCTACAAACACAATTTATTTTCCTACTGCAGCATTCTGCAGTATCATCACAGGAGATACCTCCATACCCTTCACTATAACAGTTAAAGTGTGCCACATGGCAGAGATGTGAGGTGGTCTAGCATTTGATCAAGTTGACAGGGAGTGTCAGGTTCCTGCTGTTAGCTGAAACACCAGCATGATGACATGTATTTGATGTCATTTCAATGTAGATTCTGACATAGGCCAATTTATGGTCCAATTTATGTCTTGACTCTCATACCAAGGCCAAGCAAGCTATAAAATGTAATAAGAATTTCTTCAATCAATGTCCAGAGGAAAAACAAATCACTTAGTTACTGACACGATTTTGCGTCAACACTCTGGTAAAGTTCTCACAACATGCCCCTAAGCTACAGCGAGCATGTGGAGTAAAAGGCTGGGCACAACAGCATCACACCCCTGGAATGGGAGCTCCTCAACTTTACAGCCATTGCCAGGTCAGTCTTTCATCCTTGCAGCTCTCCACTTTGTTAAGGAGAAAATCCTTCTCTTTTTGCTTCGCCTTCTCCTCCCAGTTTACGCCTTTCCTCCCCATTAGTGAGTGATTGATTTCTTTTACTGTATCTTACACACTGTAGCTAGTTATCTGACAAATTTCAGCTGAAAATGCCTATACAAGGTTGTGGTGGTCAGACACTGATCACATCAGCGAGTGTCTTAAAGGCTTGTGTCTTTTTTGCTTTCAGATACTCTCAAATCAGACAGAAGCTTTTACCCTTACTCTTTACTTCTTCTAAAGAAGAGGTTTAGCACATTAACCGTATCTCAGCCAGCTGTAAGAAGAAGTTGCCAATAGCAAATAGGCATGTACAGCACATATTTTTAATTGGATATGGGATATGGGATGATGTGTTTTTTTTTAAAAAGCCCAGTTACTGCCTCTATAATATGGAACAAATGGTCTTGCCCTATGGACAACATAAAACAAGTATGAGAAAATGCATGCGCGGTCTACACTTCATTCCAATATTCCTGTGATTTTGTACATTTAGGACTGTGAGTGTGAGTATTTTTGGTTTTCAGTGCTGAACCAGAACAGCTGACAGGGGACTTGTTTTATTTGTGAAGGTCTTTGCCCTGGTAATTTCAGGAAAGTTGCTGTGCAGATGGGGCTGACTCTTTAGGTGGCTGCAAAAATGAAAACAGGTGAAGGGACAGTACTCTACAGTCGTACTGTTCTCTGCACACAGCAAGAAAATTGCCCTCTGAAGCTTGTCCAAATACACTGTGGGTACACATACACTGCAGTTATGCTGCTGGCAAAAAGTCAGTGTACTCGCTGGGCAACAAATGGGCTTTGACCTGATGAAGGGCAGGACATGGGGCTATGTGTAGGTGCTCCTGGCCCATTTCAGAACCATGATGGGGCAGGGGTCAGGGCCTGTCCTTAGCAGGCAGAGGAGCTGCAAGACCCCAGCCAGCTTCTGCAGCCACTATGGTTCTAGCAGCCAGAGAGCGAAGTGGTTTGCAGAGCTCTTATACCTAGACATACAAATTCTGACAAATCCTGTTCTCAGCATTACCTCTGGGAGGCTATATTGCTTGCACATGGTTTAAATATCTCATACTATGGCTATTCACACCTCCTTAGGTTTGGTCATCTGAATATCCACAGAGGTTTTCTCTAATGTTTCCCTGGTACTACTAGTAAAATCTCTTTGGCAACAATTCAAGGTATGTTATCCTTCTATTAGCATCCCTTCGGTCTCGAAAGTAGCTCTTGCTGCTTGTTCTTACATTTTCCTTCTTTCCCTGCTACTTTCTTTACTAACTTTCTTGTTCTACCCTCATCACCTGAGTAAGTCAATATAGCACCTCCCAGAAGTGCAGTAAACAAAGTGAGCAATATCTGTCAAATGTAATTCAGTCTCTCTCAACTTCTCCCAAAGAACAGAACCAACAAAGGTTGTTATTTTGTTTGTTTGTTTGTTTGCTTAAAGAGAGATTCATATTATTTAGTGTTTTATGTTATAAAGCCTAAGAATGCATGTTTTATTGGAAGAAAAGTGGAAGGACCTGTGGAAAGAATACAAATTTATTTTTCCTGAAGATTGTAAAATGTTGATATTTGATTTTACTACAATTCAGAACAGCCTTCCAATTTCAAAATTGCTTCCCAGTAAAGATAGTTTGCTTTCAAAAAGACTATTCAAAACAAAACTTATTGTAATAATAATTGCAGATTGATATTGCAATAAATTTTTTCATGGAAAGTGTTTCATTGAGAAAGACTGAACCAAACATTAATGTAATTGCTAGAACTCTCTGTTCTCTCCTGTCCCAACAAAAATCCAAACACTAGTGTAATTGTGATAATCTCACACAAAGTTTTGATTGAAGGAGGTTTGCCAGATGCCATTCCAGAACAGCTTTTCTCTTCACCTCCAGGATCCCTGTGAACTGAGATTGTTCCTGGCTCATAACCCTTACTGAACTCTGTCTCCTTGAATCCTGCACAAGCAAGCCTTGCTCTTCTGGAAAGAGCATTGCTGGGTCTGAAAACAGAAAGGTTTCCTCTTTTTTGTCAACCAGCTACTCCTTAGCACCGTTTGCTACCTTATCATTACATGTCATCTTACATTAGTTTGCACGTTTCTTGGAAAAGAGGGATTGGGTTGTATTCAGGTTCTCTCCTGTGGTCCCTAAATTTCAAAAAGCAACAGGTAACTGAGCCCATTTATTAATTCTGCTTTCCCTAGAGAGAACTAGACAAGGTTTGGCTAGCCTAATGTGGTCTTTGGTCTTCGGTCTTCGAACTTAAGCAGTTGTAAGCACCTGAAACTGTCTCAGGCTTCATAATATGCCATTTGAATGTCTTCCTGTGCTTTTATATGTTTTTATAACAAGCTTGTCACTGTGTCTAGTTCAATCACAGTATGCTTTGGTCAATGTGCAAACAATTAATGATGGCAAAAATAGGCATTTTAACATAACACAGTAAATCTTACTGAATTAAATGATACATGCACCAATCAGAATAATTTTACAGAGAAGATATTTAATACAATAAATACAATGACCTCTCTACCCATGGCTAAAAAAACACCATGGCAAGTGCTGCATTACACCAAATGTCACTGCAAGTACTTGTGAGGGCAGGGTTGCACAGAAATTTCTTGCTCCAAAAATCTTTCTTTTCTGTCATTGCAGCTTCTATTATTATTATACTGCACATGGTTCTAAAAACCATGTCTGAAATTTGTGCCATGTCTATATTTACAAAGCTTGATGTAAAAACGGTGACCTACCCGTAGGGTATTTCACTGTGAGCCCTTGATGATTGGCGATGTTGTGCAATTGGCTCATTTCTCTTCCCACCATACTGTACCAATTTGGAGGGCTCTCCTGTACACTCTAACAACAGGGATGTAGTACATAGACACCGTGAGCAATTTTTGATCCTAAGTGAATTCCAAGGAGGAATTTGCCCTGGGAATTAAGTTGTACTGTCAGTAGTATCCATGGATCTCCAGTGAATTTATGATTGCAGCCAGCCTCCCTTAAAAGCTGAGACAAGTCCAATGCAACTGAACATCCCCAGTCCAACCAGGAAAATCTGACAAAACTAAATAGCAAAAGTTATTTTCCCTTTTTATAGCCTCTTTGTTTATGCAGGCATAGGTCAGCTGTATTTAAATCTTTCAGCCCTTAAGTGCCACGTGTGATGCTAGCTTGCCAAAAAAATGGTGGAAAAAAACAATCAGGACTTGTTACACTTTCCCTTCCAATCTTTTTTAAAAGCACATATAATTGATATCCACTTCTATTCAAAATATAAATTAATTTCCTCTCTCTCTAGTGTACTGGCACTCTGAGTGCTTCCATCGGAGAGTGGTAAACCAGCAGTTTGCTGTGTTTGCACAAAATAACTGCTGCACTGTGCTGAAAATATCCAACATGCACTTCCGCTCAGAGTACGTTGTTTCATGCTGTATGGTCAATAAGCGTATGGACAATCAGGAAGCTTGGCCCTCCTGTTACCCAGAGCTGTTTTTTCCTGAACCAAGATGCCTCGTATAAAAAACATGATTTTGCACTGATGAAGAAATCCCAGTGTGAGCCGACATTACGGGAAGCTGTGTGCCTCCTGGCATCAGATGAGAATTTTTCATGATACAAGGGACAACATCATCAACCAATTTAAATATGTAAGCATACTAATGAAGTGTAATAATAATTCTGTGACCTCCCGTTCACTTCATCAAAAGAGAACTGCAGAGGACTTCAAAGACAGTTATAAACCCCTGTCAGGTCAGAGTGGAGATTATGTGAAGAATACCTTCTCCAAATGTAGAAGAAAAGGAAATAAATTGGAGTAATGGCAAAGTGAATTGCAAAATATGTGCTGTGCATTGTTACGGATTCCCACTCTTTGAATGGTGGTGTGATAAACTTAAGATTCGCTGACACTTATGGAGGAACGCTGGCCAGGTAATATTGTCCTTCCCACCCCAAAAATAACAACCCAACCAATTCAATGATAATTTATCAGAGCTGGCAGAAAAGCACTTGGGGAGAGAGTAAGAAGGGAGAAAAGTCTTAGTAGAATGTTCACCAGAAAGAAAACCAGAATCATGATTTTTGCAGCCACAGGGGTAATGTGTTGGAAAAGAACAAAGATATTGTTGCTCTGGGAGTCTTGTCTTTTCACAGGTGGCTTGGCTCAGCTTTGAATTGTTGTCCATACAGTGATGTTAGAAACTAGTTGTATTCACCTTGATTGGTTCTTTCCTGGTAGTGAGACTAAAGACTTTCCCTTGTGGAATGAAGTCTTTTGAAAGTTTGCCTTATATTAAAATGTCTTGGTCAGGTAGGGGAACAGGATGGAAATCTTTTTCTTCTATTTCCTTTTACTAATTGGGTGATCTTTGAACCCAGTCTTGGCTGGGGAGGAACTGAAGTAGTAAGGGGAGAACTGAGGAAAAGCAATGTGTCTTCAAATCTTTTAGAGATACAAGAACATAATGTCATGGCAACAACCTCCATGTAGCAAACATGCACGTTTTGCATATATGGTCTGTTAAAAATGTCCAGATCTGTTTCCTTCTCTGCTTGAACATGCACTTTGGAAACCCTCACATGCTGCTCAGAGTTGCTCCCCAGCAGAATTGCTGACTTCCTTGCCTGGGATTTTCTCTGAGAGGATGTGGAATAATCCCAGTATTTTGCTGTTTACTGGACAACACACAGCTTTGCCAAAATACGTATGCCAACTGGACATGACTCGCTGGGGTTATCTTGGTACGTATATCTGACATTTTGGCTCCCTTTTTTGTGTGCTGGACTGGACTCTCTGCCTTCCCGTTGCTCGCTGCCTCCATAGGTTATATCGCAGCAAAAACAAATCAAGGCATTCCCATTGGATCTGCTGGTATGCTAAGTATATCCACTCATGAAACCAAATGCGGTTCCAGCTGTGACTGTGCGTGCAGATTTCCCTGACCATGCCCTTGCTCTTCTTTTTCATGTGGCCACCAATACAAACAATGACAATACTGACAGAACACTTACCATCAGGCTTCAGTCACAACCTTGAAAATGATTTGAGGGAGTCCATGTCCTGAGGACCATTGTCTCAGGATCTCTGCCGACTCAGGAAGACAGTTTGTGTTTCGGGGCTATCTGGAGTTCCAAAAGACTTTTCCCTGTTACCTAGGGAAGAGATTTTGGAGCAAACAACTGCAACACAAAAAAGGAAAGAAAAAAGAGAGACATTCATTGCATGTGATGTTTAGGAGAGCTGAGCGTACTACTCTAGAATGAGGGTCCCTTTGCAACTCATTTTCTGCAGGAAATCACTGATGGTCTAATGCAAGGGTAGTATACAACCTGGTGTGTATAGGTAGCTATGCAACGATCAGGTGATCCAGAGTGTTCAGAGTCTGAGTCTTCTTTGAGTTAGGCTTATATCAATTGCATGAAAGTTCATGGAATCATGCCAGTGTAAAATTTGTCTGAGATCACAATCAGACAGGGAGACTTTAATTAAGTTACATTACCAATCACTACTGAAATCTCTGTAACAAGAATGTACCTTTCTGCAAAGCTGTTTCTCCATGTTATCACATACTTCTTCCTATAAATTTCATTGAAAACTCAGTTTGGTTTATATACAGTGTGAATTCTTGTGTACTACAGCCGTCCCTCACAGTATATAGTCTCGTCTTCTCATCATAAGGAGATGGGATTAGACCTGCTTGTCTGTCTCTGAGCAGGTTGTGACTTACAAGCTATTGGCACACAAATGGATGTTTCCTCCAATCCTTGACAAACATCAATTTTCTTGAACCTTCCTGGTGAAGATTTGTGTTTTGACTGGAAAATCTTCATGCATCAAAGACTCATTAATTGTTAATATTGGATTTTAAAAGACATAGATCCTGAGGCTATATTTTAGTACATCTGAACATTTAGGACATCTGAAAAATGGCACCAGTTGGGGTGGGAGGTGAGAAATTGTTGTTGTAGGTAAAGAGTGTGGGTTAAGCTAATACCAGTGCCAAATATTTTACACCATCAGCCTGAGAGTCTCAGGGAGAGGTTGCAGAGACACAGGACCCTTGGGCAGAGAAAGTGCCAGAGAGACATGCTTTCACAGGGGACAGTTTTTAACTACAAAACTATCTCAAGGAGAAATAAACTATCTATCTGCTGAGGAGGAAGATAGGTTTGCATGACTTAGAAGGGTACCGATCCAGAAGGAAAGGGAAGAAATTGGTCTTAAATGACATCTAGCCTAAGCTGAAAAGATACCTGGTAGGGATCAGGAAAGATGTTATCTGTTTCATTAGAGCTGAACACTTCTCATGTTAGTCAGAGTAAATAGTAATTGGTTTGTGAAACCTTTTGTAGAGTCTCTGTGTGATTCTCCTATCAACTGACGAGATTAATTTCAAATCCAGAGTCCCCACAAAATAGGCTTTTTGGAAAAGGAGGTATTTTGGGAATGGGAAATTAGACATGGCACTTCTTCTCCTGGGACATAGGCTGAATGAACTGTGAGGTCCTGTTTTCTGAGAGGATATAAAAAGATATTCTGTTCCCACAATGTGCAACAGAGAAGCTCAAGAAAGCCAAGGCTATCCCCACTCAAACCACAATCCATGTGGCCAACAAATCAGTGTCAGGGATGTTTAGCAGGGAGAAAAATGACAGGTTCCTTTAGGAACATTTTGGAAAGCTACAGGACAAAGCTTAATAACAGAAAAACTGACAGGTGGACTATGAAGAGCAAAATTATATACTAACCCAATAAGTTACCAGTGGCCCAACTACCTGAAGTTGTTTGAAGATTACTTCATTCACTTTTCTTCATACAACACCCATTCTTTACATATCCTCCTGAATCAATGGAAGACCTATTTTTCACAGAAGGGCTTGAGTGAAACAAGCATCAGTTGTGACCATTAATTTTATGAATGATTTGTTGGAAACTGCATTAAATGGCAACATCAGCCGACAAATGAGCTTTGAAATGTTCTTATTCCAACTCTGTGCAGATAGGCAATTTGCTGTGTAATCAGTTTTCACAGCCTCCCTTGTCAATCAGGGTCACTTGTCTTATAACCGTGCTCTTATTTCACAGGTTTATGTTTCACAACATCTCAGAAATGCTGCATGTACGAGTCCAGTGACCAAAAAAGAGAGAACTCAGAAAATACAGCAAGATTATGTCATTAGGTATTTTGAACAAGGACTTCAACAAATATAATACTCTGGGAGTGTCAATAAATTATAGAGATATAGCTTAAGAGGAGCTATCTAGAAACAAGTGATTGGCAGAGCTTGAGACTTTTATTTTAGCTACTCTATGAAACTTATGCCTGTGCTGTAACAAAAGTAAATTATAGCAGCAGTATTCCTGTATGCAATTAAAACAAAGTCTTATGTAAAAGTAGAAGAGTGATATGGAAACTCTGTAAATCTAGGACTATGCCACCCAAAACACTTTATGGTCCTCCTAGTGTGTAGATATGGCACTGGAGGAGACACAGAGATTAACTACTAAAGCGATACAGAGATCAGAGTATAAAACGTATGGGAAAATATCAGAGGAACTGAATTTATACAGAGATCACTCACAGGGGACATTACCATTATGTAGAAGTGCGTTTAATGAAGTAAGGGAATTCTTCACATTAGTAAAAGAAGGTAGAACAAGAAGCAGCAGCCTCAAACAAAGGAAGAAAAAGTTTAGGTTAGATACCATGTTTTTTTCCTTAAAACAAACAAGCTGGGTATTAAAATAAGCTGCTGAGAGAGGATATCCTATTTGAAGATACGAGTGAGAGCAGATAAAACTTCATATGGGAGGGGATGGCACAGCCATGCAAAATGGGGCATCAGTTTGAGCCCTGCCAATTCTCCTAAACCAATAAGTCACTTTTGAAATTAGTGGAGAGTGGTGGTAAACATGCTGTGTCCCTCAGCCATCCACAGTGTGAGGAAACTCTGGCATTTGCTTGCAGCAGAAGGGTGACACTAGCTCTCCAGCAGCTCCTACAGCCTCCATACATGTATGAGGATTTAAACGACTCAGTAGTTTTCTTCCAGTCCTTTGTCCTTGGTTCCCAGTGGTCTATAAATTACATATCTTACTCTACCATGTAAAGGCTATGATTATTTTAGTATCAGTTCAATCCATGATGCAATACAGCAAGGAAAGTCTAGGAGGTATGGACAAAAATAAACAAACAACGAAATGAAGCCTTGCCTGTGAATTTATATTGAAATTTCTAGTGCAGGGATTTCAGAACACCTTAAAATAGTGCAGGAAAGTCTTGGTAGGATAGGCTTGAGGGCATCTTTGCTATGAGTTTAGGATGGACAGATTAGTTACAAGCAGTGAAAGAGCCTGCATATAATCTCAAGAGGAGCAGCAGATTTTTCCTGCACCTGTGCACCATTGTCAGTTCCCTACACACAAATTTGGAAGCGTGTTTGTAGATTTTTATATCCTCATATCAGTGTCTATCCACTTACGAAGAGAGTTTCCCTTAAGTTTTCATGAGTCTAGTTCTTCAGAACCCAAAAGGCTAAAGAAAAATAACTTCTGCCATTATAGAAACCTCTAGAAAGTACCAAAGAGTATCATATTAAGGTCTGATACCTCAGAATTAAAAGCTTGACTGTGCCCCATTAGCAACCCTCCATTTCCAGTACACCATTCAGCAGGGCTTTCTAATCCTGCTGGGCTGTAAAATACTGGACCTTAAATAGGTCATTCTGTGTATACTGTTTTTCCTGGGACTTGAGTTGGTTGTATTTTTTTGGAGGTGGTGAGGAGGAACAAGGCAGCTTCCACTTAGTAAGTAGAAAAAGAAATGTTACACTGCTGGTTGCTTTTTTGTTGTTGTTGTTTTAGTGGCAACCTTTTTGAAGCTACTCTCAGAGCACCAGAACAAATCCAGGCAGAGAGATGAACAGGCAGGATAGTGCAGGTGGGGCACCGAAAGACACACAGTAAATACAATTTATCACATGAATTTAACCAGAGCTACAGGGTACCTCTCTGCAAAATGTGATTTGATTCATGTGGACACATACACATGTATGCGTGCACACACAGGAGAGCATGTGCATGTGTGTATGAGAGAAATTTCTTCTGTGCTTTGTATTGAGGGTATTCACTGGAAATGATGTATGAAATGAAATCCCCATGCTCTCGGCACGCAGGGAATATCAGACAGAGCTCCGCAATCACTGCAGAGATGGGCTTTGCTATTGGCAGATCAAGTGCAGCCAGAAGAGCAAACCAACCTGAAAGACTCTGGGGAAAACAAATATATTTTTTTAAGTTATAAAATAACGTTCCCACCATTTTAATATCATTTCTCCCATTTTCTCTCCCTCTGGCATTCCCCTGGGCAGCCAGCTACATTAACTGGAGCCTTAGAGAGATAAGAGCCCTCCCCACATAGATTTCCCTTTAAAAGCCCTTCACAATGTGTTAAAATTACATTTTGAATAACACTTTCTAGCTTTTTTTATTAATTTTTAACATGTTTTTACCATATGAGAGTTTCTTCATAGCAATGGTAGTGGGTGGTTGCAGGGGAAGCCGGGGGTTGAGCTCTTTTCTCCTTCACTCTTGCAAGTATCACACATTCAGTGTTGCATCTGAGAACCCCCCCAAAATTAAATAGACTCCCAGCTATGCCATGAATTGTAAGGGGAATATATGACAAAAGGAGTGGCTTCCCCAGACCTTCCCATCGGCTGTTCCTGGGGCAAGAGGACAGCGGAAGGGATGTAAGAAATTCTCCCAGGGAAGGAGCAGGTATGGACATACCCTCTTCTGGGATGGTGGGACTTCCCTGCACCCCTCACTGATGCTCTGATGCACCTTAGCATTTCTGGACCACTTAGTTCGTTGTGAGATCATTTCAGCTTGGCTATGGATTGCTGAAGAAGGGCGTTTATTTATAATACGCAGCGTAGGAAATTAGGCCATTGTACTTCTGCACAGGGGAAAGATTCATAAAAAGTCACACAGAATTATTCTTATATAAGTGACAATGACATCGTTGTAAGGAGGAAGCAGAACTTTATTTGTCTTACTTAAAATGATATATAGAGCACTTGTCTGTTTATTCCACTGCAAACAGCTTCTGCAAAAACAGCGGTAATTCCCTAGGGGGTTCTGCTGATAGTTATAAGTTACTTGAGTAAAATCTCTCAAGTGAGCTACTGCCTTACAGGTAGCCATTATTCTAGATTCAAAGGGCTTTTTGTTGTTGTTGTTTGTTTGTTTGTTTTTTAAAATTATGTTCCATGTAATATTGCTTTTTAAAATATAAATTGTGTCATAACACCGCTACTTTTCAAGTAGGTAAGTATGTGTATCTAAATCAAAGGATGCATTGCCAAAGGGGGAACCAGTCAATAAATTGGCTTCCTAATCAAATCTGGCTCAGGTTAAAGCAAAGTTAGTTTGATGGATTCAGCTGAAACCTAGTAAATAGCAGCCTACATAATTAAGCTACTGTACCTTCGTGTAGTCTCCCTGGAAGCTTATGGGCATCTCAAAGGCACAAGAGTGACAATCAGTAGCTAAGCCGAGGAAATGAACAGGCAATATTGCCCACCCAGACATCATTCCTTACCCCCCATTACCATTGTCTTGCCTCTCAGAAGGATTAGCAGAATTTGTCTTCGATTCTTTGACGGGACCACAACATCTTCCTTTAATTTAGGGGTGGATTCTGCGTCTGAAAATCAAATAACTAATATCATTCAGTGGGCAAAAATCAACACTGAAACTTGGTCTTGCTCTCTTTTTCTCATTTACACAAGCTTTTGAGCCTATTGTCTACAAAGTCACAGCCTTTAGCAGCATATTTTGAGGGTGTTTTTAAGTAGATGACGGGAAGTAAAAAAAAAAAACAAACAGAAAAGAAGGATAAAAACCAGCCTTGCAGCCCTCATAAACAATTTGTATTTATTTCCAGGAGAGAGGAAAGAGTGTAATGAACTATTTGATGAAGCCAAAAGGAATGGGAATTGGCACTGAAGCTGACACGGGTTTGCACCGTATTCTTCTTATTAATTAAACACAATCATCAAACCACTTCTTTGACTAACTTAGATTTCCATAGCCCAGTTTCATTCTTGATTGATACTTTTTGGTTGTTCAGCAAGAAAGTGAAAAGTGCAAGGTCTGTACTTTCTTTTTAGTGTTTTAGTCCCCATAAAAGAGGATTTCAAAAGTTGAAAATGTGTGAAGCTTGACTTAATTTATTCGTTGGAAAAAACAAAAACAAAAACAAATTAATTTTCAGGAAATTGATTCAATGTTTCTAATTTACTTTGAGAAATCATCATCATTTCTTGACTAGTTTTGGTTCTTTGGTGACCCTGGGAAACTCTCTTTGACTATGACAAAGCTTCCTTTTCTGTAAAAAATGTAATAATAATTACCTGCTTCACAGCTGTGTGGTAAGACGCAGTTAATTAGTGTTTTCGAAGTGCTTTGAGATCCTTGGATGGAAGATGCAATAGAAATGCAAAGTATTATTATTATTCAGAGTTAACAACCAAATTTCAACCATTTGCACTTATCTATCTTAACAGCGTGTACTCAAGGGAAGAAAACACATAACTTGTCAGCAGACAGTCCTCTTAATGTGGGTTATAAAACCACCTTCTTGATTACCATCTGGAGTAACATTCACAAGTGAGGGATAGCAGATGTGTGTGCATGGAGAGATGCATCCCACTTTTTCAACTCATTGGACACATCGGTGCTGCCATACTGTATTCATCCAGCCTGGTGCTGTGCCTCTGACTCCAGCCAGCATTTGATGCTTAAGGGCAAACAAGAGCAACTCTCTCCTGTCCCTCCATCTCTTCAGGAAAAAAAAAAAAAAGAAAATCAAGCAAACTCCCCGTTCCTCCTTCTTCTTCCCTCTTTCATAATAACATCGCAGCAGCCAACTGTGCAATGCTCTACTGTGGATGAAAATGTCTTCCTGACCCCTGTGTGCAATTAGTTTCCTCCCAGGAGCATGAGATTTGATTATTTTTGTCGTTATCTTCACTTGTACAGCCACAAGTGTTATTATCTCTTCTCCACTTTTCAGATGCTCTGTTTTTTTTTCCCTTGAAGATTAGCCTGAACCTTCCAGAGTCCTTGCACTTGGAAGGCAGAGCCTGGAAATGGAGGCCCCCCCCGCCAAGTCTCTGGGGCATGCTGCCAGGAGGTGGTGTGGAAGCCCCTCAGTGGCCCATGGCACCAGGGCCTCCAAAAGGGGCCGTGCCCCCAGTGCCACCATTCTCCTCGCTGCTTTCTTTTTCTTTTTCTTTTCCTTTTTTTTTTTTTGGTGTTTTATAGGCAGGTGGGGTCAATAAAACACCTCACAAATTCGGCAGGAGTCTTTCTGCTGGCACCAGGGGGCTTTGGATCAGGCCTGCTGTGGTCTGCTGTAGGCCAGGTGCAGACATTTCCAGACGTCAGATGCAGAAGAGCTGGCAAACTTCACTGAGCGTGCAAAAACTGCTGTAGGAAATATACTAGCAAAAATATTTATTAAATGAGCCACCTCCTTGTCTTACTTTCAAATTACGTTAAAGAGAAAAATACAAATAGGTGGCAGAAAATGACATTAAAATCAATCAAATGCACAGAACCCTCAGGATCCTTGGGAGGCCGTTTAGGATAGTGACAGACCATCCTAAGCTGGCGTACCTGCTTCATTGCAGTGGTCTCAAAAAGCAAGAGAAAAGTAAATTTTGGCCTAGCAGAACTCTTTACCCTGCCATTTGGCTTTTTCAGTGGTGAACTGGGGTTCAAAGCAGCACCGTGAATCTATCACTGCCATAGTTAATCCTATCATTAGAAGATATAAACAACCTTCTCCCACATTAGCAATGTTTACCTCGTATTGCTCTAGCATTCATTTTCACTAATATGATACAAAAGTGTAATGATGTATAAGTGTTTTTTAATGTTAAGTAAGTGAAAACAGGTGGGTAATTTACTACTGGCTCTATACAGATTGGAGCTGGCATTTCCTACAGAAGACTCCGGACTCCTTCTTCTTTTTTTTTTTTCCCATATACAATCCTTTTATTTTCTTGGAGTCTGATGCTACTGTTTATAGTTTATGCCACCAAGTCAAAGCCATAGATACCACCATTATTTTGGTGCCAGCAGAATGAAATATTTGTTTAGAAATTTTTCAGTTAGTCAGCATGGGTAGTTTTGATGTAGAGGCAAGTATTTTTTACTTGTACGTGTGTTGAGACCGAACGCTCTCCTTGTGCAAATTACTTAGGAACTGATGGGTGCGCCTGGGGCACGATTGCACTTGGAAGAGCAAACTCTAAGATGCAGGTAACAGGAACAGTGCTGCTCTGTGGTTTCTGTGCTGTAAGATGGGGGACATAGGCGGGTTTCACAACAAAATTACTAGGTACTCCATTTCTACTTTCACCATACAGTATGCTCTTATTCATTTATTCCAGTGAACACACTAGTGCCCAGAAGCCCCAAATGAGTAATATCTCACTGGGAAAAAAACTGCAAAAGCATGGTCAGAGAGGGTTTTGGCCCAGCAAGCAGACCATCTCCAAGGAGATGTCCCCTACATCAGAGGTGGGAGCGGGGTCAGGAAGCAGTGAAGTGCATGGACTTTGCAGGGTCACACTGGCCAGACCCACGAGGAGACCCAGCGCTCGTGTCCACTCTCTTATACCACACAGTTCCTCATACACAGCATTGGGCTTAATTAACACTTCAAGAGAGTTTTGACTCCTAAGCTAGTGTTGCAATATTATTTCTTTTTATCTTTGTTCCTTTTTTAGAATTCCTTTCTTTGAAACGTTTTGCTTAGTAGTAATTGCTGCTAAAATTTCACAGAACGTTTGCAAAAGTGACAGCCTAATTCTAGAAAATTTGAAACATTTAAAAGGCATTTGTACAGAATTTTGTTGCTGAAAAGCTTTATTGGTGAAGTTTTGTTCACTGAAGTTAGCTATGTAATTTTTGCAAAGCAGAGGCCTTAAAAGTGAGTGTGCTCTGCTTCCATGCATTTCCTTGCTATATTTGGCACAACTAGGGGAAAAATTGTATGTCAGAGAAACTGTTTTAAGGCACCAGACAGGGATTTCAAAGACCTTACAAACAGTGTGAAAAGTGTCTGCTGAAAATTAAGAAATTTCCAGTGAAAACCCTAAGAAAGAAAAAAAAGTATCTGATAGCTTAAAACAGTTATTAACCTTTGCTTTTACACTAAATTAGGGCACTAATTAGCTCTCAGTGCTCAAAAAAAAAAAAAAAAAAAAGACGTTTTATGGAATCTCCCTGTTTCCTCCTGAAAATAGACCTCGAAGTTTGCGCGTGGGCTGATCCTGCGCGGGAGTCAGCAAGAGCTGCAGAGAGTGGAGGAGTTCACCTACGAGGGACTTCCTGCAGCCTTCCCCAGCAAAGCTCCTGAGAAATAAATGAGAAACAAATGAAATAAATGAGCATCCACTCCTGAGAGCAGGCAAAAGAAGAGGGACACAAAACCGGCTGGGTGCGAGCTGGTAGATGTCTGACAATAGGTGTTCAAAACATCCCTCTTTTTGGGACAATGGGGAAGGAAGAGCAGCTCCGCAGGCTGAGTGGGAGCTGCAGACCCCTTGCAGCCATCCCAACTCTGTGCCCGGCCTCACAGCTCCGTTCCATGCTCAGCCCTCTCCTTCCTTTCCTTCGGTCTGCAGCCTTTCTTCCTTATTTTCCTCTGGGGCTGCAGTTTTTCCCGGTTAGCCACAGACAGTATATAAAACACATTTTACTAAAGTTCTTCCAACAAAAACTTCATTGAAACAACTTTTAAAGTTGTGAAAAAAATAACAGGAAATTCACACTTAGGCCCTTGAGGATGAAACATGACATATGTCTTCCAACACATAGGCACAATGGGGTGTGCTATAAAAGTAAATAAGGATCACACCATGGTGCCTAGCTGTTGGAGGACATGCCTTTTGCCATTAAGTTATCATTTCCTTACTTTTTTGTCCAAGCTCCCATGTATTTTTAATTGTTGACTCCAGTGACTAAATTAATCTTCTTTGTTTCTTTTATTTTAATAAAGCAATGTGTGACCTGCCTTAAGGTTAGAGACTAAAAATTAGCACAAGCATTAACATTTAATATACCAACCAAAATGAAGATTTACATTGCAAACGGATTGGCAGTCTAAATTTAGGCTGCTCACAAAATGAGGCTATACACAAATGTATTTCATTAATTATATATGTCTAGGAGAACTTAAATACAGCCAACATTTATGCATGCTGAGTACATGTGCCAAAAATGTTATAGACTTGCATGGTGAATGCAGTTTTAATTTGCATGTGCAGTGTGTTTTTTCAATAAAAAGGGAAAAAATTCCCTAAAATCTGCACATACTTTCATTCTCCATTTAAAATATTGGCAAAGCAGATCTTCACAGTAATAATCATAGACTTCATTATTAATATCCAAGATGTATTTCATTCAGTTGAAAGCTTCCCTTGTGAAATATTAGCACCCATTTGGACTCTTTTCAGTTTCCAAAATGATCAGCTCTTGGGATTTCCTTCCCCTTGGGGGCTATAGTCTATTTTTAAGGCAAAGCCGTTACTCAGAATACCATAGAGTGGTAGAAACACCATTAACTGTGGTGGTTCATTGATTTGTTCTCCCACATGACAAAATAGGACACAGCCTGTTGATAAAGTTGCGTTACTTATACCTGGAACACATTTCTGCATTTTGTTTTAAGAGACGCACTTAGAGATGAAAGCGTGTACCCCAGGAACCTCGGGCTTCAGCAGGAAAGCCAGATTTGATACAAGAGACCTCCTTTAAGTCTGGCAGGGATTTGTTGTACCTTGCAGTTCCTGCAAACCCCCAGTCCATACAAGCCCTATATTCCTGCCTTCTAGTGAAACAGCGAATCACCCTTGGTTAAACTTTGGCACTAGAGGATGACCGTCATTGTCAGATTAAAAGAGGTATGTCCAGATTCCTACCTGATCGTGCACATTTTCCACATCAGAAGGGGGTAATCATTGAACCAAAGGCCCCTGTCAGTTGTTGCTGCTTCTGGGGTGCTTGCCCTGTTTGCTGTTTCCCAGCACCGTTGATGGTCAGTGCTTGCTGGGCTGGGCACGGGTCTGCTGCATCTGTAACTGCTCTGATTTCTATGCCCAGATCAGATCTGTGAAGGGATGCGCATGGCCACGACATACCCTTCCACTCAGCAAGGGATTAGGGGGCTAGAAGAGAAGAAAACTGACAAACTCAACTAAAGAGGAACATAAATATACCTATGAATTGTGGAGTAAACATCTGCTGAGTGATTAAAAGCTAAGTAAAGCTGAACCGCTTAATCAGTTTTTAAAGCTGTTTGTTGCAAGCATCCTGCAAAGTGACAGATTTTTTCTGCTATATAACAAAACATAAAACAAAAGGAACCTTTCTCCCCTCATGACAGCTTAAAAGTGCTGTTCTGTCTTTTTCTCCCTCAGACTCTGATGTGGTGTCACTTCGGGAGAATAGCCATGATGAGGAGAGACTGGTGTGTGAGAGGGGTCCCTCTCCTCCCTGACTGGTGCTGTATGTTGCTGCATCCCACACCAGTGAGATTGACCTACAGCAGAGGAGGCTGGAGTTTAAACCCAGGTGATGAAAAATTCTCAGTCAAGTCTTTTATGGGAAAACATGATTTGTAAGAGTGATGTGTGCCCCAAAAGAGGGATGCCCAGGCTAGCATGGACAGACCTTGCTCCCAGTGATGCACACATGCTCCTGAAAGCTACCCCACAGGTGAATGCTGCCCCTACGTCCAGTGTCTGCTCTAGCCAGCAGATTGCAGTCTAGATCTGAATGGCAGTAATGAGCATGTTTTCTGTGCTATCCTGAAAATTCCTAATGCCCTTCCCATTTTCTGTACTATGCAAAGAGGAACCAGGACTCTCACCGCTGAAGTACTATGAAGTAGAAAAAAGTTACTCATCAAAACAGAAGAATACTAGGCTTACAGTAGGCCTCAGTAAGGTTTACTGTAAAAAAAACACATTTATGTAGACAGAAACAAGGTTTCTAACCTACATCTAGCATCCTTTGTATCGTAAGCTCTTTTATCTGTTCCTCAGAAGCTATGCAAGAGGGAAAGACTTACAGACCTGGCCCTTTGACTCTCAGGTTAGCACAAAACACTGTCCACCAAGAGAGCGAGAGCCCTCTTCTGCCTTTGGAAGATGGGAGCACTTCCCCACAGGAAACAAGTGATGCCACTGCTTTATGCTTACACTGCCAGCAGAAAGCAGGAGCCATCAGATAAGGAAAGAATCCTTCTTCCTCTCCACCCCTGCAACAGCAACGCAGAACCAGACACCAGGGCTGAGCGGCATCTGCTTATCTTTGTGGCCAGCTCTGTAGACACTCTCACGTGGTATCTGCAGAGGAAATGAGTGTATCTAGGAAAACGGCTAGATCTCTAAAGAAAAAGACTTTACTGTTCTCATGTGAGACTGTTTCTTGGGAAAGAGATAAGCATGGCAGAAGAAACTTTAGAAAGCAAATCGTGGGACATGGAGGATCCTTTCTGAAACTACTTGGAAATCAAGGTGCAGGGAGCCAATTGTCAACATTTCTATCTTATTGCTAGCAGATGCATAGCAAGGCTTAATCTGACAAGGGGCGAGCATGAGATAATGTAATGGGAAACTGTCCAAAGGAATTTGAAGAGGCATTTGGAGCTGGAGGTGACATGGCAGTTTCTATTTAAGAGGAATTTGATCAGAATTGTATCTGAATCAGACTTCAGGTCTGATGTTTGAAAAAGTTTGGAATTGCTCTTTAAAGTTTTGATTCAAATCAGTTCCAGGTCTGCACGAGTACACATCAAGAACTTTTACACAGACAAACTTTCCTGAGTTTCATGTTGAGTCTGCCATACTGCACAGCACCAACATTTATTAGCTTCTCTTTCATATCGTCTCTTAAACTTGTGACATCCTTCTGATTGGTTGACAAATCTCCTACCTTCTTCTTCAAGACTCTCCTTAGGATAAATCTCCACTTCGCATTTCCAAAAGTTAAATAATAGCAGTTCAGGGAAATAGATAGGAACAGGGAATATTCAGTATATCTAACTGGGCCTATTACAAAACTCCTTGCACTTACTCCTGAGAAATAATATGTTGTATACTTGTTGCACAAATTTTCATGTATTACTCATCTTCTTAAATTGTCTTACTTCTACATTTTAACATCTAGCTCAGTGACTAGGGGTTTTGTGCTGTTTTGTAACAGCTGGATGTGAGATCTGAATTACAAGTACTTGTACAGTGTAACAACATTTCAGAGACGGCTCAAGGTGGGACTGGGCTCTGGGCTTCTTGCTACCCTCCCCCCAGATGGAAGACCTGGTTCCCTGAGATGGGAAAAAGGATGTTCTGCCAAAGCATCTTTCAAAAGTGGCATGATGAGCTGAACTGCAGGGGCAGAATATACTTCTGCTTGCTCTTCTGCCAGTGTGGCATGGAAAGAGCTTTAGCACCACAGCTGCCCACACGTTTCCCATAACCAGCTGCCTCTGCAGAGCCCTCCCTGCTCACTCAGCCTCTGTCCAGTATCTATCCATGCCTAGAGAAGAGGATGAGTCCCTCTATTTTTAGCTGCTTTTCTTTCTCCTGTGGCAAGGAAGGTGACTTCTTCACACCTTTGCTGAAGCCCTGGAGCTTTAATGCCTAGACCTCTTCTGGGTGCTTCCTCAGAGGTGATTGATCGCTTCACTCCACTGGACTCTCCTTCCCACTCCTCTGCCTGGCTTCACGGCTGTCTCACATGCAGCTCCTGCCTCTGAGCTCTGTTGCCTCTCACTGCCTCTTCTTCTGCCAGCTCTAGTACTTTCTCTCTTTCTCTAGGTGGTCGCTGGTGGCTGGAAGAGCCCCTGCTGCTATTTCCTCCCCCAGGATGGATTTTCTAGGGCACGTCTTTGACCTGAGGTTGTTTGTGGGCAGGAGAGTTGGTACTGCCAGATATTTGGCTTTGCTCCCAAGTAGACAGGCCTTCCCTGGGACCTTTTTCTAAAGAGTAATAAGTTTCTATGCCAACCTACTGCTCTTATATTCTGAATCACCAAGCTGCTCCCCAAAGGACGTATGATTCTTCAGGTAGAGTGGGATGAGTACAGCAGCCCCACTGGTCTGACTCTGAATCCCAAGCATGGTAAGATAGCACTATGACTGCTCTTTAAAATTGCTCTTTAAAATAAATAAGAAATAGGGAAATGATATTGACTTCACATTCAATGTCCCTTTCATGAACTGGGTCTATTGTTTTCAAACCAAGTACACAGCTTGTCCCTATAAATATCTCAGTGATCCTGTATGAAACAAGCATACATCAGAGACGTGAGGATTTTGTCTTCCTTGTAGCTCACCAAGAAAGTATGATTTACAATGAGAGCAGCATTGTTATACATTTAAAGCAGGCAGTCCTTGTAGTCAGCAACTTGTGTTGGTAAAATACGAGTGCTGCATCCATATTCTCTGTGGTGCTAGCAGGCAGCCTGCAGCCCTAACCCATGCAGCAGGGATAGCAAGCAAGAGAGGTGGGAGGAAGCAGCACAGGATTGCTGTGCACAACCTTGGCCCAGACCAGCATTCACAAAGCCTTTCACATTCTCTCCCCTGTCCCTGAGAGCTGCTAGAAGTTTTAGGAAGAAGACATTGGGATGGGTATGGCTGCATTGATTGGTGTGTGTGCTGGGTATTAATGCACTTGTTATCACAGATATCTCAGGTATTGCTGCTACTGTGAGTGCATCTTACTGATGTCTACACACATGCCCTTGCATACATAGGTTTAGGCCATTGGTGGTCTTCTACATTAGAAGACAGAAAGGATAATTTTGAATAACAGCAAATTACAACACCTTCATTCCTGTTTCGACTCAGTGCTAGATTGTGAACAAACTGATGAGAGTCTCCGATAACAGCCTTTCAACTGTTTAAAAATATTCATTCTGCTTTTTGGAGATCTGCTCACTGAATAAGTCTGTGTTCGTGGAGACTCTTAGGAGAAACTTTATAACTTCACTGTTACCTTAGTTTGGTCATCAAACTAAGAAGGTTAAACTATGCACAGCCTATGCGACTATACACTGATTTAAGATGGAAAAATAATCACTGACTCATTACAAAGCTTAATTCAACTTCATGAGCAAGAGAACTGGGATGTATCATTTCTTTCTAGAGCTCCTTTCTGAGCTTCCATGCAGATAAGGCAATTTGCACACACACTGGACCACAGGTGAAAATTTGTTCTTGCTTGTAGCAGCTGGATGTGAGCTCTGTATTAAGAGGCTTGTATTAAAAGGGCTCGCAGCAGTGCTGGTCTTGGAGGGAGGTTTCAAAGAGGGCTAGGCAGGTAAAGTGTAAAAAAGCAATATGAAGAGTAGACCCCTCACCTAGAAATTTCTGTTTAACACCTTCAGAGTACCAGATAGCCACAAAGGTCAGACTGAAGAAAGAACCTTTGGAAAAAAGACCTGATCTCTCCGGCAAAGTCACTGAGACCCGCACAGCAATGCACCCCGAGGGAGCTTGATGCAGGACAGCTGGCCAAGGGAAATCTGTCCCTCACTAATGAGGGTGCTGGTGCACTGTGCAGCTGAGTCACTCTTATCTATGACAGTCATATGGGCTACTGCTGACAGTGGCACTTCAACACTGTCTCTTCAAGCACTTCCACCTCGCGCTCTGGGCCGTTTTTACTTTGCACTATTCAGAACAAGGAAGAAAGTGCCTTAAATACTTGAAACCTATTCTTACTGAATTGTGGAGGAAAATACCATGGCTAAATAACATTTTCTGTTTTTCTACCATGTGTTTGTCTTGTCTATTTTGACTGTAGGTATTTTTGGAGCAAGTCCTATCTGCTAATCTGTGTGGACATTTCCTTGTAAAAAAGAACCTTTTTTTTTTTTTCCCCACCAGACCTTAAACACTGTCTTCACTACACTCAGCTAGGAATGGAAAAGATAAAGCCGTGTTCACACAACATTTGGTCTAATGAGCATCACGCAGGAATTAGCAACATCAAAACAAATTCATTACTTTTCCTTCAATTTTATAGTTAGTTTCCATATAGATGCTGCCATGTAAACAGGTATCAGTGTGAAACAGTGGAAACTTGAAAATGGGAGGCTGCAAAGATAAACTCTGTCTTTGCAGAGAAGGTCTGAGGCAGTCTTTATTCCCTCAGATACTTCAGGAGTGCAATTCATCCCACCTAACTTTCAACACTTATGTTGCAGATGTACCTCTGGTTATGTAGGCACCCTTTGGAGTTAAAGAAAAGAAACTGGCATTTCTACAATACAACTCTTTGTCCCTGTGTTAGACATCTACCTTAGAAACTGCAAACTGGATTTTTTTTTTTTTCTTACAAAGTGGGTCTTGACATCTAGTTCAGATCTAGATGTTGAGACAGGGGATATCTAAAGCTGAACAGTGAGGTCTCACTCTGGTAAGGTATATACCAGCCCCTCTATAATTTGAAAAAAATACGCATGGGTTGCAGGAAGGAAGGCTTTGGAAGAGAAACCTTAATATCAACCTATATATTCACTGTGAGGATGCTACAGATGTGGCTGTGCAGTAAAAGATAAAGAGATGGTTTATTCCTACTGACATAGAATCCATACAGTACATGAATATAGTGCCAGTGAGTTCCACAGGACGTAAGGAAATGTGATTAACAGCTAAACACAATAACCTGGAAGTGAAGCAGAACAGCTGCACAGTCCACTCTCTAGAAATTATCTTGGCATTGTTCTAACAAAGCCCCTGATATTTCACAGACCTTGATGACATCTATGATCTTCTGTACTCTCCCTGTCTCATGGGCACCTTACAGATTTTGGTGATGGTCTTTTGTTATTATATCTATAATTTGCTATAAGACGGTGAAAAATTCTTTTGACCTGGATGAAGCAGATGTTCCATTCATCCTTCTGAGTAAGCTGTTGTTTGCAGGGGTGGGTGCCTGCTCTTGGAAAAGGCTGGACAGGATGATACTGGTATTTCTTTGAGTCTGATGTTCCCAGCTCATGGAGAGGAGGACAGATACCAACCAAACATTGTCCATGCAATCTAGGATAAACATTGTGACAGGCAGTGCTCACACCAGGAAAATACTCAACCTATGAACAGCAGGAAGGGGAGAAATAACTATATAATGTCTGAACGTCACAACTCTCAGAAGAGGGAAAAAAAGCAAAACTTGCAGAGACTGAGGGCATAGAGCTGCCCAGTGGAAAACAGGCTGTCTACCAACAAGCTGTTAACAGATTTGGAGGCTCAATTACCGTGCATGGCAGAAGAAAGAATCTAGTCATTTGCAGCTACGCTATTAGACTGATGACCAATTAGATCCCAGCTGGATTTTGTAACAGCTGTAAGATATTTCCAGCAACACTGATAAGTCAAGATACTAGGAAGAAGTATGACCAAGTGCTGGCAACATACAGTCTAAATCATTTGGACACCAGAGGGAAAAGTATATTGCATATGAGAAACCAACAAACATGAGTCATTATCACTTGACTTCCTTAGACAATATGCTGGGAGAAAGGGGAAGGATGTCACCTACTGCTGAGCAACTGGTAGAGCAATGCACAGGTTTAATCACAGCACAGCACCAAAATGCACTTGAGAGAGGAGGCATGGCCCAAGCTGATGTTCAAAGAGCAAATAGAGATATATTTCTCCAACATTGCCAGCTTGAGGGAAACATGAAGTTAGATCACCACGGGCAGCCCTTGGAAAAAGTGAAAGTACAGGATTCCATTGACTCTGGTAGACCTTCTGCAGAAGGAGGTGGCAACTCCACAAAGATGCTTCAGACAACCAGTAAGATCAGCAATGCACAGATCAGCAGCCCATGGGCGATGCAGATACATAGAGGCAAACTGAAAGAAATAATTGGAAAGAAGTCCCTCTCCATTACCAGATGCTGAGAATAATAAATTCAGAGTAATCAATGATACAAATCGTACCATTGGTGCAGTCAGAAGCTTGCTCTGGCATACTCGTGGGAAGGAGAGTGAGGTGAATTGTCCACCTAGCTGACTGTCTTTTGTTCACCTTTTGGCAGGGTGTTATAAGGCAAGACCTCTGCAGGCAGGTAAATGGACCTAGAGCACTTCCAATGGGTCCTGCACAGAACAGAAGTTGCAAGAGTGGAGTCTGAAGGGGTCTCTATGAAATCAATATGCATTCAGATAGCTGTAATGTTAATAGAAATTGCTTCATTGCTCTTACTAGATCTCTAAATGAAGAACCAGTTTTATTTTGCAAGTGTGAACCCTTCACATTGTATTATCCAGTTGGCAATACATGGGACAGGTTAACCTACGAGTATTAAGTGGGTGCAGACATTTTTCTCGGTTCCGATACACAGGTTTCCAAACTGTGGCATGTGGTAGAGATAACAGGTTACATTTTATTGACTCTTCTCCCTTTTCTTCAGCTATTGAATTTCATTAAAAGACAGCTAAAATACATTAATTACTTCCCTAATAGTCCTGTAATTGCTATTGCTTTGCCACAGGGAGGATATGTGATAGGAAGTAGAAGAGGAGGTGATCTTTTTAGATGGAGAATGGGAAGGGAGGTGTTTGTCAATCTGTCCTTCTATTAAGATGTGAGCCCAGATGATAAAGAAGTTTAAGGACCCCTGCTGCTTTAGCACATCCCTGTGTTTTCATTTGTGGAGCTAGAGAAAAAACAGCTGGGCTCTTGGAAAGATTGTGTTATCACTGAGCTGGTCTCCTACTTTGAACGGCTTTACATCTTTGTAATGGTACTGATTTCAGCAGAACAGTCCCTGATTTGCAGCAGGACAAAGGAAGGTGGACTTTGTTGCCCCACTTTTATGGAGCTTGAAGCCCTGTACTACATTGCAGTGCTGATTTTATTTTTTCAAAAGGTGGTGACACAGAGCCATTGTAGCCCCAGAGGTAACAACCATCAGCCGTCAGCATCAAATGCTCTGTCTGCTCCTGCTAGCTTGTACCCTCTCTACTCACTCTGGGAGGAGTTACCTTGCTCTGCAATAAGTGCAGGACACCTCACAGGGAGCATTACATGTGCTATTCAGCTTTAAGGCAGCAGCTCACACTGCCGTCTCCTGACCTTCCCAGACAAGATGAGCATTGCAGCCTTCTTGCTCGGTGTACAACGCTTCTGGTGGGTTGCAGAAGCTGCAGTTCTAAGGTGTGACACTGCAAAATCCATCCCTAGCTTTGTATCTTAGAGTATATGTTGGATGAACCATCTCAGAAAAGTCTGAGGGCTCTGCCATTGGCTCATAAGTGGTCATTGTTATAATTAAAAAGTGGTTTATCTGGAAGGTTATATCAATAAACCTCTATTAAATATTAAAAGGAGATAAAATCTTGCCTGATTGAGTTCTCTTTGTTGAATATACATACAAGCAAAACAAAACAAACAAACAAAACAAAACCAAAGGAAAAAAAAGAAAACCCAACAGCAACAACACCAAAACCTGCCCCCTTCTTCAGTACATTTATTTCTGATAGTGATGCTGATTTCTAATCATGATGTAAATACAAACGATTTTTGATTTCTTGTGTCTGTAAAAAGTTTAATATAGTTTTGTAGGTATGCTTCACCTGCTCTGCTCATTTGTTTCACCAGTCTGCTACATCTTCGTGTTTGGTGAGCTCCCTGGAATAGAAATAGTCTGTATTTACAACTGTGTTTCGCTTAGTTAAAAAATAAGTCATTAAGTAGCACAGTTGTGACACAATAACAAATAAAAAGGGCAAGCTTTAGAGGCCTTGGACCTCTAGTGCTTTTCTCTCAACCTACATTCAGCTCATGATGTTAAATTGTCTGAAACCTCACCCATTGTCATAACTCCAAGATGAAGCCTTATTAGTCATAATTTAATTTACAGATAACTTATATTTAAGTTGTAACATAAGATTATCAAAACTACTTCAGCAATGTAGGCATATTACAGAACCAGGGCAGTTTTGAAAATCCTGCCTTGCTGGAGGCTTTTGTTTGTTTAGTTAACTTATAGTTCTTTTAATACTAATCTTTACAAATACTGTAAACCCTTCCGGGACCACTATTCTTACTGCACGTGTGTACAGAATCCAATATAGTGGGGCCTCTTGTTGAGAAATACTGGGCACAACTTAGCAAGCAATAAAACCTAAGGGAAGTCATCATGCCAGTAGGTGGATGGCCACCATCAGCTAATTCAGTGTTCGACTTGTTGCCCTTGGCCGCAGCCCAGACACTGGTTTCTGAACTGTGGCTTCAGGGGGATCAGGGAAGCAGTCCTGGGGCACTAGACTGAGCCCAAAGGCTGCACAACTCTTTCTGGTGGATCAGTGTCCAGGTTTGGAAACGAGAGCAGCGACCTTGAAGGGGATCCCAAAGAGCCACCTGATTCTCCCAGCTGAAAACTGCAGACCTTTTGAAGCTTTTCATTATCACTCATTTTAATATCTAGGCATTTTTTATTCCAATTCAATTTTTGATTCCAAATCAAACAGTGTAACAATATTCTAGAAATTAATAAATGTGAGAGCAAATACTGTGCATACCTATTGCATGGCATAAATAATACATTGTGATAATTAATAATGCTAAAAAAATAAATAATGCAGTCAGTTGCAGCACTGGGGACTGTGGATAGACCTATATTTATAAAAGCTGAAATCCTAAGATGAAGGGATAATGTTTCAAACACCAAGCTGCGGCACTCTGTATTAATGCACAGTTCAGACTTTTTTAGCATTTAGTAAAAGTATTTGGTTGCCAATCTCATGTTTAGGGCCCTAACAACCAATGACATCAATGGCAGTGACATGCCTGCACACCTTCAAGTGTCAGGTTTACGTGTCTGCAAATCAATTCCAGTGGCCTAAACTGCTCCCACGAAACAGGAGAGTTGCAATTACACCAACAACTGTGTGCACCCTTAGAATCAGGGGCACAGAAAGAGAGGACTGATGTAGCTGAAAAGCAGCCACAGAGCATATGAAAATCTGTAGTTATGTAAAGCGTACTTAATATTTACCTTTGTATACTATCTATTGCCCTGTATTGCCTCCTTCACTGAACTCATTTATCGGTCCAGCATATTCACGCCCATTCTAATAGGAAGTGGGAGACATGATTGACAGTTCATTGAGCCAGATACTTCTTAAGGGAAAAATTGAACAGGTTAATTATAATATCTCTTACTGCTTTAGTATTTCAGAGAGCCACAGTGTAAATACAATGCAAGCCTAGAATGGGAACCAATATTTTCCTGACACCTCCCCAAGCAGGCACTCCAGATTTTATGATGCTGAAGAGTCAGAGAATTCAGATCCCATTCCCCTGTATAGCAAAACAGGGACTTTCAAACAGGAAAATAAATTTGTTGGCTTTAACAATATATATTTTTGGTTAACTTAGCAGTTTCAAAAGTCCCTGCTTTCTCATGAATTCAAATGGGAGCTGAATTCTGCTCTGCTGCAGACTGTCATGTTGGCAATCTGTAAGTCATTTATTTATTATTTTTCACTATAAGTGCAACATCTTTTTCAGTGATTTGATATTTTGGTCAATTATATGTACTGGTTAGAACGGCTGTTGTATTCCATTGCTATTTAAAGACATATTCCTTGGTCCTCTGTTCAGCCAAGAATTTAGGCAAGTACCCAACTTAAAGTGCATCACCATCAACATTCAGTCATCTGTTTTAAATTAGGCTCTCTAGCTGAACCAGGACCTTAATTAGGCAAGAAGTTTTAGGGAGTCCTTTGCCTTTTGTCATGAGGCGTAACCTGCCATCACCAATGGAAAGTTTTCTTGAGTGCAGACTTTGTCCCTGTATTTCCGAGGTGCAGATCTCCCTAGTGATGCAGTTTTATGATGTATTTTTATCACTCCATTTCTAATGTCTTTCACCGTACAGGAAGAAGAGAAATGAAAAGAAAAACACAGAGACAGGGAAGGTGGCAATTTAGGGACTGTGCATCTGTGTGACAGGCATCCTCAGGGAGAAGAAAGAAAAACATTTAGGAAGTTCTGTGCAACCACTGCTCAACTACAAGACCACCCCACTGCAGGTAAGAAATGAGAAATTTTGAGGGCTACTGAGCACTGACTCCTCACAGTGGATCAACTCTCAGAGTTATTTAGCACAGGTGTTTCTGTAATTGCGACACATTGATAAAATTTTGTGCTCACTGGCCCTCAAGCACCTCTTTCCCACCTGTGCAGTGGTCTGGTATTAGTATGCTGGGGGTTTAATAAAAAACGCATTGTCAGCTGGGCTGTGTCAAACCCTTCATTTTCCTCATCTTCTGCATGCTTCTCTCTTTGTCCAGACAATAGTCTGTGCATTTGTAGCTTGTAAATGTGTTTTGAAGGGAATGAGACAGTCATTATTTATAATTGTGTGTTTAGCATCTCTACAGAGCTAGGAAGCTCTTTTTTTCTACATTTGTGCAGTTTAAACCCCCCTTTTTCCATCCCAACTCCGTGTCAGGATTCCAGGTGAGGAGGTAGTGGATGTGTGTTATGCCGGAGGAGAGACACAATGCACTGACACTCTGGGCAGATTTCTGTACACACTGAGAATGCAGCCTGCTTGTGGAGAAGGGAAGCTCAAATTTCTGTTTCTTTCGTGTTCCTGTGGCCTAGACAGGTATACTCTTACTCTTCTCTGGGTAAAGAACTGGCTGGAGGGCCGTGCCCAGCGGGTTGTGGTTAATGGAGTTAAGTCCAGCTGGCGTCCCGTTACGAGTGGTGTCCCCCAGGGGTCGGTGCTGGGGCCTATCTTGTTTAATATCTTTATTGATGACCTAGATGAGGGGATTGAGTGCACCCTCAGTAAGTTTGCAGACGACACCAAGTTGGGAGGTTGTGTCGATCTGCCTGAGGGTCGGATGGCCCTTCAGAGGGATCTGGATAGGCTGGACTGCTGGGCTGAGGTGAACGGGATGAATTTTAACAAGGCCAAGTGCCGGGTCCTGCACTTTGGCCACAATAACCCCATGCAACGCTACAGGCTTGGGGCTGAGTGGCTAGAAGACTGTAATGAGGAAAGGGACCTGGGAGGGTTGATCGATGCTGGGCTGAACATGAGCCGGCAGTGTGCTCAGGTGGCCAAGAAGGCCAATGGCATCCTGGCCTGTATTAGAAACAGTGTGGCCAGCAGGAGCAGGGAGGTGATCATCCCCCTGTACTCAGCTTTGGTGAGGCCGCACCTCGAGTACTGTGTTCAGTTTTGGGCCCCTCACTACAAGAAAGACATCGACGCCCTGGAACGTGTCCAGAGAAGGGCAACGAAACTGGTGAGGGGTATGGAACACAAGCCTTATGAGGAGCGGCTGAGGGAGCTGGGATTGTTTAGTCTGGAGAAGAGGAGGCTCAGGGGAGATCTCATTGCACTCTACAACTTCCTGAAGGGAGGTTGTGATGAGGAGGGGGTCGGCCTCTTCTTCCAGATAACTAATGATAGGACTCGAGGAAATGGCCACAAGTTGCACCTGGGGAGATTTAGATTAGATATCAGGAAAAACTTTTTCTCTCAGAGAGTGGTCAAGCACTGGAACGGCCTGACCAGGGAGGTGGGGGAGTCACCAACCCTCGCGGTGTTCAAGAAGCGCCTGGACAAGGTGCTACAAGATATGGTTTAGTAGCTTAGTGGGTAGTATTGGTGATAGGATGACGGTTGGACTAGATGATCTTGAAGGTCCTTTCCAACCTTGTGATTCTGTGATTCTGTGATTCTGTGATAACTGACACACCATCTCATGTTTTTTGACCCACAGTCTGGCAATACGCCTTTACACAGGCATGAGAGAAAGAGGAGAAGGGAAGGGAAGAGAAGAGAAGAGAAGAGAAGAGAAGAGAAGAGAAGAGAAGAGAAGAGAAGAGAAGAGAAGAGAAGAGAAGAGAAGAGAAGAGAAGAGAATGAAAGATTTTAAATTAGTAAGAGGAAGTCATAATTTTGTGATACCAACTGATACTCTTAAGAAAGGCCTACAAGTGTCAGGTTACTTCACGTCCAACACAGAAGCAGCAAACTTCAAACTAAATACATTAAGGTTTCTTGCTCCTGTTCCAGCCTTGAGGAGAGGTCAGTGACCACCCTGTGGCCAGAGAGGTAGTTGGTCAGACAGTACGTGCCCTCTGATGCAGGGTTGGCTGGTCAAAACTTGAATGAGCCACTCTCACCCCATGCTGAAGCTCCCAGATGGGAGGGAGAAGGCAGAGCCACCAGAGCAAGCTTTGCAGGAGACAGCTCAGCTTTGCCAGCAGCAGCCCAGCACGTAGGCAGCTCTCAGCTTGGCCAGACCCTGCTCAGTCCCCCTGCCGTGCATGGAGGTCTCCCAGCCGTAGCCCTCACTGCTCCTGGGTCTGCTTTTACTCCTCACAGCACCACCATGAGTGTCCCTACAAGCCTGGCACAGTTAATCTGCCACCTCGTTCATTGCCTAGTGGATACTCAAGAGGTGACTGTAATATAATACCATCTTTATAAGATAGGATTTTCTCGCTTTTTCCCTTTTTATAGTATGGGAGTGACATATTTGTTCCATTTCTATTAGGTATAGGAGTCTTAGCCTGCTGCACTCAACTTTCTAATTCTTTCCTCATCCCTACCTATGAATCATAAGATTTTTCACCTCTTGTTCCACTTACGCATAACATGCAGCTGGGATACTTCTTCATTTACACTATTTTGCACATCTTTAAGAAGTGCTGTCTATGCTACCAGGCCAACACACGTCCCACACAGATGTTAGAGCTCTTAAGACCCAAAGAGAATGTGCCTGAGAAAATATAAGAGCGGGGCAAGGGAAGACGCAATCTCTCTTCCCTTCACTCCTAAGGAGAATAGCAAGTACAGCAGCATAAAATTAAAACCAAAGCCAACATGCAGGTAAAATAGAAAGCACCTAGCATTTGACAGATAGACAGGACTGACAAATAGACAGGACAGACATGGGTATGACACAGAAACTGTTCAGATAAAGAATATTTATTCTAACACTTCATCATCACCATATCAGCTAGACACGTTGTTGGTGGGGAGAAGAGAAAAATAAAATTTATCTTGCCATTTTTGCTTTACTAGGGAATATGTAACAGTTGGCAGTGTAATACACTTTTTATTTTCATGAGTTATGGATGTGCATGGCCATCCCTAAAAAATTGAAATAAAAACTGTATTACACCGCCAAGTCTCATATATTATATTTATACCATACGAGAGGAGGTGTCTGCAGAGCAACTATAGATATAAACTTTTATTATATCTATAGTTTCTCATGTTATTAGTATAGTTGTGAAAATAATAGGATTTACTGAAGGTTGTTATTCCCCCTAGCATCGCTGATGTGGTATAAACAATATATTGACCTTTTGGATATATTTGAACCATTGCAATGGATTTGAAAGCATGGTCACCTGACATGAATAGCCTGAGCTCTTGTCCCCAGTCTAAGGCAATGGGCTGCTCCTGCTGTCACAAGGCAATATTCAGGTTAGCCTCATAGTGTACACCCCAGTACTACCAACAACGTTTCCCTTTTCTTCTTCTCAGTGTGTGGGGACCACTAACCAAATGCCAGCCCATTATATAAACACGGAGAGGGTGTGAAGGCCCCAGGCTGCAACAGACTGCAGTGTGGTGTGCTCCATCATGATGCTTAGGGTCCTACAGAAGAATGACACAGAAATTTGCCACCAAAAAAGGTAGAGCCCAATGACCTTATTAAGCCCATTGCAAGAGCTTTCCAGGTTTTCCAGATGGCATTCGCACTTCGTGACTGATTTCTCAGCTTCTCCCCCAAGGCAAAACCCTTCCCCTGTGGGGTGCATTGGCTACTCCCTTTTTCTTAACCCCACAGAGAACAAATAACGGAAAAGCAAGCAGGAGCAAGCACCGACTCAGTCTTATCACGGAGGTCACATGGTGCTCGACGTGGCAACGCCACAGCACAGGATTCACACAGGAGCAGTCTTGAGGCACTGGACCAGCCCTGCTGATGGGCATGAAGATGAAAAGCAGTGAGGAAGGAAGCTGCCACAGCTGCTTGTTGTAAAGTGGTTGTCCTCCACTGTCCTGCACACGTCATGAAAAACCTCTCTCTAACAAGTTGCATTTGCATCCTCTAGATGCACAGAGGTACCCGCTTGAGTTTTCTGAGATCAGAGGCACAGGAGAAGCCAGGAGCACCTGTTTACTGATGGGAAATGCCGTTAGAAATGGGTCTGGGAGAGCAGTATATTTATAGCCTCACACAGCACCATATGGTGCATGGTAGCAGAAACCTTCAATTGAGATAGATGAGCAAATGCAAATTTCAGCTTAGGTTCAATTTATTATTACTATTATTATTTAGCGATCATTTTATTTGGTTTGCTCTCCTTGCTGCCGAGTGCTCAGGCTGACTTGGTTGTATCTTGCCCCTTGTTTTCTGGAGAAGGCTGCAGAGGCATATAGCTTTAATTGTTTAAATAAGCCTATATCTACTGGAAGAAGGGGAGGGGGAAGTGAGGAAGAAAGGAGATGCCTGGGGATGACAGGCTGAGAAGCTGAAGTCAAAAGGACACATAGCTCAGGCCTTTAGGACAGGAAAAGCAGCCCTCAGAAATCTGAGGTCAGTCAGGCCAGAGACAAAACTGGTTTGTTTTTAATCAAGCTTAATCGTTTACATTAATACATGAATTTGTGCACAGTGATTCAACCTACCTTTTTAGCAGATCTTTAAAGGAAAAAATTTAGATCTGTTTCTTTTTGGCAAGGGTACTTTTAGGCCTAAGTCTGTAAATGACATTTGGGTTTATATAAGGTTGATGTAGTCCTTCAAAAATGCAGCAGTTACCTTGCTAATAATCACATATAAGTCAACCTAGAAGATTCTTAATTTCCTACCGTATTGCCATTTCCCTGTTCCTTTATTTAAAACCAGCACAGCTCAGCTCCAGCTCTTTTCTATAGACACCACAAGTTCAGTACTCTCAAAAGTGACCATGGGTCCCTGCCTTTTATGTCAGGATTGTACTAGTCCTGGCTGGTACAACTCTGTGCCACCACAGTGTGAGGGTTTCATAACTCCTGTTAACATGAAATCCTCTGAACTAGCAGTCCTAAATCAATCTTTCCCACCTTTCTTTGCACCTTAGTTCCAGAGGTAGCAGGTAATCAGTACAGAGAAAGAACTTGTATCTCTTGGTGGGACCGTACCTCTAGATCAGGATAGAAGTGTATGAGAAGGGCTCTGCAGCAATACCTGCAATGGTCCCAGGCTTCCTTTCTGAGCAAATAGCATCCTCCAAAATCCTGGCTGTCAGTCTGCCATCACACCACACGCCCGTCATAAGCCACATGCCAAAATGCAAAGGGTGTTCTTTTGTTAATGTGTTAAGATAACTGGTGGATACCCAAGAAGCCTATGTAACGATTGTGGTTTGGTGGAGTTATGAAGTGCCAATGGTGTTTTAATACTGTATGCGTTTCAGAAATAAAGATAGTCACTGCCCTGAAGGCTTACAGTCTGAAAGATGGATACATACAATACACAACTCCCTATGGATACTCTGAAGAAAGATTTTTTTTTTTATTAAGGAGCTATTCGGATTTAATTTGCTTCTTTAATGTGATATTGGAACAGTGAGGGGTTCAGTGTCAGCCAGCTGAAACTGCTCCTCCACTGGGCTGCAAAGACTACAAGAGGAGGATCAGCATATTGAGAGCGAGAAGGTGCAGCCCCCGTCCGACTCAGCCAGAGCTTCAGAAGTTATTTCCTGGTGATTTACTCCATGACCAGCAACCTCCATCAACCTGCTGCTTACCAGGGATGCTCACTCATCATCCCGAGCCAGGAAAGTCAGGTTACGGGGAATGCAGTAAACTGAAACGTGGTGTTAGAGGACATGACGGCTGGGACACAGAAGTTTCTGGCTGCTTCTCAGCAGAGTCACTGAAGCAGGGAGTGTACTTGGTATGGGGAGGCAGAAGGGCTTAAGATTTTATAGACCCCTTGCAGGCAGCGAATTTGGCATCCACCTATGGTTTCTGTCACACTCTGCAGTCAGGATCTTCGGGATAGATGAAGCTGGTAGAAACTGAGCAATGTTCATCCAGCCCCTGCAGTCCCGAGAGTGCCCACGCTGCCAAAGAGCAATAATCTGGGAGGCAAAACGTCACAGGTGATACCTCCAAGAAGTCCTAAATCCAGGCAGCTGTGCCTGCGCATGTGTGTGGATGTGTGCACAGACGTGTGAGTCTTTGCCACCCTCTGTAGGAAATAAAACAGCCTGGAGAGTCAGGACTTTAAGGGGTTAGCAACATCTTCTGTGGAGCATGTATGGTTTCCTCCACCACAGCGGCTGCAGAGGACCACGCCGCTCGTTTCCTTTGATTACACCCAGAGCCTTCCACTCTCACACGGAGAGAGTGATGGGGGAGAGGCATTAGTCCTCATTCTTTTGCTTAAACTGGTGCCAAAATCAATTTTGAAAAATTATCTCAAAGTTGCTTTCAACTCGATCCGGGTGTTTCTTTACTGCTAGAATATCACCCCGTACACTGGAATCGTTATTACATCACACTAATCTAATTTAAATGCATTTTTACTGTACTTGGTTTAATGAATGTGGAATGTGTCACTATGAAATTGCACCATTAATTTGATAAATAGGACTTGAAGGTATAATTTTTTCCAGCATTGCAGACTAATGAAGCTAAAATACATATATAATAAGAAGTGTAAATAATAAATTATTCTTAGGAGCAAAAAAATTAATTAGATCTTACCACAAATTGCATCTCAATGTCAAAGTTTTTTTACACTACTGACTTTCAAAGTAGTTGGAACATGACTGTGATCCTTGGAAAGTTTCTCAAGTAATTACTGTATGTACATATATTTGGGAATATACCTTAAGAAACTACTTTAGTTAATACCAGCCCTTCAAATACGGCTTTCTCATATTCCCTGCTGTTACATCTGAGTTTTAATAACATTTGGAGGAATTCCTGTTATTATTTGTTCTAAATTTCAGTATTTTATTTATTCTTTAAGACTTGAGTAAACTTTTTTTTAAATTTATGACACTGATGAGAGAGCAAAATTAGGACTTACCGCGTGCAAATTCTCTGCAGAAGCAACCATACCCCCGCAGCTAGCTAGCTGCTTCTGCTGTTGAAATCAATGGGAGTTTTTGCCACTGACTTCAACAGGAGAAGAGACTACTGTACAAAGCACACTACTTTTCACCGGTAATGGAAATGTCACAGCGGTGCCATTCAGGAAGGAAACCAAGTGGAGGGAAATTAAAAAGGAAACTCCGGTCTTGTGCGGTTTAGTTGCTGATAGCTCATGTCGCTCAGCCTACTGCACCCTCAGCCGGTTACACAGCGCTGCCTGGTTTAGCCTTCTCTGCCTCTTTGTCATTTCTTATTGAGTCCACAAAGAAAGGTTTTATCTCACTCCTCTGGAAAAGAAAGCACCTAGAGACTGAAGAGATCAGGTGGTATTTCACCTCTAGTGTTCTTCATTCCCAGCTGGAGAGCTTTGAATACGCAGCACAGTCAACTATTCTCTGACTATTCTATAGCTAGATGAAGAATGATTGGCCAAAATGTCATCTTTAACCTTATTTTCTGTTACTAGTCTGTAGTTTAACAACCAACATTTTTACTTCCTGTTGCTTGATTTGCAGCCAAAATTCTGACGTGTTATCAGTTTTGTTGCCAGATAAGGCATTAAGCCTTACTAAGGGGTAAACATAATGATCTTTATCAAATCTAAATGAACCCACCTCCTGCTTCTTCAGGTGGAGAAAGGCATTGACAAGGAACTCTGCTGAAGTGTCTTACAGCTATTTTCTCCTTGCAAGCAGAAGGAGGGAGAGATGAGTGGCAGCTCTTAAAGAAGGACAAAGTTAGATAAACATGAAAGGGTTTGTGAGATCTCCTTTCTTAATGACAAAGTTTTCCAGCAATAAATCACAATTCAGTCAATGCCATTAGTTTTGGGGGCATTATATCCCCTCATTAAAGTGCATAAACAATTATATTTATTGAAGGTAATGTACTGTGTAGTGCATTATAACGACACTCATTAACATATGTAATCATCATTTGAATGGGCTTTACTACAATGTAAACTGATAATGGCATGATTACCCACTGGGTTATTAACTTTTCAGTCCTAAGATAATAAAAGGTGATACAAGAAACAAAAAGCACATGTGCCTTGCCCTTCACATGTGATTTATGTGTTTCACTGTGGAGCTATGAACACAGGTACCCATCATTGGGGAGACTGGCTCTTTATTGCACATTGTATTTGACAGAATAATAAATGTAGCTGAATGGTTCTTGGGTGGGCGTCTAGGGAAAAAAAAAGTCCTGCGAATACAACAGCCACTACTCCAGACTGCAAGACCCAGCAAAGGAAATAATTTTGTCTGTCTCTCTGTCTCTGTCTCACCGGCACTCTGTGGCTTACAGATCTTCATATGCTCTGTCAGACTTGCACAGATTAAGGAAAAAAAATCCATCTTCTTTATATATTTCCCCTCCTCCCTCCTTCTCAGCCCACCACACGCTTCTTTCTGCCTGGGCTATAATCACTGGTTATGAGAAAATGAAGGGATGTGCTATGCTAAGGTACCTACGTGCTAAGGTATTCATATTATGCTAAGCACATGCTTGTATCAAACAGATGGTTTCAGGTATTGAAATGCAGCTTAGCTGCAGTATCAGAGAATAGATTTATCAGTTTGCTGGAGCTTCTCTTCTATAAAATGCCTGTTTGGAGGCATCGGAGGTATTATAAATACAGCTTATTTGTGTAATTTATCAGCCCTCTCTGGAATTAGTCTCCATGGAATCTTAGTGCCTTAATTTTAATGAATGAATTTGAGTTTGTTTTAGGAGGGGATGAGTTAAGAAATATTAAAATAAAAAAGACTCACTAGCAGCCACTCAAAAAACCACCAGTCACCAGTAGACAGGGCCTCTCCAACATTAGGTGGCATATATATGCTAAAGTGAAAAATGATGCACAAGTCTGCTGTGCCTACGGTAACTTGAAATACATGGCATATGCCTGGCGAGACGTTGTAGCGGTAGTAGGACCCATTTCTCTACTCTGCTTTGACTTGCGGACAAGGTACAGATACGTAAATGGATGATATAAGCCTGCCCTGATAGCGCGCCAATGCAGAAATGTGTGGAGCCAGCAACTGGAGAGTTCCCAAGTGGCAGAGAAACAACACAATAGGTCTGAGCCAAACTCTTGACTGTTTGTTGTATAGAGGGTGTGACAAGGACAAGAACGGGGGTGGCCAGAGCACATCTGGATCCAGCTGCCTTGCACACCATCGGGACCATTTATAACAAGGTGCACAGCCTTGCAGCTGCTGCTGGTCAAAGCTAGCAGCCAAACAGACCTAGCCATGAAGACAGAAAGTTAGCATAAAAACTTATGCCCAGCCAAAAAAAAAAAAAAAAAATCCCACAACCCTGAGTTTGGTGGCAGATAGAGCCAAGCAGAAAAACAGAGGGGAACTCCACTGAAGAAGAGTTAATGCTGACATTAAATCATACTTGTGTTAATACAGTCATCTCTTCCTTTGGAAATTGTTTGAAACTTCTATTAGCTTGGCATTCCTTTAAGGAGTCCTCTGTCAGTCCCTGGCCCTTGAAGAGGCTAAATATCTGCACTTTCATATCTCCATGGAGTTCTAGAAAGCTCTGGGATGGTTTATGGTTTTCCATTAGCCAAGGGTCTAATAGAGTCCTGAGATCCGTTAAGTGGGAAATTCTTCTCATGGAAAGCAATATACCGTAATTCTTTGCTAAAATCTGAGCCCACACAAGAAATTTGAGCTTGTGGTAAAGACCAAGGTGCAGTAAGTTTGTGCAGGAAATTACTTCATACTGTTTGTTGGACTATTTATCCACGACTTTTTAGACAACAGACTTGATGGACTTGATTCGCTCTTGAACCGAATGGGGCAGATGCTCATTAGATGACTGGCCCTGTGGACGGGAGCTTTAAATCAGGTCCTGGTGCTGCAAACACCTCGTTAGTGATTTGGAAACTGCTCAGGGGCTAAGTAGAATGAGAACACCCTTCTCTGCTCTGGTGACAGCCTTTTTCCAGATCAGCTGTACTCATTTAGGGAGTCAGCGAGGGCTATGAACCTTGCACCACTCTGACCTCCCCCCGGCTCAGGCAGACTTTCTGCCGCGGTAGTGCCACAAACAGCAGACGTGAATCAGACCTATTGTTCTTTCCTGGCCATGCTAACTTGACTTACTCTTATGACTAAACTGTTCATACAGTGTATGAAAATCCACAGTGAAAAATATGAAATAGGAGAAACATAGGGCATGAGAATACTCTATGCTCCATGAAAGCTCGAGGAATCAATGACTGTGTTTGCCATTGTCACTTCCAGCTGATAACATCAATGTTTATGTGCATAGTCTTTCTTTTCTTATTTCCATCTGCTCAAATTTATGTTTTAGCAAAGACAAGATTAGAGATGAAAATCATTAGGTTTGGTAACATTTACAACAACTTGGAATTTTAAAGGTCTCAGCATTTCCTTCCAGGCATCATCCGGTATCGTGGGTTTTCAAATACTTCACTATTCAGTAACTACTGCATGAAAACAACGTGCAGTTTAAATGGAGGACTGTTAAGGAGGGGAAAGTGGAGGGATTTATCACATGCGATGCAGAAGTTTGACTGCTTTTAAGTCTTACTGTCTCTCTGCTAGCACTGGAGAGTCAACTGATTTTGAAGGTCTCAGCCTCCCCAGGGCAGTGTGCTCAGCCCCCTGGAGAGGAGGAAATACCTGGCATTGCTTAGGAGTGATTCCTGCTGCTTAATATTCACAACAGGCTGAGGGCTCTGGGGACAGAGGGAGCAAAACCCCCTGCAGCTAGTGCAGCAGTTGTGCTAGCAGAGAGTCGTTCGGAATGACTGAGAGAATCAAAACCGGGGAAGAGACTAATTCCTGCGATAGTTTTGTGGCCTTGTGCTTGTGTAGCCCAGACTTCAGGGAAATGAGGTGCAAATACTAAATTTACCCGGCTCGCCAAAGCAAAGTGGGCAGTCATTCACTGGTGAGGAGGAGGTGCAAAACCTGCCTCAGGCGGGCATCTGGTCATGCCCTCAGACAGCTACCTAGCTCTTCGTTGCAGGGAATAACTGTCAAGCAACTTGGGGGTTGTGGTTAATCCAGGGAAAAGTTGAGAATGAAAGAAGGGAGGACCTCATGACAGTTTTTGCACTAAGGAGATATTTTCTTTCCCCTTGTGCCGTTGTTCCTCTTGTTTTCAAAGTCTCAACACAAATCTAAGAGCTCTGCATGAAAGGTACAGTAGTCTGGGTATAATTACCACAGCTGCCACAGATGGCTCATTTTAACAAGAGACCCTAGGTAAACCTAGTTGTTTAGCCTGCAGCATCAACAAAAAAATATTCTATTTAAACAAGTGGATCTGGGTCTGCAGAGGTGAAGCTCACATCTGCCTTGCTAAGTTCTGTCATCAAGGAAATGCAAAAGATGTGGATGGGACATAGGTCAGTTCAGAGCTCAGTTTTAATGTGTATCCAGGTAGCATCCGAGGAGGAGGAGGTCAGGGTGTTGGGACGCACCTTGCCTTTGAGCAGGGGTCCCTTTGGCACTGCCTGCGAAGTGCAAAGCACACTTCAATCCCATGGGGAAAGGAAAGGGAGGGAAGGGAAGGGAATGGAAATTTTAAAACTTCTGAAGTTTTCTAATGCTATCTACCCAGTCTTTCTAACAAATCTCTGGAGAAACGCTCCAAAGATCACTACCTGTCGTACACAGTTGCACCTTGTCAGGGTCGAGGTTCCTATGTCTCGTGGATGAACAGGAAAGAGTCTTCCTGCTTGGCAAACAAGCAGTACTTCAAACCGGGTCAAAGAAGATGGGGTGCAGAAGACTTGTCAGAGAAGATATTAACACCTAAAACTGTTTTTCTTGCTGGAGAAAATAACAGAAAACATGATTTTTAGCTTTCTGTATCTGTTCACATCTGTGAACTGGAGCTCCAAATCAAAACACATATTTTTTCTGAATGCTCACAAATTGGTAACTGCAGGATACCTTTGCTCCTTCCAGCCCTGTATCTCCATGCAGAGGTGCTGCTGGCAATGGTTCATTAGCATGGTGCTCCTAATTTTCCCTTCCCAGACCTGTGTGGTTCTTCCTCTACCTGATTATAATGTAATCAACCTTTTAGTCATTTAGACACATGTTGTAGAGGCCATTTTTATTTTCTCCTCCAGACTATCTCCAGAAACTCTTGCCTATGCCTATGTGGCATTTCCTTGGTACGATGCTCAGCTAACCCCCTGCTGTTGACCACTGCAACCCTTCCCTCTCTGTCCTTCACAGCTGCAACCACTCTCCTCCCAGTCCTCCCTGGTGCTGCCACCACAACTGTCCATTCCAGCTCTGTGCTTCAGCCACTTCACCTGCTGCTTTGCCCTCTTTATGGACTTCTTATATAAATTTCCTATATGATCTACAGACATAGAGAGGGACTTTCTGGTCTTAACACCAAGGACTACCACAGATCACCTCTGCCATGCTTCTCTCTTTTTCCACAGCGTTGTAAATCACAGGGTAGCAGCCTTGTCCCTCTGCCCATTTGTTCCACAAGCACCTTTTCCACACAGCACTAAATGGATATAGATAGCCGCGTGATGTGTGCCTCTCTGGATCCTCTGGTCTTATGACAAACGCCTATTAAAACCCTGATGTTAAACAGCCTTGCCATACTCCCTCTGTGTGAAGTCTAACAACTAAATAATGTGTCTCCTTCTTTCGAAAAGAAATGACAGCCTGCACAGATTTTGTTGTGCATAAGACAAGAAGTAAGAGGTGTGTGTTACAGCGAGGAATATTCAGGTCCATGGCAATGCAAAGTGAAGCGTTTAGTGTATGAAGAAGTTGCCTCAGAAGGCTGTAAAATCTTCACCAGTGGAGAGCATTGGGAAGAAGTTACAGAAATATCTATTAGTGATTAAATGGTTGTAAATGAAGCTGCCTTAGGACAGAAGAGTGTACCGGATAACTTCAAAGGTCCCTTCCAGTCCCATGATTTCATCATATTTTTAAGGCTATGCCATCACATGTGCCTTTACCTACCACTCTCTTTTTCTTCCTACCCTTCCTTTTTTGTGTGGTTTTGTTTTTTGTTTTTGCTTTTGTTTTTGTTTTAACATTTACTATTCCCTGGTTCTCTATTCAATAACCTTCCTACCTATTTCACCCAGTCCAAGAGGCACCTTGGCTTTGGGTCATGGGGAGCCCTCTCCGGGCAAATCACTGCTCAGCCCGGGGGGCTGGTGGGCAAACGAGAGGGACCTTGGTCCCTCTTGGGACTTTTGGGCATTTCTGTAACAGAAACACAAAGACATAATAACATCAAACCTTTGGTTCATTCCCTATCCTAAGCTGTTGTGTTAGTGCTGCTGTATGCCACTAAAGCAGCTGCATTTTTTCCTTGGTGAAGGGATTCATGCACACGCAAATTTTGGAAAGCATTTGGGCAGTCCTTTGGGAAGAACAGCACTTAATAAATGTAAATTATTACTATTATTTCACCAACAGGAGTTGCAGAATCTTCAACTGGTCTCTATGTTTTAAGAAAATATCCAAGTGGGAAATTAGTGGGATGTGGTCACACTGGGCCATGTGAAAATTAAATTCCAGCAAAATGAACTGAAATGAGATTGATCATTATATGCTAAGGCACCACAGCCCTGCCATACTGTAGCTGTCAGCACTAAGACAGAAGAACTCTCTCTGACTTCAGCTACTCCTGTAAACAGTAAAGGCAACAAAAAGCTTATTCACTCTGATTCACTGGAGACCTTCTGAGAAATCAGAAAGGCGGTCGGCTACAATCTGAGTCATTTCTTTGTGTCTTTCTTTATACAACTCTTTTCTGAACTCTGCATAGCTGACCTTGCCTTGACATCCAAGGCAAGAGTCTGGTCTTCTCCTTATGCAGAATTTGAACTGCAAAAAGAGTTTATTTTTAGGAGTCTGTCCTTCTCTGGCAGTTTTAGATGTTCTCAGAGAGCTTCAGAGACCTGGGCTCCCCCGAGTGTGGTACCTCTGCAAGGAGCTTGGCCCTGGCATACCTTTTGGAAGAGCCCTGGGCACAGCTGCTGTGGCTTTGGGTCATGGGGAGTCCTCTCTGGGCAAATCACTGGTCAACCTGGGGGCTGGTGAGCAAGTGAGAGGGACATGGCACAGGGAATGCCAGGTCCAGCACTGCTGGGGCTGTTCGGGTTGGGTAACTGTGCACAGGGTGAGTGACAGCTAGATCATAACCACGGTGGGCATGAGAGTGGGAAAGAAAACAAGCAAAAATATGCCTAGCTTTCTCAACAGACACTGCCACGGGGTGGGGGTTAGGAGCATACACATCACTTTCCCAGCCCCACAGATGGTGGGGAGGACATCTACCCCCAGACAAGGAGCTCCATCACCGCACTGAAGGCCAACTTGTGTGCACTGTACCGGGCACCTGCGCACGTCCACGCTCCATGTATCTCGGGTTGGCTGCTCTCGGGTCGTGTAGAAGTCCAGCAAGAAGGCTGCTAAAGAAGCAGAAAGGAGAAACGAGTTAACTGAAGTGCCAACAGGCCTCTTATCTGAGAAGGCTTTTTCCTTTTCTCTCTTTTTCTGTTCCTGTCCTTTATTCACATAGATAAGCAACGTGTAATATGTATATACATGTATATGGAAATATTAGAGTTGGATATGAAAATAAGGGCTGCAAGAGCCTGTGGACAATGCTCCCTTTTTAGTTGTTATAAAAATGAAAATAATTGTGAAAGCAGAGAGAAATCTGCAGCTGCTCCAGGCTATTCATACCATAAGAGATCCCATCAGGCCTTCTTTATTGTTGCAGTTTTGGCAAATTATTTTCTTATCACACACAACCTATTCACTTCTGTTCCTGGATAAGCACTTAGGCTCATAAAGCAGTGGGTCAGCAACAGTTTAGCGTAGAGCACATGGAACTGCTGACCTTGGGGACCGCTGGTGTCTGCCCCTCCAAAAAGCAGCAACTGGAGTCAATAAAAAACTGGCCAGGCCAGTCCATTAGCAAGCCCAGCTCTGTCACTGCTCGCTTGGATTACTCGGTGCAGCGTCCTCCTCCTCCTCCTCCTGCCATTGTGTCTCACCTTATGAAATGCAATCATCTCTCCTTCCCTGGGAAAGCGGAATGTGTAGCTGGCTGCCTCCCTGAAGAGACCGGTTTTCCTAGGGGAAGAAAAGTACCTATCTATGTGCATATACGCCTATATCCATTGCATGCATGATTGTGCCCAAGGAATGTGCAATATAGATTAGATCAGCAGCAGTGCTGCACTGTCTCCAGGCCAGGCAATGAGTTTATTGTGCCCAACACACATGTGCACTGGACAAATGCTCTGGCATCTTCAGCGTGGGCAGAGAGCATGCTGCTCCTATTATACTAGCCCATTAGGGAAGCAATTTGAAGAAAAATATTTAGCAATTTGGAAGGAAGCAAGGTTCCAGAATGGCTTGTTTCTGTGTGACAGCCTGCCATGTACAGATGAAAGGGAAGGCTTATAACAAATTTTCATTACCCGCAAATAAAAAAAAAAAGCAACAGCAGGCAGAGCAAGTGCTTTCAGGCTGAGAGGTGTGGCCAGAAATCCCCCCAGGAGACCACAAAGGAGCCTCAGCAAAATAAATCAATCAATCTATCAATCACTTACACTTGCATAGCGCCCTTTATGAAAAATGGCAATCAGTGCCTGACAGCCTGTCAGACTTTGGCCTTCAAGTCTTTGCCTCCAAACTAGTCATTAAGTTCACCAAAATACAAGCTACAGCTCCCTGCTCTCACTCGCTGTCTTTGCTCACCTTGCCTAAGCAGTTCCTCCATAGAAAACAATCTTCGCTCGGAGCGACTGTGGCTTGGGTAGGTGGCACCGTGCAGCAGAGAAGGGCTTGTAAACAGGACGGGCATTTCTGATTTGCTTTGTTCCCGTTCTCTGCTGCAAATTTGGATCCAGTGCATAGTGCCTGAGTGCGTCCTGCCAGGAGCGGTGCCATCAGCTGCTCACTTTCTCGTGGGAATTTCTCTCCAAAGCAGAGCTCGGGGAGCAAGTAAGACACCTCTGTGGAGGCAGATGTCCACCAACACACCATTGCTCTTTGCAGTTGTCTGGAAACCTGCCTGCCGTGTGTATAGATGAAGGTAGCCCTCTAGATATATCTTTTAGGTATGTTAGTCATGTAGCTCACACTTGCTGAAGCGTGGCACAAATTGTTCATCTGCTTGTCTACAGCTCCCCCCACAAAATGCTAACTACAGTTTCTTGGCTAAATTCCTACACAAATAAAAGTCTCCAAATGAAGAGACTTGCTTTTAGGAGAAGCACAAGAACTTTGGTCTGAGACATCCCTGGGCTTTATCTTCACTGATAAAAATGAGATTCAGGTACAGACTGGTTTAGAAAGTCGACAAGCTGGGAACCTGCACTTCTTGTACTACACGGCCTTTCACAGATGTTTCTACCGTGAGTTTATCTTACTGTGTTTAAGACCAACATATTACTTCTGGCCTCAAGATCCTGCGACTCTGGGTTCCTTCCTTTTGCTTGTTTTACACTTGCTGTCTGATAGTTTCATTTGATGACTCCTTTTTCTTTTATTTTGAGAAGTAACATCTATTCCTTCCATTTACCTTCTCCATGCTTTTATAGACCTCTGCACTCCTCAATCATCTCTTTTTTCAGGCTAAAAAATCCAGCCCTATTTAATTGTTCCTATATAGGGGGGCTGCTTCATAGCTTTGGTCACCTTTTTTGCCCCTTTTTTTTAAGTTTTATGGTTTGACCACATATATTTTGAGATAGAAGGACAGAAAAGCATGGGCTATTCAGGATGTGAAAGCATAATGGATTTATAAACTGGCATACCGATGTTTACCTTTAGTTTTCTACTAATTTCACACTAATTCCTAAAATTCTTTTTTTTTCATTTTCAACCACAGCTAAACATTTTGAGCCAACATGTTCATAAAGCCAATCACACTGACTCTAAGATATGTGTTTGAAGTACCAATAGCTAATTTTGATTTCAGTATCTTGCCTGAAGACTTAGTGTATTTTTTTCTCTATATTTGTTGTTTTGCATTTATTGGCATTGAATTTCACCTGCCACTTTATTACATGTCTGCTCTGTGCTCAGTGTCCAGAAGTTCTTCCAAATCTCCTTGCAGTCAAGTTTGAGTTTTACTATGTAACATAATTTTGCTCCATCAGTAAACAGCATCATCTCCATTTTCATTCTCTGTTTCATGAATATGATACAATATAGAGTCTCAGCAGCATATCCTTGGGACTCCACTGATGACATACTTTCTTGATGAAACTGATTATTTTTTTTACCTCTGTTATTTTTTTTTGTTTGTTTGTGGTTTTTTTTTTTTCATATATTCACATATATCCTTGTTCTTTCTTAAGCGAACAACTCCCTTTGAGCTCAGAAAAGAGCACACAGTCATGGTCATTTTAAAAAGGATATGTCATCCCTACACATGTATTTTCACACCTTGTTGCAACACCACGCCACTTGCAGTTCATCTCCTTTCTTCTCCAAACCCTCAAACTGACTGAGAACCACTACAGGACACAGAAATGGAGAATCTGGATTTGGGGAAGGAGTGAAGAAGAGGCATCCATCCAGTACCCTTTCTTCCTACACACTATTTACTTTACGCAAAATCCCCTCGTCTTCACTGTAAACCATCTGTAAGGTGAACCAACACGGTAGCTTGAATTCTCAATTGGATATAAGCTGCAGACAGCCCCTGTTAAGTGTTTAATGTATATTTTGCCTGATTTTATGTAACTGTGTTTTGGTCCTATTCAGGCAGGCCTGTTAACACTGCGCCTACTCCTGTGAGAGTCGCATGCTGTCTTCTCCGACAGTGCTGCAATGTACAGGGTGCGTGCACAAATTGCTGCAGCTTTGCTATCAGTTAAGCCATGAAACTGGTGAAAGGAGAGAAGACTGGCTCTTTGTTTCTTAGATGTCTATCAGAACTCACATATACCTTCTCTAACACTTCCAAAATGTCATTACAAGAAACAAACAGGCAGCCACAAACACAGGCTGGAGTCCTTTTTTCTCCCTAGTTCTACACATTCCCTCAGTGTTTTATACAATTGGGTTTCCACTAGCGCACAGAAATGCTTCCACTTTTCTAGCTCCTTTCTCAAAAAGGAATGCCAGTAAGGCTCGCAGATGAAGGTAATATGTAATGTGAGAAGCTTGAGGCAGAATTAGGGTCCCCGTTATAAGCTTTTGTGTTTAACACCTCTATTCACTTTCTCTCTCTGGAGATTTTGGAAACCTCCGTTAACGACTAAAAATTCCATTGAGATGGAATTTTTTTAAAATCTTTTTTAAGTGAAGAGACAGAATTCATTACCTTCTAATAGCTATCAATTAAACCTGAATCTTTTTTCCCTTTCCCACTAATACAATGTTTTCTGCTTATGTGAATTCCTGTTTCTTTGCTTGCCTCTTTTGGCTGGTGGGTTTTGGCTTCCTTTCAGGCACTCATAGAGGCTGAAATTATGCAAACGTTTAAACAATGTGAGAAGTAAAAGCCATTAATTGCAAGTTTTCCTAATGTTTCTCACCTTCTTTCTTACCTTTGTAATGGAAATCCCTTGCCAAATATTATTTGGAAAATTATTATAATAGTAGATAAAACATTAGATACATATATATTTGAATACTGTGTAAAGAGTCAGTTTTCATGTGTGCTTTATGTGTGTGTAGATAGGTACAATCGATAGGTAGGTTGCTAAGTAGATAGATAGACTGATAGATAGATAGATTGACTAACAGATAAGATATTCATGATATCTTCTATTTTGGATGGTGGACACTTCAACAAAGTTTGGAGCCAAGAGGGTAAAAACAAGAAAATTAAAGAGGAGAAAAGTAAGAGCAAACATAGAAAGAAGAAAAAGACACAAAATAACTTCAGAGCAAGTGACTTAATATTTTTTATTTGTCCTTTAATTCCAGTTGCTTTTGAAATTGCAGAGTTGCTAGATTTTAATCACCCATGTTCTCAAAATAACCGCAGGTATTTAAAGCTATGCATCTCCTGCCTTTCAGAGGAAGCTGACCCCTGCTTTTATCAGCTATTAAACAAGCTATTTTTAAAATATGTAGATTGCACTATAAAGTAGCTCTGTTGGATTTCAAGCCCTTTTTAACGTAGACATCAACTGCATTCAGTGAGATGTATCTCACTTATATCTAAGCCTGCACTGTATTTTACACTGTAGATTCCTGATCCTTTTTGTGGGTCTGGGCACTATAACAACTTGAATATTTGGATGTATCTGTGTGTATAAAAGAAAGACTTCTTTTATCTTTTTTTTTTTTTTAACTTAAAAGACCCCATTTTCAAAGCTTTGCCTATAGTGCATCCTCTGTATTTGGAAAAACACCTAAACATGCTGGCCACACTAAGGAGTGTGACAATGCCCTCTGTTATGCATCCTGTGCATATGGCATGTTGCTGGATGATGAGGTGCTCAACAGGAGAAATAAGAAAGAAAATATCCTTACCAGAATTTGGAAAAGCAGCACAGTTACACTACAGTGAATGGCTCCTCCTGGTCTGAGAAGTCTATATATGTGTACTGAGGATGCATGAGCCTGGGAAAGGCTAGTCACTGTCTTTGCTTTGCCACATACTGCTGTTCCATGGGTTCCATCAAACTGAGCATGCATTCTTCTCAATGTAGTTTTTATATATATATGCATATATTTACTTACGTAAATATGCATAAATATCAGTTCAAAATACAGACATTTGTGTCTGTACACAGACGTGCACTCTCATACATTCTCACACTCTCAGTCTGAACTCAAAGACCAATATAGATACACACTCGTATACGAAGGTCACTCTCAATTCCATAAGACTAGCTTTAGTATTGACCTCATGCTTAGCAATCAGGTCCTGGTCCAGGACTGGTTGTCCCAGAAACAGAAAAATGCTCCATCCTCAAAAGGTTAGCAGCCTAAATGTCGCCAATGTGCTCTCAATAAACTAATTCCAGGTGCCAGTCCATGAAAGGAAAAATACAGTATTAGTGTGATGAACACATTGCTGGGAGATGCTGTTTTAAACATGTCTGGCTACGGATAATAGGAGAAAAATTCCCAAGGAGAAAAAATTTTCAAGGAGGGGAGAATGATGCCTATTTTTAACTTCTGTATTCTCTCAATACCTTGTCCAATTTGTCTTATATCTTACAGAAAAAGATTATTCTGCCATAAGAGTCCAACAATGCTGAAATTTCGTTTCATTGAAGAGTGAAATGCAGTGGACAAGAGAAAATACAGAAGTCTGTCTTCTATTAGCAGGTTCATATGAGGCTTCACTGGTGGAGACACTATGGCGTCTCCATAATATGTTTAATATTTAAGAGTAGGAAATATTAAAAATGACTGTGAGGGGTTTTTTGTTTGCTTTTTTTTTTTTTTTTCCTTTTTAGATCTGGAATTTTATTTTAAAGTATTTTTTTTCTTTAAAAATTCTTGTAGTTGAGTAAAACAGAGAAATCACCTTCTGACAGAAGAGAATGGAAAGTTGTTGTTGGAATCATTGGGGTTTCACAAAATTTCAGAAAAAAGAATGAAAACCTACAAATTTTGTTACCATTTTCAACTGTATCTTCCATTCAAATGATGAATTGCACTTCATATGTCTGTATTTACATCAAATGTTTATGCGCCACCTTCCTACATGATTTTTAATTATTTTTTATTATATTTTAAGCCATTTTCTTTGTAATTTTATGTTTTATGTTATACTTTAGCTTCAATGAACTGCCTATTAGCTTGCCACTCTATATGGAAGCCGATGCACTCTAAGATCTCCTCTGGGTCCTCCATATAGCTCTGTTCCAGTGGTGGTGTTTTTATTTTATTTTTTTACAATGACTTTTGGTTCATTCTGTACATCTAATTTTCCCCACATAACATCAGTAAAAGAGAATATAGGAGGGGGATGGTCTCTTCCAAACAGGGGGTCTCCCTCTTGGCTTTGATTTGCTTGGCAATCAGAGATTTTGTGTACAATCTCTCACAGCAAAAGGTGAGAAATGCAGAAGCACCGGCTTTTAACAAAAATACAGATGGCAGCAGGAAGTCTTCTCTGCCCAATTACAAGGTGATCCCAGTTCATTTTTATGGTTTGATTTTTTTTTTATCACATATGTTTCCAAACACAGTCCTGATATCCTGTGGGGATGCTTTTGTAAAGAGCCAGAGCTTCTGATTTAAGGAGCTTCAAAAATAGCTCTCTGCCTCTTCTGTCTGGAAAAGAGCAGTCATGTAACAACACATTTATTCTCTTTGAAAAACAGAAGCATGTCAAAAGAGAAGTTCACAGTGAAATTAGGCTGATTTGTTTTGTGGCCCTGTGATTTTGGCTTTAGATGTAGGAGAAAAGAAACTATTGTGTTTTTAATGTGCAAAAATTAATATTAAAATGAATTTTGTTCTCAGAAAATTCCTTTGCCAAATAGGCAGCATCATCAATTTTACAAGACCCCTGGAAAAAAAAAAATATATATATATAAATAAAGAAGGCAAAATAGATAACCATGGATGGATTTTTTTTTCCTGTAGTCAGCATACAACTCAGCCCTCGTGTTCAGAGAGGGAAAACCTCATTAATTTTGATATAAATGATCAGCATTTCCCACAAATTTCCTCTCTGTTGTGACGGATGCTAACTGGGAGTCTTCTGATATCGTCCTCGCCTAGCGAGAACAGTTCCTGCTGATGCGAGTCAGGAGGAGCTGCCACGTGGGACCTGGTGAGAAGTCATCAAGGCGTTCTTAGGTGTGATTTTTTTCAGGCAGGACCACCCAGAAAGGCACTGCCCCAGGTACCAGCAGAATTCACTCTGCAAATTTTGTTCAGCTTCCTCCCACAGCATCATCTGAATAATTGCAGTCTACGAAACTCACGGAGTAAATTACCCAGATGGTAGAAGAGAATGGCAAGGCCATCTTCCTCCTCAGCATGCAAAGTCAGCCCAACATGCATATAATGATGGTAACACAGGTGGGAGGTGGACACCCAGACAGTGCGGTGGCTCATCCTCAGCACTTCCACTCGTGTGGCAGGTATGATTTTATATCCCCTCGAGACTAGTTTCAGGCACACAGGGTGCACTGTGTAGTGCTTAATGATAGACAACTTTCTCCTAATGATGTGGCTTGCACCAATTTGTGTTTCTCCAGCAATGTTTCCCTTTTACACGGGTTGGACTCCTCTGTCCCTAGGTAGCATGCCATTCCCTCTCTCCCTCTCTCACAAGCACAGTGTCTCAAACCAGCACATTAGACACAAAATACAAATCAAGCCAAAACTGAAAAGCAATTTGAAGGCCCTGCTTGCTGAAATCAAGACCCAGCCCAGAATACAGTGTTTACTCTGTCTGGTTGCCCAATGGAAAGCACTCTATGTTCTCAGTGCAGGACAGGACAGGCAATCCTTGCAGGGTTGTCAGTGCCCTGTAACTTCCAAAATGGGGTCAAAAACCAGGAAATCTGAGTTCTGACGCTTGCTCCATGAACATTCTTCCTCCATGATTTTGGAAAGTCACTGGCAATGCCACCTCATACCTAACACCAGCAAGGTCAAAACTCCTAGTAGCATTAGGGTCAAGCCTCTAATTTCTCCATGTTCTGTCCAGCCCGTCTGTGCTATGGAGATCATAACACCATATGTAGTGTTATTGTTACACTTGCTTCCTGGAAGCCTGTCTCAATAACTGAGATCCTCCTACAGAGGCCAATAGGAAAAAAAAGCCAAGTATTAAGAGTGATTTTTGATGGCACTGAAGACTTTAAAAATGTAAAAACAAACCTAAAAGTCCACTCCCAAGAGCTCCCCATTGTTCTTTCCCTCCAGCCTACTGATTTCTTTACATGGCATGTCCAAGAAAAGCACCATGAATATCTCCATAAATAATCGATGACTCATAATGTAAATAGTTCCAGGATATAGGAAAAAGCTGTACAGAGCATAATCATTTACAGTGAAGAGTTAGTGCATTTGCTAATAGTGTACTGAATTCTTATATAGTAAAGCTAGCTGGAAATTTTGCAACTAAGCTTAGTAGGAAAAAAAAATTAATTGTAACTGTTCATATCAAAAAATGGAGAATCTCTGTAATGTCACCTCAAAATGTGGATGTTTGTGATGAGAGCCGTACCAGGAGCACACAGCTGGCCAACAGTAAGCAGCTGTACCAGATTTTGGGACTAGAGAACTGTTATCTCAGATACGGGAAGGAAAGAAAAATATTCCAGCATTTCAACCAGAAATTGAATGGTGTAGTACTGGGTGACACTTTTATGTGCGCTGCAGTCCCCCCTTCAGTCACAAGGTGGTGCGTAAGGAGCTTGTGTAGGAAATGCTATGAGTTACTGCTCTCTGGAAATATGGAGGAAAGACACAGAGGCTCTGCTCCAAGGAAGGAGTGTTGGAGCTAATCCACTGAAATGTCATTGTTTTGAAACACACTTATTCAGACAGCACAGTGAACAAATTCATTTATTCATATAAGAGGGGATGATGGGAGCTTCTGTGCTTCAAATGTGCCTCATATATAAAAGGCCCATTGATTTTCTATTACCTAAAGAAACAGGAGAGATCAGGAAAATATATGGCTCTCCACTGTCAAGATTTACTCTGCTTTTTGTTCGTCTCATTGTTATGATATTAAATGTAATATATGGAAATACATAAGAACAGAAGAATGTCTTCCACAGCTCCATCTCACATTGTTCACATTCCATAAAAAAGCTGGTGTGTACTGTTGGCTTTATGTGTACCCAAACATTGAGAGAGGGGAAGAGAGGTAGACCGTCATGAGGAAGGGAGCACTTCTGCTTGCATCCCACCCTTCCCCTTGAATGCAAAGCCACAGCATAATGTTCCCAGACCATTACTTGAAAATGCAAGTTAAAAGGGGATGTTCCTAATAACAATCAGAGAAGAAGAAGCAGGGCAGATAGTTAGCATTTTCTAGGGCACCGTGTGTAATACATGAAAGGGACTTCTCAATAATGTGAAAACACTCAATTTGTTTTCACGGTGGGCATACCATTGACTCCCATGTGATTTAATGAAGTGATAATCCTGCCCCTTGCTGGGAAGGCAATGTCCTGCTTGCATGCGAGCCCTGTCCTTTTTTCTCTCCGTTACCTGGTGGAGGATTCCGATATGCAGTCATCTCCTCTGGGAGGGGAACATAATCCAAACAGGAGAAGCAGTGATCTTGGAAATGTGTAACATATAAGTCACTGCCAGAACTGCAATATATGTCAGGAACGCATGATATGTTGTAAAAGGCCTTGCTTGATATTTTTATGATTTTTAGAATTACACATGCCACACTGTGTCGCTGATCTTGCTGGAGAGACGTGAATAAGTTCTAAGTGAAAGACCTCCGTGAAACCACTCTGTACCTTCCATATATTTATACACTCCCTTGCTTAATATTTGTTGCATAATAAAATACTTACACTTTGCCTTTCTGACTTAGGCACTATGCCAGCTCCTGCTAACATCCACAGAAAATCTTGGATTGCAGGATCAAGCTCACAAATGCTTGATTCTGTTAGCTGGTATAAAGTCTTATACAGCACTTCAGCTAAACTTTCACAGATGTTGGAAACCAGAGTTTCTTCATACCAAGGCAACGCACCGCAATGCCTAACACTGGCGTAGATTTCACCTTTATCTTTACACCTGTGATGAAATTGTGTGTGTGTGCTGTTAATCTGTGCATAGCTGAAACATGAAATATGAAACCCCTCTTTCAGCTGCTAGAGTAACTGAAAATCTCCTACTAAAGTGGAGTCCCTTACAGGTTAGAATTACAATACATGAATAATAACACTTAGTACCGACACAGAGCATTTTATTTTCAAAGAGCCTTAGAAACATTAACTGGCCTTTCCAGGCTCCCCTGTGAACTAGGTCAGTATCATTATTCCTGTTTTACACAGGGAGAAAGTGGGACAGAGAACCATGCCAATGGCCTGTGTTGCCCTTTCCCAGAGAAATATATAGAGATGGAGGGATTCAGCAGAGCACGCATGCATCCGTATTGCTTTTCTGCACCTCTCCTCAGGATCTCTACCACCATGCTTTCAGAGAAATAAAGTTTCCTCTCTGTATCTCAGCAGCACAAAGAAACGATCGTGTGAACAGAGAGGCACAGAGGCAAAGCACAGGGGGTCTGCGGGAGGGCCCTGGGAGGGGGCAAGCTAGTGCAACAAATGAAGGTGTGGTGATAGGTGGAGCAGACATAGGACGTTAGATTTCCCGTGACCAGCTTGTGCAGCAACAACAGGACCATTAAGGTAGCACAAATGCAGGTGAAGACTTCGCTGCCTGGGTTACTGGCCAACAGTGTTGTTTCTTCGTGTGTACCAGTGCACCGATCGCAGCTCTGGTGCACCTCGCAGCAGAGCCGGGCTAAAGCTCAGACATGCACCCATCAGCCAGTTTGCTGCTGAAAGGAGATGCAGCCCGAAATCATCCAGTTCCCTGCACTTTGCTATGGCTTGGTACAACTCATTTAAACGATCCAGATTGCAGTTTACTTAGATCATGGGAAGTTTTCCTAAATCCTAACCAATCTCCGTGGTGGGAGGTTTTCTGTGCTCAACTTTTTGCAGTTTCCTGGAGGCGCTTTCCAAATTTTGTTCCACTGCCCATTTTGTTCCACTCTCTTTACCCACATCCCTCCCCACACATACCTACCCACAAACAGTTTCCTCACCTTATTTAACATAGCTGTAGAAGCACTTGTGTGGCCCTTCCTCTTCATCACCTGTCTATAGCATACCTGTACCTGCACGTTTGCTACAGGTTTTCTGTACCTGCACTGAACAAGCCACTGCAACCAAGCACTAGTGGAACAAAGAAACCACACCATTATCTTGAAATGGTGCGTCTCTGTCTTAAATCCTTGAGGTCTCAGAACCAGGGTGAAGCTTCAAAATAATCCGTATCCCACATCCTAGTGGAGCACTCTGCCGTATGTGTTGCAGGATTTTTCCTGCTGTTGTTGTGAGACAGCACCTGCCAAGCAGTGCTGTTCTTCTCCAAGGTCTTTTCTAGCAGTGGATGGCCATGGTCCAGCTCACCTGTACAGCACCAAGCGGTGATTAAGGAGATGTTGTACCTCCAAAGTAAGCAAAAGCAGAAGCCAGACTACAGCATATTAAAAATTATTTTCTGCAAGGCTGTGCAGAGCTCACTTCAGAGCTTAGTGACAGAAAATCTCCCAGGGAGCTCTTACCTGCAAGAGCACTGACTGTCAGCTAACAAGCTGGGGGATGAAATGCTGCGGTTATAGTAAGGAAGTTGCATGCTGCTATTCAGAAGGCACTGCTGCACTGGATTGAAAGATCCAGGCTGCTAGGAAGGGACGAAGGGCTTCTAGGCTTTGCTGAAGGCACAGAGGAGCCCATATGTCTATTCTCTACCCTCTTATATCATTATTTATGAACAATTGATACTCATCGGTTGAAGTGAGTACTTTCCTGTGATGCTTCACAAGCTTAGTAGATCTTCATGGATACCACCAGTACGTATGTGACCTTTCTAGTGGTAAAGAAAGGCCAGTAATATTGGCACCTGTAGGAACTCTGGGCTGTTTTGCTACAGTAACCACTGTGGAAATCTTCAATCTAAATATTTTGAGAGACCCTCCCCAAATTTTCTCTCTGATACTCCAGCTTATGCACTGTATTAGTGAGGCACAAGATCAGAAATGTTTCCTACAAGTTGCAGATGACATTTGCAGGATGATGGTGAAACACACATTTGGGAAGCTGTGCTGGTTTTACCCAGTTGAGCAGTGGAACTCCACCACAACCGCTCTCTCACTCCCCCTCCTCAAAGGAACAGGGGGAGAAAATACGATGGACAAGGGCTCAAGGGCTGAAATAAGGACAAGAAGGTTGCTCACTAATTACTGTCATGGGCAAAACAGACTCAACATAGGGAGAATAATATAATTTATTACTATAACTAGTAAACTAGAGCAGTGGGAAACTAAAAGCAAACTACAAACACCTTCCCCCCATCCACCCTCTTCTGCCTCCTCCACCTAAGCAGTGCAGGGGAATGGGGAATGGGGGCTGCGGTCAGCCCATACCGCTGCGTCTCTGCCACTCCTTCATGGTCACTCTCTGCCCCTGCTCCAGCGTGGGGTCCCTCCCACGGGATGCCGTCCTTCCCGAATGGATCCTGCGTGGACTTCCCACAGGCTGCAGCTCTTCAAGAGCTGCTCCAACATGNGGGGCTCTCCATGGGCTGCAGCCTCCTTCAGGCCAGATCCACCTGCTCCACCGTGGGCTCCTCCACGGGCTGCAGCGTGGAGATCTGCTCCATGTGGTACCCCATGGGCTGCAGGGGGACAGCCTGCTCCACCATGGGCCTCACCACGGGCCGCAGGGGAACTTCTGCCCTGGCACATGGAGCACCTCCTCCCCCTCCTTCTTCACTGACCTTGGTGTCTGCAGGGCTGTTCCTCACTCCTCTCTCTCCCAGCTGCTGTTGCGCAGCAGTTTTTTCCCGTTCTTAAATCTGCTCTCACAGAGGTGCAAACAACATTGCCCACTGGCTCAGCTCTGGCCAGCAGCGGGTCCCTTTTGGAGCCGGCTGGAGTTGGCTCTGATCTGACATGGGGCAGCTTCTGGAATCTTCTCACAGAAGCCACCCCTGTGGCCCCCTTGCTACCAAACCTTTACCATGTAAACCCAATACAGAAGCTGACTGGAAGAGCTGGGTGGTGGACATCACAAGTTGGAGGTTGGTGAGCAGAGTCAGTGTCCTAATACTGCATGCCTTATTTTGCACAGCCTTTGTGAGGCCAAGGAAGGGAACCTGGTGCACACCTGCTAGGAGTGGTTTGCTGAATTGGAGAACATTTTACACAGCCAAGGAGTCCTCAATGACAGGTTACAGTTATGCAAAGTCAGAGAGATGGGGTTGTGTCATGTTTTCCCTTTTCATTTTACTTTGCTTGTGGAGACAGCATGTGCTTTTACATAAGGCTTCATCCAGGATTACTGCACATCTCTAATGTGTGTGAACGTGCAGCATAGTGGTGCACAGATTTTATCATGATTCATATGTCCATTTTATTATATTTTTTGTGGGAATTTTTACTGTTCTGTGTGGCTGGATTTTATTACCTTCAGTGTATGTATTTTATGGCAGCGATGCCAAGCATTTCAATGAATTGTGCAAAACTCAGACCCATGAATGCAAAGACATCTTCAATGATTTTTTCATAAATAAAAATAAATACAGTAAATTGAACATTGTGGATAGTAATTGTATTTTACTGAGTACACATACCACTATGCAAAATTAATAGTTATTTAAAAAACTTCCAATTAGACAAACAGTCTTTGTTTCCAGGGCTTTGGTGCAGCTGCAGCATGCCTCTTTATCTGTCCATTATCAACATCTTTGACACAACGGCCATTTTCTCATGCTTGTCTCATCTTTTCATCAGGTTGGTTATGCAGAGGGCACTAAAAAAATGCTGAGAAAGATTATTTTCCAAATTATTTTCCCTAAGCAGTATAATGGTGCTTGTTCTGGAGTTTCTTTCCCACAAGTCCATTGTATGAGTTTGGGCTAGCTAGCTGTAACTGCTCTGAATTTCTGCAATGCTGCCCTCCCCAGCAGTATATTTCCAATGTTTTCTTTCCTGTGCCACTGCTAGCCCTCATAGTCACATACAATGAGCCTATGTAGGGACTGGACCTGGCTGGAAGCCACTCACAGGTTGCTGGTGGGGTGAGGAAGGGGAAAAACGTTTCCACAGCCTGTTCGTATGGGATCTCCATGCTTGTGGGGCTCAATGGTGGTTAAACTGATGGGTTGATGGGGCAGTCTGTTGAGGGGATAAGTGCCTATGAACTGTGGTTGCTGCTTTTCAGCAAAGCATGCCTTACTGAAAGCTGGTAGGAATGTAGAAACTGACCCCACAAAGTTTTTCTCTTGGGATGATCTCCGAGCCAAAGTAGAGCACCATCTTTGTCTGAAACTCCGTTCTGCAATTCAAAGATCTACAAAGTGTTCTGGAATGGGAACCAGGGGCAGGGTGGGAAAAGCTTAACTTTTTTTTCTTTTCATCTTGAACTCCATATGGGGTGCGAGCCAGGTGATTTTCCTTGTGGTTGGCTGCCAGTGGGGAGCGTTAATGGCACAACATGCCAGATATATGATTCGAGGGTCTTTTCTGTTTCTGGCTCACTAATAAAAGTGTCACCAGTCTCATTAAGATATTTGGCACTTCTGTCTTGGGCAGAGATTGATCTTAGTCAGCTGGCAGGAAAGGCAGCTGTAAGAAGCACAAGAGAGACAACACAACAGTACCAAGTGGGATACATAACCACGCACTGGAGAAAGCTGGCCAGTTCAGAGAAGAAAAATGGCACAGAAATTTGGAAATTCCCTAGTATGAATGCTATTTTGACCGAAGTATCAGCAGGGGTCTTAAAAGGCAAAAAAGGCAGTTGAGCAATACAGCAGCCACATCGGGCTACCCAGATTACCTTATTGCTCAGCCCCCTGTACAGCTCTATAGTAATGCAGCATACAATGCTCAGTAGGTGTGATCCCCTCCATGACCTCTGGCTCTGCTTCCAGGTAGTTTGATGTAGGACTTCCAGCTCCACCTGGCCTAACTACCTGAGGAAGTTTGGAAATTGTGTATTTCACTTCTTGCCTCCCTATGGTGGTCACTTGCAGATGGGACTTCAGGTGGATCTATACACATTGCTTTCCCTAGAGAGAAACACAGACCAGGAACTGAGCAAAGCACCTCAGTGAAGCAAAATGTGAGACAGCTCCATAAACATTAGAAAGCCATGAATAAGTAAGTCCTGGCAGCTAGAAACACAAAGGGAGCAGCTGATTGTGTACCAATATTCAACAGATTGGTGGCAACAGGCCTGGTTGACTCTGGAACAATAGAGGATGTACAGGTAAACTAACAGGTTGACCAGGGAACCTGGAAAAGAAATCCAGGATAAAAACGAATGCATCAGGCAGGTAAATGACCATTGGTTTGATACAGGGATGCAGCTGCCTTTTTTTTTGTTGCAAGTGAACTCATTTCACTGATCAATAAACTTCCTTCTAAAGTGAGTTTAATGACACTCATGAAAGTGCCACAGAAAAATTGAAGTAGGAAACAAGGCATCCTCAGCATGAAATAATATAATGGGGTCAAAATACATTTCAGTTGTATAAAGCCCTGAATGTTTCTCGGGCAAGGAGCTTTAGGAACTCCCGTAGGAACCAAACCTCACTCTCCACAGGCTACATTTCAGCACTCCTTCAGCTTTCCAGTGTCTGGACACTCAATAGCTCTTCATGGAGCTGTGAGAAACTCTTCAGGAGCCAGCATTTTTCAAAGTATTTGCTGGAGGTTGGGTCCCTTCTGGCTCTTACTGGGATGCACAAAGTGATGGAAAGGAAAATGTCTTCCTGTGGAAGATCTGGCTTCATTGTGGAGAGGGAAAGGATAAGAGACAGGAACAAACCATGTAGCAGGGCTGTGGATGGAGAGAAGTGCATGCTGTATCCCTGCATAGGGCTATGACTTCTCCTGGGCTCGCCATAACCAGTATCCTCAGCCCCCAGCCATGCCTCTGCACCCATCTCTGCTTGCCTTACAATGGAGAGAAGCAAAACTCAAGGGAGAGCGGAAACTACTCAGTGTTAACTCACCCAGGCACGCAAAGGGCAAGAAGGAGCACAGACGGTGGCTCTGCCCTCCTTGGGACAGCCTGCTGCAGAACAATGTCCACCCCAAGCAAGAGGGACACATCAGTCACCCTCCTCAGGGGGAGCACGGTACCATCTCCCTTGGTTATTGACCCCCAGCCTGGTCTACCCATAAATTACAGACTGGCCTGCATCTTCCACAATGCCATCTCCACCACAGCAGTCTTGCTGCAAGACCTCTGTGCGGATGTTTCAAAACCAGGGCTCTGAGTCCTTCTCCAGCCACAGCCGATACACATCCACCCAGGCACTGATGAGGCAAGAATTAGGACTTCTTTCCCTTGCCCTTTGGAATCTTTGGGGACTTGCCTGTCCAAAGTATTTTTATTTCTGCTCCACCCTGTTATTTTTCTAGAGTTTTTTTTTTCCCTTAGAGCCCATACAGCCTTCTCGTTATTCCGAGCCTTTGTTTTCTCTCTTCACACTCTTAACCCATACAGCCTTCTCCTTATTCCGAGCCTTTGTTTTCTCTCTTCACACTCTTACACTTGAGGCCAGACCTGCTGAGATACTGACTTTTGCTTTGACAATATGGTTTGCTTTTTATTTAAGACTCTGTGTTATGGGTCAATGCTAGTACACCCAAGATGATAAAGGCTGTGTTCTGAGCTTACGGCATAGAGCTGCAATGTCCAATTGAGGCTGCACAAAAGGCCATCAACTTTGTGGTTTTATCTTGTTTTCACTGGTTAAAGGAATTTTTTTTTTTTTTCCTGTTTTGCGCAAACTTAGCAAAGCTACAAGTTTGACAGCTTGGCTTTTCAAGTAAAATGTTTTTCTGCAGCTCCAATAAGACTTTGCAATGCATTAGCTAATGCAATACAACTTCTTCCAAGAAGTTTGCAGGGGTCAGGTGATTAACCTGTATATTTTATAGAACATTTAAAGACACTGTGGTCTGAGGCCTCATAAAATCATGAAACTACCACTCAGCTGTGAACCATGGGTTGAAGCACAATGCTGAAATATTGCTGCATTAGAAACGGGAAGAAACAGAGTGAAATTTCCCTTTCTGATCTACACAGCTGATAAAAGCTCCACAGAGCAGCTTCCTATCACATTTTCCACAGGCAGAGCTCACATTGGGCTGCGTTCAGCATCTTTACAGAAGGTAGAAGTCATCCTGCTGAGTCCTGCTCCACTTACGCCATCCAGTTGGAAGAAATCATACCCCCACTCAGTAGCAAGAAACAAGTCCTTCCAGCCTCTGCATCTGCAAGGGCTTGAGCTGGCAGAGTACTCACAGGGTCTCCTGTTGGCCATGGTGACTATGTGTCTTCTCTCCTGCCTCCTGCGACTTAGAAGGACCAACCACTAGCAAGTGCACTTGCAGAGGATGGCCACAGATCCCAAGTTAACCAAGTCTTTAACCCCCTCATACTCTCATCAGCAATGTCCTGTTGAACTTCAGGCTTGTAAACCTCTTCTTTCCTAGGGCCAGGACCTGTATGGATCCTCTTTGACCCAAACAGGAGGTGTGTTTTCACCGTGTTCACTGGGACTCTCCTGGCAAGGCTGGGGTTACTTCCAGCACCTTTGCAAATATTGGTTGGCTAGTTGTAGTAAAGCATGCCTCTGCTGACTTAGGGAGGAAAATAAACAAGATCGAAGAGCGACCACATCACATGACAAAAAGCAGTTTCCAACCAAGTTCAGTTTCCCAGGTAGTATCTGCCTTCCCTGGGGAGTTCCAGCCAGGAGAGCAGGCAGATTTCTCAGCTCTTCATCGCAGGCTGAGTCTGTGTATCACAGCTTTTTCTAGGGGATGCAGGCAAGCTCTGCAGGGGCTCCAAGCTGGTGGGAAGCCAGGCAGCCAAACTCACTCAATAACCCTGTTTTTTTAATCTCCGACCCATCTCAGCATCATAGCCCTCAAAAAGGCTTTGGGCTTCCAAACACTGCCTGTGCCACACAGCTTACCAAATGCCTGGCTGCAACTTCTGCTGGAGGACAGCGGTGGCAAATGAGGTAAGACGTTGGAGGCTGGAAAGTGCCAATGGCACGCAAAGGGCTCCACGGCACCTATTCCCGTTAGGAGCACTTTGGGATGCCATTGTGGCCAGGGGACAGTTGCCAGAAGTAGGACTGCGAGTCTCATTGCTGTGCAGTCCAGACATATGGTTGCTATCAGGAGTAGGGCGGTGTAAATAATTGTTTCACTCCCTAAACCAGAAGGAAAAAAAAAAAAAAAAAGGGAAGAAAAATAATTTGATTCAGAACTGACTGAAACAATTTTTTTGCTAGCCAAATGAAAAGCAGAGAAAAGCATAGTATCAGGCTGCAAGAAGCATTTTAGTGCCTTTTGGGTAAGATCCAGCAACACAGATATTTTCCACCTGTAAATAATTCAGGAGAAGAAAAAAGCCGTTGCAACTCACTTTTTCCAGCAAGACCATCAAGTCAATTAGGAGAATCTGGACAGTGTTGTAGCCCAAGAATAAGGAAGAGTAAAACGTCGAGTCAGAAGAGTAATGCACATTAATGTTCTGGCATTTTCATGTGCGTTGTGCATCCAAACAGCTTTCCACCATTTCCTGTAGCACGGCCAACAGTGACTGTGCTGGGCACAAGTGCAGAAGTCCACCTACAAAGAGTAGCTTCCAGGACTTACTCCGATATCATCATCTGAAATTCCTTGACCTTTTTTTCTCCCCAGTATTGGATGTTTAACCCTTCTGCCATTTCCAGATGTCAGTTGGGATGGTTATGTTCTCCCCACTTAAAAGCCCTCTTCTCCCTTCCCTGTCCAGGCCCTCCAGAGCCACTAAACTTCCCTTCAGAGGGGACTGTACATCTGCAGATAAGGGACGAAGCATTATATAGCACTAATGGAATGGACGCTTTTGGCAACACAATCTGGGCCACTGCGGCTCTAAGTTAAACCACTCCAGACCTCACCACAAAAGCTGTTCTTCTGACCAGCTGAGCCACCATGAACACATGCCCTGGTAAAACTGGAGCTAGTGTGACCAGTTTGTCCCGGATTCAGAGAATGCAGGGAACGGATGTGGGGTGGAAATATGCTTTAAAAACCTTTAATTTTGCTTCTGTAGTATTCTACTGCAGCTATCGCTATGTTATTCCAGGGTACCAGAATGATTTTAATCAATTTCAGTCACCATGCAGCTCTCCCCACCTTCTGAAAACATACATTTTCTGGAAAAAAAAAAAAATCAAGATGAAGGAAAAAGACTAGAGGGTGTTTCCATTAAAAAATAGAAATGTGTTGGGAGTGTTATATTACGAAATGGGTATATACCTTAAGTAAAAATTTATTAAGTGTGGTGACAAACATACCTAGTATGAGAGACGAGCTACACCAAGTATGAGAAGACTTGCATTTGATTTTTACCAGTTGACTTATTTTCTAAAATAAGAGAGCAAAGAACACAATGTTGAAAAAGAAAGCCTTGATATTATTGACTTGCAAATAAAAGGGATGGCTATAACAGTAAAGCTTGAGAATCTCGTGTAAATAGATAACCTTTGTAATACTGCAGACACAGGAAAAGTCTGAATTTCTAGAAAGCCTGAAAAATGAGCACAGAGTCTCCAGATATGTCCATTAAAGTGCATTGAATGCAGTGCGATACCAAGGGCCAACAGAAGTTGAACCCATTACGTGTAGATTTAGAGTATATTAGACATACTTCCCCAATATTGCATGCTTTGAAATAGTTACTTCATCTGAAGTAGTCAGTGGTTGTAGAAAGCGTTTCAAAGGAATGAAGTTCACTTGTAAAAAGCCCATTTTAAACATTATTCTAAGAACTATTCCACTACTCCTTCTGAGGAAAAAGAATCCACACACAGCTTTATGTCCAGGGTATTTTTTGTTATTGTTGTTGTGTTTTTTGTTTGTTTGTTTGTTTTTTCCATATCACACCTCAGGGTGGGTTGAAATTGTTTTCACTCTTAAAAGATTCCAGGGTTTTTCTGGCCTCACCCACCTCTAACCCAAGGCAGAGAAAAATTGTTATTCCTACTTAGCTGATCAGGAAATTGGAGAATGGAAAGATCCTGTGTGCACCTCACTTCCCACTGAAACTAGTGGAAATCCCTAATTTCCATGGATGACTGAAGTCACTGTCCAGCAGCACAGAGGGAGAAAGAAAAAGATCCAAACATGGAGTGCCGTTTCTCCATTCGTTTCTGCAGATACAAAACCTGTTCCTTTTTCTCCATTCTGGTGTTATTATTCCTCTGTATGGTACATAACTGGAGTTTCCTTTGTATTTTCTTTGTTTTTCCCCTTTTTAATGCCTGGTCTTTAACCATCAGGAGCTCTTGTCTGTTGGGTCCAATCCTGTACTACTGGACTCAATGACTGTTTTGTCACTGAGGAGAGAAATCTTCATGGGACTCAGGCAGAGACCAAAAACAAATAGATACAGAAGGTCGACAAAGGAAAGCAAGCAAGAATGGAAGGGCAAGGGTTAAAACAAATAAAACTGATGTGGGTTGCATTATATGGTGAGTGAATCATATGGATTATGGACTGAGGACTACATAATTAAACATGTAAGGTATCAAGGTAAAGTACCAGAATACATAAAGAGGATAATTTCTTTAGTCAGCAAATGGGCAATAACAGGAAAGAATTTTTGTCTTGGGATAGTGAGCAGTTGTATAAACATATGATGCAAAGGCTTTTTCAAATAGACATAACATTGCCATATGTTCCATCAAAAAACTGCAGAGGGACTTGGGAAAATCAGAATGATTTAAGAGGGACTATACACATCTCTGCCACCACTTGGTTAGCTGAACGCAGGCAGCCAAAGGTAAGGAGTGCCATTAAACAAGGACATGTTAAGAGACCAGAGTGTGCCCCAGAGATCCTAGCACTGAGATAATGAAAGCTCTCAAATGTCACCACAGAACTGCAGCTCTCCTTAAAACATGGCAGAGAAACTGTGCTTTCTCTAGGTGCTGGGAGCTGACGTTGCATATGGGATAGCTCTTCCCGATGGACACGAGAAGCCCATTAAAGTGGCTGGCTGTGATTGGAATTATAGTTACTGCAGCAGCTGAGACACACCGAGGCGCAAACTGATTTGCAGAAAGGAGGGATGACGGGTTGAAGGTCCAGGAAACAAATGTACTGCATTTGCTGAATTTTGAAGTATAAGCAAAAACAAAGGAGAGAGCCTGAAGGATAAGCTTACACTTTTCATTTCCTTCAGAAGCTTGCACTTTGGTGAAAGATAAGGGAGCTGCATGTGGTCCCCTACTCTCAGGGCAACACTGTCATACAGTCCTTGACCGGATTTGCCAAGATCCCACTTAAATCAACGAAGAATTTGCCCCTGCTGTCCCTGTGAGATGAGCGGGAACAGCAGACCCAAATGTCCTAGTTTTCTGAAGGAGATCTCTCACAGCTACAGAGTGATATGGAAAAGGCTGGGTTTGAATTGAGGCCTGGCTTTGGGTATTACCTGTCATTCAGAAAGCCTCCTCTTCACCCATAAATAGCACACTCCGTTATCCAAGATCCATGTCCTCTGATTGATTCTTCTCTAATAGATATGTGTATGCAGCTTCTCAAATCCTTGGGACTAATTTTATGTTTCAGAGGGACTATTAACATCGAAAAGAGAAAATTCAGGATTTTCTTCATTTCCTGATCATATATTATACCTGTAAAGACCAGTCTAGCTAACAGGTGGCACTGACAGAACATGGTACAAAGACAGCTGTGGGAGAAACAGTCTGCAGCTCTGAACAAAAGTTACCCATTTGGGGAACGACTTTTTTTTCCTATATTGAAACATTAATTGATTCTTTTATATTCAGAAGCTATTTTCACTTATCCCAGACACTTAACAGAAAAAATAAAAAAGAAATAATGAGGAGTTTTGGTGTAAAAACACATTTCACCATAAAACAGGTTGATTAACTCACAGACTTTAAAAAATTAATGTCCAATGGAAGGAACTGCTGACTGTTTAAATTAGATCTGCTTATTACAGCACTACAACAGAACTAAATTAATTTTAAGCTTCGGAATGAAATTTTTATTTTTAATTTTTGTGGGTTGTAGAGGTAGAGTGAATGAATGCTTGGGAAATTAAAAGTCCTTTATTTATCATAGGCCAGATACAGTACAGCCAGCCACAATGCAGGTTTTTGTCAGTTCTCTGAAAGCTCTTAGAAGACAACATAAAATTGCTGTCAGAAATTCTATTAAAACTCCAAACTTTCAGGAATTTTAGTTCAGCTAAAAACATTTACATGACAGTACAATCTCTCAAACAAAAAGTCATCTCAGACGTAAACATTTTTAACCAAGATTACAGAAAAATCTACAAGTCAGTCTGAAGTCACAGACAAGATTTATGTATGTTCTTTGAAGAGTAGCTCTAGTTTTCAAACAGAAAGCTTGTCAAATCATTAACATGTCAACTCCAACATCTCTATATATGGATACAGAAGAAACTTACCTTTAGAGACTGTTTGCAAACCAAGAAGACAAAGAAAGTTTATTCTGGCATAAACCCATGAAAATGTCAGATTTCTTTCTTTGCAATTTCTGAGCAGATTTTAGGTGAGCAAAATCATTTAATTGAGAATATCCATTAAGCAAGGAGTAACAGAAGATTACATGAAGCTATGATAGATAATTTGTTCCATCTCCTGTCTTCACTTAGGGCATCCCATGGCAACTGAATTGGGGAAGGTCAGAGAAGGAATGTAGGGGAAGAGAGGGAGTACTGGATCTCAACATAAATTCAATAGGTGAAAGGAAAAAAAAAGAAAGAAAAAGAAAAACAAAGCCAAACAAAATAAAGCAGGTGAGCCAAAGAGTGGGTAAACAAAAAAATCCAGGGCCTAACAAGAAGACACATCTCCACAACTACTGCAAAGTCCTAAAATATTTTTGATGCCTTCGATCTTTCTTACCTTCTCCTTGGGTTGAGCTAGAGATTTTATAGCTTTTAGTCTTTTGTCTGAAAGGCCTTTCTTTCATTATAGAGGAGTTATAATGTTTATGAGGAAGTATTGTTGCAGGGCTGTGTGGAGTGGATGCCATGCGGACTCTGCAGAGCTATAGCCTCAATGACCAAGGAGCCCTCTTGACTCCTGTGTATAACAATCACACACCTCCACTGACTCTCCAAGCAAAAGAGAGCTATTAAATGCTGGGTATTGAGCCTTTGCTGTGCCTCTGCCTCTGAATAGTCACTAGATTTTTTTTCCTTATTTAATATTTTAAGAGGTCCTGAGAGGTGCCAAATGCACAGCCCAAGGAGAGGCAAGCATTGCCTTTTGTCCCCAGTCAGATTTGGGAAGGAGGGTACCTGTTACACCTGCTCCACGTCCTGGGCATGAACTACTTTCACAGGGAAGGAGATGGGGTTAGATTGCTTCTTATACTCATTTATGCTTGGTCTTATACTGGAAGCACCAATGGTAGCGCTGAGTGACAGCTACAGCATGTCATTTAAACACTGGCATGGGTATTAGAACGAGCTCAGGTACTTCCTTCCACAGCCATCACCTAATATTAACAACTTTCGGTCACTGTCTAATCAGGGCCGGATGCCAACCTGTGACTGACAGATTTTTAATTGCTAGTCTCCTAAGTCATACTGTTCTTCTCTCTCACTGGGAGGTGTTACCCTCAGCTCTTAATATGATGATTAAGGGCAAATTCGACTCTGTTAAAATAAATCTATTGATGTAGATATCTGAAGCGTTACTTTGTCTCTTTGATTTTTTTTTTTTTTTTAAAGTGAGAATGAAGGAGATAAGATTATTGAAAGAATATATTTTCAAAAGAAAAAGGAAAAAGAAATATATCTCTGTGTGTATACATCTTTCTTTGAAATCATAGTGTTCTTTCCTACCTTACTGCAAAAATAAAGAACATAAGAATGCAGGAAGAGTCTATCATGCCTCACCTCTTTTGCTTTCCAGTTTCTATTTGCTCCTTTATTTTCCATACTTTAAAATCTCATTTAGCATTCTCTTGAGAAGGAGAGCACAAGATTACAATCTAACGATTGTAATGAGAATGGGTTACGTTTGTGCCATTTCCCATTTTCATTACAATCTTTGTGGCAAGAGTAATGTAACAGAATTTTTAATGTCTTATATATTGCATGAACATTTTTTTCCAGTGAGCTCCTGCGACATTTCAATGGATGATGCTGTTGCAGAGCATTGCAACTTTGATCTTTTTATAGCTTGCATTACGATCACATTGGCCATTTCACCCACTTCCCCAAAGTGGAAAATAGTTTGATATACGGCTTGCTGCTACAAAAGCCAGTCATCTACAGATACCATACATACCTAGAAAATGGTTTTCCTCCAAATCCCAGCTGTGGCTGAATACAAGACACTGACATCACCAAAGCTGTGTGTTTCTCTGAATGGTACTATGGGAATTGTAGTTTGCAGAATCTGAGCAGAAGAATAGAACATTTTGTTTGTTAAAAAGTACGGAGAAATGTGTGCTTCATGTGTCTGGCATGGTACTGACTGAAAGAGGACTGAAAGATTTCCCAAAGCACATAGACCCTCCTGTAAATCTTCCCTGTAATGACCAACATCTGAGGAAAAGAAGGGTGGTGGGTGAAGACAAAATCTCAATAGCAAGGGATCAAGACAGTTTCAGTGAGAGAACTGATGGCTAGGCTATGCTATAGAAGCAGCAGGCACAAACTAGCAGTTTGTCTGGATTTATTAATGTGAAAAAGGTTAACAAAAGCAATTCTTAATACAGGAGCCCAACAGCAAAAAAGAGAGGAGTACTGAGATAGCTAGCTCAAGGGCAACATCCCTGAGGGGATCTGCACAGCCTTTGTGTGACCAGCATGGCTTCAAAGGGAAAGGCAGCTACAGCTAAGGGGGGATTCTACCTCTAATGCCTTGCCTACCGCAATGAGGTGAGTGGAAACACTTCCCTTTCAGGCAACGCAGCCTGGCAAAAAAATTGAGAGAAAATATCAGGGAAAGGAATGGGCTCAAATTTGAACGTAAACTTAAGTTCAGGCTAGTATATTGATGTACACGATGCGTAGGTTAATACACACTAACACTACTGAACTTCCAAAAAAACTTTTCAAGAGGCACTCCTCCTTGCAAAACCAGAAGAGAAGACAGTGTCAGCACATCTCAGTGAGACAGCTTGCACCTGACAGTTTCATGTTCTTGGTTAAGAAGCTTTATTTCCTTGATGCACAGAGTAGAATCCGGCATCCTTCAGAGCAACGCCTGTGGAGATATCCACGGCTCAGAAAGGCAATGGATGAGGGAGAATGACATCCTCGTTATGATAACATTCAACAGACAACCTACAGATTTTGAAAATTCTGGACAAGGCCTTTCATGAAAAGATACGCAAGGCTAGATTTCACACTTTACCAACTGGAATCCAGTTTTAACCCTCCCACTTGTCTGTGGAACTTGTCCTGCACTCGATGTAAGCTGAGCACAACTACACTGAGGCTGGATTTTTTTCCCTTGGTATCTATATTTAACACTGCAGACCCTGAGGATAAAACCAGTTGAGCCCTTTGGAGGGAAAACTTTCATCCTCTTTATCAGAATGGCTTTCCCGGTGGCTTTCACTTCAGCGAGAAGAGTGTCTGGGATAATTGCTCTTTCCACAGAGGATCAATACTGTGTAATTAATCAAGATGAAATCATTCTTTGTACTTCTCCAGGTTTCATCCTTGAGACATATTCTCAGATTCACTGGCTCCTGGAGATAGCAATGCTCTCCTACCGCACTATGCCAAAACACCCTGGGGGCGAAAACGTCACGATACCGCTGTCCAGAGCCTAACCTGACATATCTTAATACAAGAAAAGAGACAAGAAGGCCCAGATGCCTCTTTATTAGGACCGTCCTCTCTGCAGAGATGACAAGGCCTCAAAATCTACCACCGTCAGCATAAGTTTGGCATCAAGGGACCCTTTTTCCCTCCAAGGAAACATGCCACCAAACTTGTAGCGATTACAAACCAGAAGTATGCACTGTGGAAATACACCTAGCAGAACCCCAGGTCACAGTGAGGATAATTCAGCTAACATTTCTGTGGTTTGCAGAGTTTGCTTAGCTGTGATCAGTCACATGCATCTCACATTCCTGTTTAATTTCTTTTACAGGGCAAGCATATTTTTAATCCAGTGCCTAGTATGAAAAGGCATAGGAAGACATTTTAAAAACACACTTTCTGGGAAGAATCATAACATCAAAATTTAATATTAAAGTCATTTTCATCTCTAGCAGGTCAGATTTTTTTCTTCAAATTTTGAAATGCCAGAGGGGAAAAACAAATGAAAAGACTATTGAATCAGTTCTAATGGATTTAAGAAAAAATGAAACATTTCAAGCACTTCATTTGACCTGGAAATGTTCCCCTTTTAATATATATACTTCTATTTTCATCCTAATTTGGGCTGAAAATGCTGGAATTTTTCACAGTCAAATTTCAATCATCTCTACTTACATTTAAGATTCTTCTTCCCTGTCAGGTTCTCTATTTCCATCTGCTAAGCGCAATCAAGACAAAATGTCTCCTAAAAAGATTGCTGGCCATTCTGGCATCATTGAAATTAAGTAGCTGGTGAAGACAATTATAAATAATATATCCAGTCGCGTTTATTGCAAAAAGATATTAAAAGAATGACTGGAATTTTCCATTGGTTTGGGTAAGCAATGAAGACATTTCAGGAGACCGAACAACTTTGGCTCAAATGATTGTGCTTTGATTCAGTTTACATTAAATGGAAGGATAAACAAAAGTAAGGCTGGAACTAATGTTCTCAATTTCAAAAGGGCAAGCTCTGATGGACTAAGTGCTCTGAGCACCCTAGCTGCCGAAGGCAACACGCTGCGTGACTCCGGACCTTAAACGGGGAAGAGACTGAAGAATTCTTTGAATCACTGGTGCTAATAAGATCTCAAAGCTGTATTCCTGGCAACAGGGAAAAAAAAAAGAAGGATCTGTGGGCATGTTGGATAAAAAGCCATTTAAAGAGCCTTTAGCTCAAGCTTTAAGAAGGGTAATGACATTGAACAGAAGGGTAAAGGAAAGATAGACAGTGGGAATGAGGTTTTACCACACTGGAAACAACAGCAAAAATCTAAGAGCTTAATCCTCTCCAGTTGGGAGAAACTGGATAATCTTATTCAGAATTCAGACAAAACTAGCAAATGAAACTACCAGAACAGTCACAGGTATTCACGACAAGACTATCAACTCATGGGATTAAAAAAATAGCAAATTCAGTACCTACAGTTAAGGAGGAGAAGAAAGAAGATCTGACAATCACAAGTTAGACCTCAAATGTCTGAAGGGTTTGGAACAAATTTTGGAAAAAAAAAAAAGTAATTTAAGTCATGGAGATAAACTGGGAATGTACTAAAAAAATTACCAAAGGGTTTGGGTTTGCTAAAGGTAGGTTGTTTTAGATTAACTTCATAGGATTTTTTTATAAGATTACTGATTTTCTAGACAAAGGAAATGTGTTAGGTCTAATTTATCCGGGCTTCAGCAAAGCGTTTAATAAGGCATCAGACAGGAAATTATTTCTTAAAGTAGAGAAAATAGGGATGCACAGAGGAACTGTTTGGTGGGATCCTGCTGAAAGGAAGACAACCATTGGTAGTACTGAAAAGAGAACTGTAGGGCTGAAGGAACGACATGAATGAAGTTTCTCCGTGATTAGTTTGGGGATCTTTTTTTCTCTATTTCCTGATGGCCTGGATATAAATAAGAAGGGTGCTGACTTTTGGTACCCTGATTAGGATACCAATGTCTGTCCATAGCTAAGAGAAAGAGTCAACACAGAAGTCAATCAGGACAGCAGACAGAAAGTGATAAAAGGAAAGGAATAAAAGAAGAGTAATTCAATAATATACAACACAAGCTCATGCATTGAGGGACTGATAGCATAGCTGCTGTAAATGGACAGCTCATCTGTTGAAAACGACTGCAATATGTTTAAGCTGGTAAAGCAGCTAATGACAGCATGAATGACTCTAAGCTGCCAGTGGGGCCCACCCCTGCAAAAGGCAAAATACAGTCCGTGACAGGCAAGATAGTCACAGTAGGAACAGGAAAGTATTAAGACAACTGTATGAAGCAGTACTGCAACAAGATCTGAAACACCATCTACTCCTCTGGTTACCCTCACTTAAAAATCAGAAATTCAAAATGAAATTGGTGTACAGAAGGATACTAAGAGCAAAATGAAGTCTGAAAGGCTGCAGAACTACCCTTTATGGATATACTGCTTGTAAATACCTGTTGTAGGAGAAAAAATAAGTCTAATTGAGCCATCCACTGGGCAAGAACAACTGGATAGAAATTGGCCTCAAATAAATTTGATCACAAAATTAGAGAAAAAAATTCTAACCCAGTAACATTTTTCCAAATGGAAGAATAAGGTCAACAGGCCAACCTGATAACTCCTTTCAGTGACAGAGCTCGGTCCTTGTATGACAGGATTTGTATGACATGGTGCCTGCATAATCAGGTGATTCCTAACCTTCTGCCAGACTGATGTTCCTATTTCCAGCTACGTGTCAAACAGAAAGGTATGTCCCTCACCTCCAGAAAAGGATTACAGTTCTGCATATACACAATCATACAAACTGTAACATGCAGAAAATTTTCCTCGTGACTGAGAAAGAAGCAGCAAGAATTCATACGGGCAGTGTGGGACAAGGTCACTGTGAAGGGCAGACAATAGATTTCAGAGACGGCGGTGTTGGGGGACATTGGCTGACGTGGCGTTTACCATTATTGTAATCTCTGCTCATGAGCCCTCAGCACTGAAAGAAGCGAAATGCAAGTTATAGATGGCCCTACAACATGCTACAGAAACAAACCCTTTTTAACCACATTATTGTCCCTTTAAAGCATAAATACTTTGTTTTCTCAGATGTTGGAATTTAAACAGCCTGAAACACAGACAGGAATGACATTTGAGGTCATGAATATTGGAAATATCCATAAAATATGTTGGTTAGATGGCTGGAGGAGAAAATGGATGTAGTAGAGAAGTGACAAAACAGCTTGGAAATAATCCTGCTATTAGCAGGGAGGAAAGAAGAACTAATAAAGCAGGGAGGTCACTTAGGAAAAGGGCATAAAAATGCTATAGGAGAAGGAAAGGATAAGGAGGAAGAAAAAGTAATAAATAGGAAACGAGCAACATCCAAGGTAATTCTGAAATGAAATACCTAATCGATGGCCATGGGTGCTCTTGAGGAACCTGAGGGGGACCTCTCAGGGGGTGAATGGAGTTAGTGGAGGTTTCACAGTAACTGAGCTGTGCTTCTTCATCCCGCTGGTGATTTAAGCCAAGATGTCAAGCTGGTGGTTGAGTTAGAGGTACGAACTCACTTCTGCTGATGCTACTACAAGGCAGTTACCTTTAGCAGAGGGATAGGACAGAGAGCTGAGGATGAAGAGCGAGAGGAATTGAAAGAGATGTTAAAACTCTAGAGCAAGATGCCCTGAAGGTTACCCAACAGAACTGCTGATGAACACACCAGTGCTCAGGGAACTGGAGCATTGCCATGAGAACAAGGGAGAAAAAGGATTTTGGAAGCTCCACAGAGAGTGAGGTAAACAAGCAGTCAGCTGTGACAGAGAGCCGAAGCAATGAAGAGGCATAATAATATATAATGCTATTTCAAAACAACAGATGGGAATAGGGAATTGATAGTGAAGCGATTAATACTAGCAATGAAAGAACTAAACACCTTTAAAATACACAATATTTAATAAAAGTGAAGCCAAAGACTCAGAGCAATCCATAAATTAACAAAGAATAACATATACAGTGGAGCAAAATGAACCCAAGTATATGCCAAGAACCTGCTGATGGAAAGGAGAACGGCTTCAAGGGGTAAGGAAGGGAGAAGATTGAACCTTGGGGTAAAACTTGGAGGTGCAATGCGAGAGCTGTCTCCCCAAGCTAGTCAGCAGCTGGGAAATCCCTGTAACAGCATGGGAAAGAATGGGCAACCTTCACTGCTGCCCTAGTTGCACCAGGAGCTGCCTCCAACAGCAGATGTCCCAGCCCCAGACCTGGGAGTCAACCCAAAAAGTCAGGTTAGTACTACTTACATCAGACCTGGTCTATGCCAGAGCACTGCCAGTCCATTCCTCCGAGTTCTCTCTCAGCTGGGGCTTGCTGGGGATGCTCAGCCCCAGAAGATGGGAATCCCTCCCTCACCCCAGCAAAATGGCATGCACAGGGACAAGGCCTGGGGGACCAAGTGGCTTTGGCTTGTGCTGCTGATCCTTTAAAAATGCAGTTTCTTAAAGGGACTTAGGATCATGGTTTTCACTTCTGCATAGTTCACTAGTATGCATTTCTCCTCCACTGCAAGTTTTAATACTAAGTTTATACTCAAGTTCCAGTAGCTAACGTTGACATTATAAACTGCATATACAAATTCACTGATACAATGCACAAATTAACCTATGGTTGTGCAGATTTATATAATTTGATGCTTTTTAACACAATCTATATAACTATTAGGGAGTTGACTGAAGGGAAGTTAGCTATGAAGGCAAGAAAGAGAGAGGGCTGGAATTGTGCATTTCTGCCAGCTCCTGGTGAAGCTGTGGGTGTCTCATGAGTTTTTATGCACTCATTTTTGTAAACTTGGCTATAGAAAATCCTAAATACAATTGTCAGCCGATGTTCAACAGAGAAACAGGGGTAAAGGCACAGAAGATTAGAAGTGATACATATTGACAGCATCTTATTAGAAAGCCTAAGGATAAAGGGTGTTCATCACAAGCAATTAAATTAGGGATTTGAAGCTAGCTTTCCTCAGCTGAGATACAGCAACTGCCCTTTTATTTCCCAGGCACTTCTCAATGCAAAGAAAAGGATTAAAGTAGCCCACCAACTCCAGCTAGTGCAGCTTCTAGTCATTTGAGGTATGCCTGGATTGGGACACCTGAGGACCAGGAGGCTAAACTGAGGTGTTTTCCACTGGTCTAGTGGGAAGACAGGTTTGGTCAGATTTGTTCTGTTTTTTCTATTTTCCTTTTTTTTTTTTTTTTTTTCCTGCTAGATAGCAAATCCTCCATCAGGTTGCCAAGATGTTCAATAAAACGAGAGTCATTTTGTGTGGTTTTGCTTGTTGGATATGCTTTTATATTGCTGTAATGGAACCATTAGAGAAAACAATAGTGAGAAATTAAAAATATGTATTTAAGAAAGAATTAAAAATGAAAGGAACAGATGTGTACCATGCATGACATATGAACTTTCAAATGCGAAAGAAATGCGTATATGATGATAAAAGGCCAGGAAGTACATATACATCAGTATTTTCCATTCTTTTTTTTCTTTAGATATGCATTTTAGATATACATAAATTATTATTCCTTTTGTTTTTTCCCTTTTATAAAATCAGAATATTCAAACATCCTCTTTAAGAAGCAGAAGAGGATGAAAGATTGCATTTGGCAGGTCTCTTTTGTGCTATAATTTGTTTCTTTGTGGAAATGCAGCAAAGGGTGACTTTTATTATGTGCTAGGTAAGAATCTGCATAGAGCAACTTCCAGCTGTTGACCATGCGATTAGGCCGTTAAAGTGCAAAAATCGCTGTTTACAAATACCCATAATTACTATAATTTTCATGCAAAAATCTATGCTCACCTAAAACCAGACCACATGCCAGTTCTTTCCTGGCCAAAATGGCTATTTCTTTCTGTCTTGAAGTCTCAGTCACATATTGAAAAAATATCTGCAGAATAGAATATATTTTGACTGCAGAAATAGATTTTGCATGAATAGACTCCTGAGGCATCCAACAGTTTCAATAATGTTTTCTATTCCAGGGGAGCAAAAAATATTTTTCCTTGATAGCATTTATTTTATATTCACTGCACTGGAATTACTTTTTCAAAATTCTGCCAGCGAAGACTTATCGTATGTGGGTGCCATTGCTGTAACATAAAGATAAGGATGGAGGCTTATTCCACTCATAAGCTCATGAGTCTGTAAATTGGAACTATCCTTCATAGTACAATGCATTTTACCAGTCCAAATATTTTTCTTAAAGACAAGACAGGAGTTCTTTTTCTTGGAAGTATTTTCCTTCAGTGACTTAAGAAAGCATATTCATGGACTACTTATGAAAGGGAAGGCACAAACAATGTGACATCACTCGTTTCTCTGGACTGGGGAAGAGCCAGCATTATTTCAACAGCTTCAGAATCAGTCACTGGAGCAGCTGCCCTAAGCAGGAAAAATGTTGTCTGGGGAGCAGGAGATAAGGTAAGATAGAAGCAAGGACCTCAGAGGACAGAGACGCATCCTAATTTGACGATTCTGGTGCAAATAAATGGCTCCACTCATTTCAAAAATGGGACAGGCTATGTTTCTGGGTCTGAATGTGGATTAAATCATCAGGTATGTTCAGTCCTGTGATTTTGTTACTGGACAAATGACTATGATTATTACAATCAAAGGTGATAATACAATGACATTTTACCTAGGGGCAGGCACACAGGTGAGATTAAAATGAGAACTGACTTGAGCCTTCACCAGGAAATCGAGTCTAACCCTTTTTGAAGTTAAACATTTTGATATAAAATTTTTCATCGTAAGGCTGACCTGCATAAAATGACTGAATTCTCAGAGCACTGTGAACCCTTTATGTGCTACAGTTAAATGGTTCCAGAGATGGGAACCAGATTAACTTTGAAATTTCCATCCTCCCCTCACAAACAGCAGTTCGGCTCCTCTCATGGCAGCAGAAGTTTGCTGGCAGCCCGCAGTATTTTGATCATGGTCCTGTCTAGATGTACCAGGAACAGAAATAATGATACAGTGGTCCTAGCAGTTGGCCAATGCTGGATCCCTCTCTGATGCTATTAGTGGTGAGGCTCAAACAATAGCAACAATGCTGGGGAATGGAAGGGAAGAAAAGGCTGGTGATATCAAGGCCTGTCTGGTTCTCTTCAAGCCCTTGTGCTCTGCTCTGTAATATTAAACCTCTTCTATGTTATGGACTAAATTATGGGCTTCTCAGGGATCTTTGCCCAGCAAGGGACAACATAATGTTCCAGAGACTCCTGGCCAGAAGGGAACCGTAAACTATCTGGTCTGATTTCCCCTATAATCCCTTAGATGCAGCTCCGTTCCATCCACGCACCCCTGTATTAGCCCAAAGACGTTAGTTAGACAAAAATATCTCCACTATTAGGAGACTCACTATTAGTGGCCTGCTGCTGGCAGAGAATGGCAGACACCAACATGACACCAGTGCATGGGGCCTCCACAGTTGCTGAGGAGGTCGTGCCTGGGCTTCAATGGGATTATCGGGCTGCAACAGAGGACAGGAAAATCCAAACCCTCCACCTTGCCAGTCTGTCCTGGAGGGAAATGTCCTGCTGATGAATCTGATTAATCCACTGTTGAACTCTCTTGAAACTGAACTGGAGATATAGCCAAACCTCCTCTTTTTCTGGTGGGTCCTTGCACCAGCTCACCCAGCTTGTCCCCATGTCCGCAACATAGCAGCCCACATTTAGAGACAGCAGAGGTGTCCCCTGCCCAGTCCCGTAGGATGTTGACACGTATGGCTCGGCCCCTTTTTAGACCTACAACAGTTAGCTGCAGGCTCCCAGGAGGAGACACATTTGACACGGAAGCGTTGGCCTTTCCAGAAGACCTGCCATTAAACTGTGCATGTTAGCACTCTTTCTAAAAGCCGCATTGTTGTTGTTCCTATGGGCCTCAATGTAAAATAAGGTCCTGTTGTTGTAGGCCTGAACCACAACACCATCAGATCTGCCCCAAAGAGCTTACAGCAGGCATGCAAGATAGAGAGAGAAGATGACAAACCAGCAGGGGAAGCCCAAGGTCACAGAGAGATGATAATGATAGACGTAATAAGGAGCAGTAACAACACACAAACTATCATGCCACTGCCCTTTGTTAGTTCAGATTTGAACCCTTGGGCTTTGCTAATTGTAATGTCACAGTAAGAGCTAAAAGGGGAAATTACCCACCAAAAATGGATATTAACCACTTCAGCTCTACATCCACACTGCATATTTTGTGCTTTGCTCTAATGGTTCAGTAGAGGCTCCATTAAAGTCAGTGGAAAGTCAGGGTGTCCCTGGTGGATTATGCTGTAGCAAAGTAGTTTAAATTTAATCTAGGGTCGGATTTAACACATTTTAAAGAGAGCAAATTCACTGTTAAGTCTAACCATCCAGTCAATACTTCAAGTTGATGGTTCTTACTCTGGCACTGCATTTTTGTATTCTGACAGAAGGCAGAAATTATGTCCGTGATCATACCATCATTGTTGGCTCTGGCTGTTTTGTTCGAAACACACAAAAAAAGCCAGATGCCCTGTGCTCAAAGAACTGCTGTGGGATTTTGGTGCTTCTTTGAAAACCCCATGTATATTCAGCGAAAGGTAGAAAAACACACCAGAAACACAATTTGTGGAATATTAGATATGAACATAAAGCTGGAGGAGCTATTCCCTGGCACCCACCACCAGCTCCAAAACACCAACCAGTGATTCAATAAATTAACCAGTCCAGCTTCATCTTCAGGATACTTCTTTCTTCCTCTACTTTAATTGGAAGGCCATTTCAGAACCTCACTGCTCTGCTGTTTAGTTAAGATATACCCAATTTCCAGCCTGAATTGATACAAGGCCAATTTACACCCATTTGCTCTCACGTGAATTTTGCCTTTTTACTTTCATGGGTCTTCAGTTTTCCCGGTGCGGACCCCCTGGTATCTTTACGGATGAATGCCACTTGTGTAAATACACCAGTAACAGAGAAACAGCCTTCCCGTTAAAGCTGACCAGCAGAAGAGGTGCCAGATGGGGCAGAAACCAGAAGGCAGTTGTGCCGTGGGAATTGGGCAGAAGCTGGGAAGGGTCCTGGCACCAAGCGCATGCACCCTGCCTTTGCGCAGCCCCAAGAGCTGGCGCATGGCTCCTGCTGCAAGTCAGTCACTGCCTCCTCGGGCAAGGATGCAGCCCATTGCCCTAGGCTTGTGCCTGAAGATTGCTCAGGCTTCTGCCATCTGCCTGCTTTTTTCCAGACAAAATAAGCTATGTTTCTGAGTTTCCTGTAACAAGATAGGCTGCCTCCTCCGGTCATTCTGGCAGCTCTTTTCTTCACTGGCTCCAACCTGAGACCACTCATCTTTGCACATATTTCTGAGAGCTTCATCATGACCCGAACAGGCACATGCCTGATACGCCCTGGAACCACCTTCAGTTTCCCACCAGCCCCACCATGCTGGGGAGCTGCGCCAGGTGCAGGCAGACGTGTCCCCTTTGCCCATGCTCTGTGCTATGCTTGCTCTGATCCAGAAGCTTTTTGACGGCGTGAGTGTTATATTATTCCTGAATTAACACGCTCTGCCTCCCAGTGGGCCTTATTAGCTCCGGCACAACCTCACTAACACGGCTGTATGGTTTCTGTCCCGGAGACGGTTCATAATCTGGCCAGTTTGCAGTATCCATCCATCTGCCCCCTCCATATACATATAACACAGTACTCCTGTGATTAGACAGGATACCTTGTCTCTTGCCTTTTCAACACTTGCCAGCTGATTATTTTCTTCTCATAGGAAAAATGGACATTACCAGAGGCTGAAGTGTACGGCTCTGTACTGTGTAGGTATGTGCTACAAAACAGTGCGCAACTCCATCCCACTCTAATGTTCGGCTCTACGCATATGTCACTCTTTCAGCATCTACACAATATTTCAGATGAGAACTTTTTACAGAAAACTCTACCGTTCATACGAAGCTATCACCAGTAAAGAGCTCAGAACTTCCATACGGGATCCAGACTCTTCCCCCTCGCAGTGATGGGATTGCTAACTCCAAGGTATGCACCACACATGACTGTGCAGGGAAACCTCAAAGATTAATGCCGCAGCCTGGAAATCATGCCATGTATTTCAAATCTCAGCCTTGTTGGATCCTGCTTCCAGTTTTGGAGCTGTGTGTTCAGCCCCGGAAAAAAGGCCTGTGCTCCCAAAATGTACATCTTTTCTGTGGTTGTGCCTGCCCTTACACATTTCTGTACTGTTCGAGTTAAAGTTGCTTGGGTTCATGTTCTCCCTCCCCCTATTTATGTGTGATCTAAGTGGCTGAAAATAGCCATGAAATGGAGATATACCTCTTCATTTAAAACTGGAACTTTTCTAATGATTACATTAATACCCAGGGTCCTGTGGACACCTGAGACATCCTCAGTCCTAAGCAGTACAGCCTTGAAGAGCCAGCTAGTCAATAAAATAAAATACCCATTCTCTTTAATTAACATATGAAATAAACACAATCTGTGACACCTAGTGTGCAGCAGCAATTAAGAGGCATTGCTTAGTTAAACCTCCTAATACCTCATTTAAATATGCAATTAAGGGATAATTGCCTTCAATCAATAAAAAATTGAAATATTTTGCAGGGACCTCAGTTATTTTTTGTAAGGCTTTCTACTTTGTACTTGGTCTGGGCTAAGCCTGCAAGTCTTATACCACTTGTTAAAGAAACATTATTCTTTTCAGCATTCCATTGATTTATGGCTTTTATGCATCCTGCTAGCATCGTAAGAGTCTGATGCTAACACTAAGCCCATGCAAAACATTTATTTTTGTCTTATCAATGATTTCCATTTCTTTCAAAATCTCCATTCTAAGCTCTCCTTGAATTATCTCCATTTTCTGGTCCACACAGACCAGAAGCGCCCCTTTGTGCATGTCTTTACACTCAGAGCTTCCTCACAGACACCTTAACAATTCTTTTGTAACGTAATTGTTTTCCCATTTTTCAGTATCTGCTTGCAAACAAGCAGTACTTCACTTGTGCACAAGTGCTAGCAATTCAAACCATATATCCAGCCCCTCTCCCTGCCTACACACAAATCAATCCTCAGTAAAACAAGACAGATCTATGAATCAAACAAGGAGCAAAGTCAACCGTTGCCTTCCCTCTCAAGGCAGGAAATTAGCAATGCAAATATACAGACTCATCTAAGAGGTCCTTGAGTGCACTCCATCATGGCACCTCACACCATCATCAGCCACAGAACAATCAGAATAAAGGGGGAAATATTGTCATGCTCAATAATTGAATTATGTGGTTAAAGAGACAGGACCTGTGAAAATTAGTGAGAAGAGAAAAAAGCAGGAGATACATTCTAACAGGCATTTAAAGGCATCTAATGAGCACCAAAGAAAGCAGTGTACTGTACTGAAAGGGAAACCTTGGTGCAGGCTATGGTCCATGTTGTTTTACAGCTAGCTTCATAGGGTGCTAACATCACATTATCTGAACATGTTGTGGCAACCATTGCCAAAGTCAGAACTTGTGTCCGGACTACTTCTGTCATGGAGGTAAGCCAGCAAGGAAATGTTGCTCGGGTTTAAGAAAGGAGCGTTCAAAACTGATCTGCTTTGTACCTGCCATTCAATCATTTCTCCTCTTCATGCCTCTCTTTCCACTCACGCTAGCTCGTTGGGCCTGAAAGGCTGGCTGAGCTGCCTTCAGACAAGGGACACATCCTTATTACAGCTTTTTGCTTATCGAAGTGATAAAGCCCACCCTGGATTTAAGACGTCCTTATTTAATGAATCATGCCTAACAAAACAAGACTGGATGCTGCTGCAGTCTCTCTCAGGTGCAACGCATTGTCTGTCCGAAATCTTTGGTGACGTTCAGAGGTTTTAGACATTGCAGTCCTTACATCAGTATGGCTTGTGTGGCCACCTCCAGATGTAGAGCACTGCACAATGTAAGCCAAAGAACATGGTTTAAGTTTTTTAACCTATTTTTGATATATAGAGTCTTGCTGAAGTGGTATATTAATTTGTGTGTCCTTTCTTCTTGCTCTCTTCATTATATTATGCTGTCACTGAGTGGTTCCGTGACATCTAGCCACTGTGCTGAAATACATACACAAAAACATGGTAAGCCTGGAAGCTGTGTATACGAACAAAAAAGATGGCAATGGCACTGCCTGGGGAGGAGAGGAACTTCTTGATCACAAGAGATCCAAATTGTGATCATTAGGAGGACCTGGAAATCATTTAAGTAATTACGAGCTCTTTGAATTCCATCACTTTTGGAATACCCATTCTTTCTTCTGCTATCCAACTGGGTCAGAGGTTTACTTCCTCTAGTCAGTAGGTGATTGGTAGGTTTAGCCAGATGATGATTGCTCCTGTTCCAAAGATGTTTTTATCAAAATAAGCAACTGATTCACTCAACTAATAGAAGTATTTTTGCCTGCTTCTTGGCTGTACATGATGGCTGTCATTAGGCATCCATTCCCGTTCTCAGACTCTTATAATGGCAGATGTTCTGCAAAGAACCACTGAGGCTGTGTTAGATGATACACAGAGAACCAGGATACATGAACTCTTGTTCTCCAGGACAGACACATCATGAAATGAGCAAAACAAGATCTCTTTGAGTTCATAGGACTTGGTAGTCGGCATTTTTTAATGTGCTATTCATTTTATTCATCCAGTTCTTGAGCGACCACAGCCTGTGAGCTTTTTTTATTTGTGTGAACATGTTAAAATTTTGGGTAGTGGTGAACATGTCTCTGCAGCCTGAAATCTTTATAAAGAGAAATCTTTATGATGCTTCTGAATAACATGTTCAAAGCAAGCAGAAAGCTTCATTAAATATTCTACAAGAATTAACTGCTGAGATGCGTACATCACTTGCCCCGTCTTTGGCCTCTTTCTGGCTTCATATTTTCCGGTCGGTTGTATGTGGGTTTAGTGCAGGCTTCAGAAGAGCTGTTCAAGAGCCCTGGAGGAGGATTCCCAGGCGTAGCCTAAGTCTGCTGCCTACCCCACCGCAGATTCACTCATCTCTTCTCTGGGTAAAGAACTGGCTGGAGGGCCATGCCCAGCGGGTTGTGGTTAATGGAGTTAAGTCCAGCTGGCGTCCCATTACGAGTGGTGTCCCCCAGGGGTCGGTGCTGGGGCCTATCTTGTTTAATATCTTTATTGATGACCTAGATGAGGGGATTGAGTGCACCCTCAGTAAGTTTGCAGACGACACCAAGTTGGGAGGTAGTGTTGATCTGCCTGAGGATCGGGTGGCCCTTCAGAGGGGTCTGGATAGGCTGGACTGCTGGGCTGAGGTGAACGGGATGAGGTTTAACAAGGCCAAGTGCCGGGTCCTGCACTTTGGCCACAATAACCCCATGCAACGCTATAGGCTTGGGGCTGAGTGGCTAGAAGACTGTAATGAGGAAAGGGACCTGGGAGTGTTGATCGATGCAAGGCTGAACATGAGCCGGCAGTGTGCTCAGGTGGCCAAGAAGGCCAATGGCATCCTGGCCTGTATTAGAAACAGTGTGGCCAGCAGGAGCAGGGAGGTGATCATCCCCCTGTACTCAGCTTTGGTGAGGCCGCACCTCGAGTACTGTGTTCAGTTTTGGGCCCCTCACTACAAGAAAGACATCGACGCCCTGGAACGTGTCCAGAGAAGGGCAACGAAACTGGTGAGGGGTATGGAACACAAGCCTTATGAGGAGCGGCTGAGGGAGCTGGGATTGTTTAGTCTGGAGAAGAGGAGGCTCAGGGGAGACCTCATGGCACTCTACAACTTCCTGAAGGGAGGTTGTGATGAGGAGGGGGTCAGCCTCTTCTTCCAGATAACTAATGATAGGACTCGAGGAAATGGCCACAAGTTGTGCCTGGGGAGATTTAGATTAGATATCAGGAAAAACTTTTTCTGTCAGAGAGTGGTCAGGCACTGGAACAGCCTGACCAGGGAGGTGGTGGAGTCACCGACCCTCGCGGTGTTCAAGAAGCGCCTGGACAAGGTGCTACAAGATATGGTTTAGTAGCTTAGTGGGTAGTATTGGTGATAGGATGACGGTTGGACTAGATGATCTTGTAGGTCCTTTCCAACCTTGTGTTTCTATGATTCTATGATCTGCCTCAGCCCAGACACAGGGGAAATGAGGGGTTAGCTCTCGAGCCCACTCAATTTCAGAGCCTTGCTGCTGAGACTGGCGTGGGATGCTAATGAATAGTATTTGCCTTTTGTGATTCCAGATACGGACTCGTGCCTGCCACAAACACTAGAGGTATCTCCATTCTCTAAGAACATAACACTCATATGCCAAACAACACTGGGGTTACCCACCACAGTCCCAGGTTTAACCTAGGCCAAGCCTGACCTGGATGGCTGATCAACCAGTTACCGATTATGTGAGCTGAGCTAGTCTCCCAAGGCAGCAATGATAAAGAAGCCATTTTATCATCACTGTGGTTACTTTATTATTATGAATGTACAGGCAACCAAGTCCTGAAGGATCTCATTCATTTCTGTATGAGGTCACAGAGAAAAAATCAGCTGCTCTCATTTACACCTGTCAACCCCAATGAAAGGAGTGAAGTGGAATGGATATAACTGAGAGCAAAATTAGTCTACAACACATAAATGTTGTCCTGTGTTACTCACACACAGCTTCCGTGTGCAAATTGATACATCAGCTGGGTAAATGATGTATCAGTTGAGATTGAGACAGAGAAGAACATGTGTAGTTTTGCTCTGTTATCTGCTATCAGTTTGCATCAAAAGTAAATTGACTGACCTGGAATCAAACCAGTTTTCAGGAATCAAACTGCAAAATGTCATCATCCAGCTCACCTCTCCAGAAACTCTCCGGGAAGATATAGTAACCTCAGAAAAGCTGTTTTCCATCTGGTCCTAAATTTTCATAGAGAATCAGGACAAAAAACGTTCTGAGTGTAGTAAGAACGTATTGCTTGATAATAATGAAGCTGGCTATCACAGTGGAACTCACATGTACTGTCGACTCGTTGCAGCACCAGCCTGGTATTTCCAGTAGACATATGAGACAAGAAGTAACTCCTGGTCCAGAACGGCATGCCTCCCCTTGTTGATGCCTTACATCTGCCAGCCCTGGTGGGTGTCTCAGACACCACAGGGCACCTTAAGCAGCATTTGACATTTCTAACCAGTCAACTGAATTGAGTCCACATGGTGAGACATGTCTTAAGTAGCATGCCAGAGAAACAGGAAAAACACGACGTCTATTCAATGTTGGTCTTTATGGAAAAGATAAATAAAACTGCATTAGGAACCCCAGGGCACATGGAGTGGGCCCACAGAGGGGACTGAGTTAAAGAATTGGTCTTTTGTTCAGGTCTGAAAGCATGGCTAGATTAGATGATTTAATGCCATAAACCCTTTGGCAAGGTACATTAATTTGATGTCATGGCCAAATTGTGTTTGTACTTTAATGCCAATTTGTGTTCAAAATTATTTGAACTAATTACTCTTCCTTTCTTAAAATGCTGGGTGGTATTTCTGTGCTCTTTCAAACAGTTTTCTAGTGCAATTCAAGAAATATGAGACTATCCTCCTGTGTCAGTATTTTACCATGTCCCCTTCCACAGTAACTTCTCGTTATGCATGAAACATACTGTGAGAACAAGGAATTAACATGGGCAGGCTGAGGGGTGCATTCTTTCTCCCTTTAAGGTGAACCACAACTACTCAGTTCTCATCCCTACGCCACTAATGGTAGTAAAACACAGGGATGGCACTTTGTAGTTTGGATATAAAGACTGATGCCTTTGAAGCAAAAATAATCTGCTTTGGTCCCCAGCTATGATTAGGAAGCTTCACACATCCCTGGTGCATAGCACAGTGGCAGGAAATAGCTCCTAAAGGGCCACAGATTTGCTGTTTAATTTTTTTAATTACTGCTTATTTAGGAAACATAAATACTTTTACAAATCATTACCATATAATTATGAAGTACACACTATTTTTAATTAAAAAAAGAAGCTAGCACTTTTTCACAGAGAGAAACACTGTGAGAGACACAAAGCCACTCTTTCTGTAAGGTCTTTGCAAGGACAAATATCTTCATCACCTAGGATGCCTTCATTCAGGGGTTTTCTTTGTCCTGACAGGCTGCTTGCAGTTCAGGAAATCCTGAATTGTGGTAAATGTATGAATCTAAAGCAAAGATGAATGACAAGGGACTATGTGGTTTGTCTTTACCAGGAGAAAGCAGACATGGTGTTCAGAAAACTAAAGCTGCCCTAGCACTTAAGTGCCTCCTCAGAGAGTTGCTACCTCTGTGTGAGAGGAGTTGATATTAGTTGCTATTAAGATACAGCTGGGCTTCGAGCCTTCCAAGGTGTACACCTCAAAGAGATTATTCAGCTAGTATTAAAACCCTGCATGAAAATGTGGGTGTTTTTCTCAAGAGCCATGTATGGCTGAAAGAGCCAAACTCTCCCCCACCCCTGGGGTGGTTTTTTTGGAAGCAATTTTTCCCTTTTTTTTTTTTAATTTTATTTTTTACCATTTGCATTCAGCTTAATTGATTGGAAAGGAATAATAAGAATGCTGGAGGACCTAAAACCCTGAGGAAGCCCAAGCTGTATGCTAAGTTGGTGCCTACCCGCAGCTTTAATCTCATTTAGTCCAATTTGTGATTGTTTGTTTGTTTTTTCTTATTCACAGCCAAGCTAAAAAACAAAACTTAACTCTGAATAGTAATGCTAAGAAGCAATTCAGCTTCATGGTTTATCTTTAAAGAGGGGCCCCATCTTCAGGTGAATCACCTTATTGTTAAAGCACCCATGGCAGCCCAGGCCAGGTTGTCCAACAAGCTCTTAGTTTTTAGAATCCTAATTGAAATAGGATGAAACAGGATAAAGGAAGTTAGAAGCCAAGAGGTCTCCAGGGCCATTCCCCACTGTCACTGGGGCCGTGGTCTTCCATGGCCAGGGCCGTGGAAGGCTGCTCCTTGAAATCAGTGAGCTTCCTGGAAAATCAGGGAGCTTTTCCAATCTTGCCTCTTCCCAGAAGCCCCGACTCTACATGAGAAGGTCCTGAGAGAGCTCAGCCACCCCCAGGGCCCTGCTGCACAGCACCAGTCCAGGGAAGACAGCAGATCTCTCAAGGCTTTTGTGTCCCACCCTGCAGCACAGGAGACTGGAGTGTAAAGTTCAACCTCTTCTCTGCCAGGACAACTCCATAGAAGCATGATTCACCTACACATGGTCCTTGCTGTTACTAACCCTGTCTTTGCACACGCTGTAATTCACAGGAGAGTCATCATCACAGAGAATAGGGCACGTGTACCCTATTGCCCTGTAAGAAGAGGTTCATGCTGAGCTGCAGGCAGGGTCCCACAGGAGGACGCCTGCTGAGGAGCATCCAGATCATGGATGGACCTCAGCAGACATTCTCCTCTTCTGCCTCTGCATAAAGCCTGTCCCAGGTGCTGCAAGACCAAGACTGGCAGCTAGTAATGGCAATCACAGCCACTGATAGCTTTATTGTGTGCTAGCTGCAGTTTAGAGCATGCAGAGAAGCACAGATTTGCTTTATTACTGCTCACACATGAAAATAGCGAGTGCTTTTGCAGAGTTTGACAAGGCAGTTGCTTTAGCTTTTCCATTAATCCAGAAAAGATCCTTCTACAAGAGGAGAAATGCCATTCGAACTGCTTTGCTGCAGAGCCAGATCAGCCCCTGACTCCTAATGCACCTGAAGCACTTGAGAGATCCAGGGACACCTGAATCCAACTGAGGCTCCACAATTCTGCTAGACATTTACTGGCCTGGGCAAAGCACCCAGCACAAAGACTGCTTCCCACTTTGTGTCTCTACCCCTTTCCAAGAAGTAGCAACTCATTCTGGGCTACCCAGCTGTTGCTGCTCCAGCCACCACCACCCTCCTTCCCCAGCCCCAAATAAATGCTCCTCTTGAAGCTGTTGCCCTCTGCAAATTCTGTCATTTCCAGTGAGTCTTGTGCTGTAATTTAAAAGATAACTCACTCCTGTTTCCAGCATTTTAATGCATTTTATTTTTTTTTTTCTACAAGCAATATACGTGTGTAATTAATAAACAATTTAGTATGTTGAGGAACCTAGGAACTTGGCAAATGTTCTGGGGATATGAAATCTCAGGAAAAGCAGCACATTATAAGAAATAGTAAGTAATTACTTATGTAAGCTTTTCTTTTTAAATTCTAAGAACATTAGCTACTAATTACCTACTAATTACCAGTACTTCAGCAGGTGTTTGCACTTAACTGTAGGCTAAAGCCCCTGTGAAAAACAACCCCCTCACAATCCCTCTCAAGATTAAAGCAGAATCCCACTGGACTTCATAATATGGCATAGGTGTAGCGGAGCTGTTTACATGCCAGTCCTTTAACCACTTGGCTGCTTAAGGTGAAAACAGGCTCCAGTTTATTTCCTTTGCTTTTTCTGCCAGAGTCAAGGTGATTTACTAGAATGAATAATACAAGAGGTAATGAACAAAATCTAAGGGTTAAAAGTAAACTATGATTAAGACTTCTTCATCATCTGCACATTTATCTCACTTCTGTAGTGACCTGGCAAATGAGCGCTCTATTTCTGATCATGAATAGAGCTGGCTGAATGGGGTGAGAATAAAACCCTTTCTGTGGAAAGTTCCTTGAATTTAAAACAACAGATGCAGAGCCCTCAGCTGGTGTAAAAGGGTTTAGTTCCATCGATGTCAATACCTGAGTCAATCCTTGCGCTGCTTGAGGAAATGCCCTGTGCTTCATGCCTCTTTTGGAAGATTAATTCATGCAGCCTAAATTTTACTCAAATAAGCATTTATAAACAATGAATGTCAAGTTTATAAGCAGAGTTTCAAGCTCATATCCCTGGCTACTTAAAATTCAGAATTTTGGTTTATCCAGTTACCAAAAAACACTTCATTGTTGATGGAAGAAAGATGTCAGAGATAGGAAGTCTGGTTAGAGAATGGAAAAGACAACAGGCGCCTCCAGTAACCTCTCACAGGGCCCACGTTGCACCTTCTGCAGAACACCTTATGGACAGATAAAGGAACTGAAAGGCACACCTCAGGGCTATATTATTCAACAAAATGGCTCACAAATGAGAAATTCCAGCTGTGTTACTAACACATTTTTGCCTTTTACCCTCTCAGATTTGCAAGAACTGTTCAAAATATGTGGCTGCTTACTTCCCTCCTGCAAAGATTACTTCTTTTTCACTCAAATATAAGACTCTAACGCTGGCAGTGGAAACAGTTCAGTTCATCACCATTTTTCTGTGGATGCCATGTCCCCTCCAGATCCCTTTTCACTAAGGTGATAGAAGTAATGACTGTGCTGTGAAGTATTAGGTCACAGCAGTAGAAGTGCTCGTACCTACAGCTGGGAACTAAGTTTTTTGAACAGCACATCTCTATTAAAACAATAGGAACTGCAGGAGACTAGAAACAATTGAAAACCTGACCCCTTCATTCAGGTACTTAAAGGGGAGCTTCTGGCTGCTAGTGTATTTTAAGACTTGAGTCCCACAGCTGAGAAATTAAAAGCTGCTTTGACATATGACTGAACCAAATGAGACCATGAGATTTCTGAGAAAATTATACAGCTCAACCTTGGTGCCTTCCACCCAAGGTTCTCAAAACCATATATAAAAATTAACTAAATAGCACGCCTGGGAGGTAAATCATTGATGTTTCGCCAGTCAACAAGCTGAGGCTTTGCACAGTGAGATGTCCTGGTGTCATTAAAAAAAGGATTAAAAAGTCGTTTGGTCTTCACGTAAAAATACTTTCTCCTCACTTCTTTGTCTCTGCTGGAGGTTTGTGCTATGATTTTCAGAGGACCTGAACAGTGGGAAGAGTAGCAGTGCTTTGGTCACCAGGCTGCTCCAAGCCCTAAGTGAGGCTATTTCAGTCCTGAGGAAGCAGTCCAGTACCTAAAAGCTGGTCTATTTTTTGCCATTGTCTCAGGTGATCTAATAAAAGGTACTGCTTCTCTCTAAATAGGCTTAACCTCACCGAACAGTGAGATGACATAAGTGCAGCTAGTTCATCATATGCCTTTATAAGATACCGCCATTTTTGTCGTCAAACGAAGACCTTACTGAAACTCTTCATGAAAAAGAGGAAACTAAGAACCAGGATTTTCTTAGGCAGAGCCAGCTGACTAGCTGCTGCTCCTGAAAAGTGAGCTGAAAGGTGAACCCTCGCCTCCATCCTCTTCCTCCCCTCTTCCCTCCTCTGTACCTATCGTTCTTCCCTCCTTTCTTGCTCCTGGTACCACAGTCCTCCTCTGCATCCACTGGCTCTGGAAATGGTTGGGACCTTCACAGGTTTGTTTCAGTTTGCTATCTGAGCAGAAAACTGTCCTTTTTAAGGGGAGGAATTAGTTTTATGCTGGCACAGTGAGTTAAATGAGCTCACAGAGAGGTCTGGCAAGTGCTAGAGCCTACACAAGGTGAGGGGTGTCCAGGCTCTGGGTGCACCATGAGGCTCTGCAACCTCCTCCCCACCCAGGGTTTGGGTGTTCCAGAAACGGCCATCAGGCCTATGAGCAGGCTGCTGTGAGAGAGCTGTGTGAGACCTTGGCATGGGAGCTGCATTGACACCCATGTCCTTGTCCAAGCTCTCTGTGGGTGAGCCTGTGCTGGCCACGCACCTCACTGCTCCTGACCCCACTCCACTTCCAAGCTTGTCCTCGGACCTGCCCCGTCGCTCTGCACCTGCCCAGTGGTTTGGGCTGTGGCTGACCCTGGTACTGCCACCAGAACTTCTCTGCTCTTCTCGCTGGGGTGGGGCTGGGTCCCGTGTGGGTGCTGGCCATGCTGCCACCCCCAGCTCCCAGCTCCCCAAACCCTGCAGCACAGCCTGGCAAGTGATAGGAGCGCTGGGGTAGAGTAGGAGTAGGTTAGCTGGAAATGTGACATTGCCTTCTATCAGAAATTAGGTACCTGACTGCCCCATCAGACCCTCTTAGGTATTACGCTATGCACTCAGGATGCAGAGAGAAATAGCTATGATACCAGCAAGGAGCAGAGGAGTCTCTGAGACACGTTGAGTTTCATGGCTTAATTTGTTTTCGTTGCAAACACTTTTGCTACATTTTTATTAATTTTGTCCCATTTCCTTTGTCTTCCAGGCAGTTTTCTTTGGTGGGATTTCACACTCCCAGCAGTACCTTGATGACGTCAAGGCTGAACAACTTCTCCTGCACACATCATGAGTGTTCTGGATGGCATGGCCCACTGACATCATTTCAGGTGGTACAGAAGCAAATTGTGGAGAGGGTTTTTCTCATCTCTTTTCTTCAGTCTGAAAGAGAAGAGGAAAAAATGCAGAGCCAGGATTTTAGCCCTTCATTTTATAATGTAATTGAAATGCCAAGAGACTGAAAAAATTCAATGTTGATGAAGAAACGGATGTTAGTGCAATGAAGAATAGCTCTGTCTTTGTCAGTCTGCAGTCTTTTATGTGTCACAGGCTGTCACTTTCTATTGCATTTCAACTGACTAATTACCTCAGTTTATTAAAAGTGAATATGAATTCACATTTTTTACTTTGCTGTGTTCCGAGTGTTAGTGTTATCAGGAGCTATTACTGAATGATAGATCTCACAGTTCTAGGCTTCCTCATGTGAGCAAGTACAGAGCAAATCTACCTCAGTATCAATGAAATCCAGATATATTCATTTAAGGGGGGAATATATACTCTGTGCAGTGTATGTTCACATCCAAGCATTAATCACCCTGGTGTGTCCCACATGGCTCAGTGTATTATTAGAACCTCACTCACAGAGCAGAAGAGTGTCTGTAAGTGATGGTGTTGGAAGGGTCGGACCTGAATTAAATGCACTCATTGCTTCCTAATGGGGAGGTATTTTCTGACAGCTGTAATGAAAACTGCTGCTCATCAAAAGGTACTCTGTGTCCTAGCTCGCAAATCCAACCTCAGCTGCAAGTTGCACATTTAAATTTCAAAGTTTTTATCTCTAGCCACACTGGAGTGCACTTATAAGTGCAGTGGAAGGGTCAAATTAGATGAAATCAAAGCCCTGCTTCTACTGAAGAGGAGATTTTAAGCTTTTGCAATTGGATCTGTGTTGTTATAGGCTTAAAAAACCTCATCATCAAAAATAGGGATTTCTAGAACGCAGTAATTATCACTTTGATCTGCCCAACTCAATTCCAGCAGTAACTACAATGTTAGAATTTCCTTATTCTGTATGAAATGACACATCCAGGTAAACAGGTGCATAGACTTCAATAGGTGTTATAAAGTTGGTATGCACATCTATTAATGCTGATCTTTCGCACCTTATCCTATGTTGATGTGTAGTCAGATTTCTTGTAAGTATGTGCACACTGGCTTTGAAGGAGTTGGGTGCTGGTACAAGCCTCCCATGCATTGACAATATTAATCGATAAGAGAAATAACAATAACTTAGGAAGCTATATCAATAACAAGTTCTGGGAAAGAATGGAGCATCAGGTTGTGGAGGGAAATGCCATTTTGCCTGAAAGTATAGGACAGAAAATCAACAGGAAAAGGAAGAGGGTGGCATTCTTCTGGTGTTTTCCTAGTGAGTACTCATTGTTTATAATAAAATGCAACTATTGTATGTTTTCCTATGATTTAAGATATTTACCACTTCACATGCTAAACAAAATGTTCTTTCATTAGAACGTCCATGAAGAGAAAACAATATCATAAGACTGGCTGTGGTGGCGGCGTTGTCATCTTGTACGTTTACAAAAATGTGGCTGAAGTGTATTTTTTACAAAATGCCTGCACACAGAAAGGACACACATTCATGTTGTCTGGACTCCAGGCAGGCCATCTTGATGAACTAGCCATGATGTGGAAGCCACAAGGCTCCCTTCTCCAGTTTTTTCAAGTGCTCTGGGTGTAACAAATTTTGGCTAGGATATTTAAAGAACTGGCTGAAGCTATCTCATCGTGGGTTTGTGCCCAGGCTGATGTACTGAAGGCCATGAACACCCTGAAGCATCTATTCTGTTCTCAGAGAACAGCAGCTCCCTACCTCTCAACTTAAGGGTGCACTCAGGTCAGTCTGGATGCACCCGTACATGAAGACAAGGTGTGACACTGGTCTGCACTGGGAGGCCCATCTCAGGTGTGGAATGCTGATCTCCCGTGCCTCAGCTCCTTACTGAGTTGGATTTGCTAGGAATGTGGCCTCTCTTTCCCTTCCACTGGAGAAGGGAAGATGAACAGCAGGAAAGGTGCCTGTGCCCATGGGGACTCTTTGGTGGCAGGTCAGGGAGCTGCAGGGAAGGAAGCCAGAAGGGTCTGAGGATGCTGTGTTTGAGGACATCTCCAAGCACAAAGAGGCTGGCCAGCTAGAGCAAGGAGCAGCACCAGCACTGGAGAAAGAAATGGCTTCTCCGCAGGCAGGGATGCAGGAGCTGGCTTCCTCCTGAGGCAGATTTTACCTGTGGAGATAAAGAACAGGTATGTTATTCAGGGAACAAACAATATTTAAATACCAGTGCTAAAGAAAAAACACAAACCCCACCCCAGCTACGAGATTTGTAACCAGCCCTCCCCAAAACAAAAAGAATAGCTGAGAATGTTGATGAACCTCTTCTGACGGGAAAAGAGGAGGTTGGCTGCCGACTGGATGTGTACGCCAGGAGAAGCAAGTCAGGAGAAGAAGGGATGCTAACTGCCACAGCCTGAGATGCTACTGGAGGGTGTTCAGGTTTTTCCGCCGCGCTGACTCCATGCTGTTCATCCAACAAATTGCTAACCTAGTTAGAAGGCTTTAAAGTAGAATTGAGGGAGGGGTTGACTGGGGAACAAAAAAAAGTGAACATAAACCTGAGCAGCCTGACAGGGGCCTAAAATTTTGGAGGATTTGGTATGCATAATAGGGTCACAGGAGAGACACGGAGGATAGTCAATCAATCTGCTGAACACTTTAGATGTCTGTATATTAATGCAAGTAATATTTGGGATAAACAGGAGGAGCTGGAAGTCTTAATACAAGATCAAAATTATGACTTAATTGGCATAACAGAGGCTTGGTGGGATAATTCGCATGACTGGAATAATAATATGAAAGGAAGAACAGGCAGGGGGTAAACAGAAGGGGTGTAGCCTCAGCCTGGATACATTCAATTGCTGGGAGCCTGGCATGTAGAGAAGACTAAAACCACCGAAAATTTTATGGGTAATAATTACAGAGGAAAAGAACACAGACACTTACATGGTGAGAGGGCCACCACAGCTGGCCAGAAAATCAATCAAAAGAGAGAAGCTTTCAATGGTAAGAAAGGGACTTTGACAATGTTGGAAACGGAAAGTCCCTGCAGTAGGAGACAGACTGACCAGCATGTGCATGGAGTGCGCAGAAGGAAAGATCTATGTTTGGCTACCAGGGATGGAGTATGAAAGGTTACCAGGAGCATGCAAGGACAGAACAAGAAAAGCTGGAACACAGAGTGAAATACCATTAGCCAGAGGCACCAAGGGTAAGAAGAAAGCACTCTGCACATGCATTAAGAGTAAGAGGTAAGCCAAGAGTGGTGTTGACTGAAACGTTAAGAGAAAGAAAAGGATGCAGAGAAGGCCTATGTATGAAGTGGGGCTTCTGCATCCTCAGCAATTAAAAGGTCAAACGTGAGTATGTGGCTGGCATGATTAAAATCAGAAACAAAACAAAACAAAACAAAACAAAAATCTGCCTAGAAAAGGGAAAGAATGGGTATTTATTTGAGTTCATTTTTTTTAAATCCTTCAGGTCTGATGAATTTTGTATAGGATATTTAAAGGACTGGCTAAAGCTATCTCAAAGTCATTAGTAGTTTTTCTGGGAACTTGTGGAGAGGGAATGAAGAACTAGATAACTAGAACAGCACAATATTGTGCTTTTATTTAAGCAAAAGGGGGAATTGAGGAATTATTGAAGAAGTCAAATTAACTTCAATCCGCAGAAAATATTCCGTGAGTAAAGCATCTGGAAATCAATATTTATGTATCACGCTATGTGAAATGAACCTTATTTTCTTTTCTGGCTGTGTAATGGGCCTTGGGGGTAAGGGGATTTAGTAGATGATATGCACCTTGACTTTAGCAAATTTTGACACTATTCTACCTTATATGCTCATAAGAGATTATAGGGAAGACGGAGAATATTTTGGATTCTAAGTGCAGTGGTTTATGATCAAACCAAAAGTATTTATCATTAAATCCTCTAAAGGTCTGATCTTGGTCTGGTTCAGTTCAGTGCAGCACTTTTACAGTTGCAGAAGACACTGCAAGTTGCAAGTAAGACTTCAATACAATTTTGACAGTATGAAGCAATCTTGCAGCTCTTATCAGAACTGATAGGCCTCTACTGAAATGTTGGGTCTAGTTTTGGGTGGGACAGAGGGGGTAACTTTTAGAAAAAAAAAGTTGAGAGGAGGAAAGGGATGTGAAAAAGGTGTCTTTGGAAGAAAGATTTAATAATCTAGGATTGTTTAATCTAAAGTAGAAAAGGCTGAGGATGGATTTAATATTAGTCCTCAGGTATGTAAAAAGATGTTAAAAAGCACAGGAATAATCTGTCACATCCATGATGAAGGAGTGGGATAACAGAACCAGAGAGTTTCAGGCTTTATTTTAGGAAACCTTTTGAATGAGAAGGACTGTAATGAAATGGGAGAGATTGCCTGTTGAGGTTATGGTATTTCTTTCAGTAGAGATCCTTCACCCCTTGTCAGAGGTGGCGTAAGTATGGCAAGACGCCACAGAGTTTCAGAGAAGAAAACAGAGGAATAGAATGGATGACTTCCTGAGATCTTTTTCTGAGTTTTTTTTTCTGGTTTTACGTTGTTTCAAGTTTTCAGCTATAAAAGACCAAAGTGTTCCTAATAACTTCACTCAGCTCCTGCAAAACTCTTCACTCGTACCTCAAATTTTGAAAGACTTTATGGGGTTGAGTTGAAAGTTAAGGACAGTTGTATCTACAGAGAAGTAGTACCTGAGTGGCTCAGGGATGAACCAGCACTGGATGCTGCTATGTGCTGTGCAAATCTAACAGCCAGTTCCTGTAGTGTGCAATGGCCACCATTTCCTTTTGCTTGGCAGCTGGGAGATGGGAGAAATGAGCACTCCCAGGCCCTTCTGGAGCCCAGTCCCCCATCAGTGTCAAGTTCTGCCTTCCTACTTCCCAAACAAAATGTTACTCTTTAATCTATTATAGTAATCAATTACATCACTTGTTCCATTTGTCTCTCTCATAACAGTAGTTCCATAAAAGCTTCATGACATGAATCTTTTGCAAGAGTAGATGTTTCTAGGCTAGATTTGACTGTGGTAGTTGGGTCTCTATTCATGCAGTAAAACTACGATGTACACAAGGCAATAGGTTTTTGTTAGACATGTGGTGAGAGGAGCACAGTCTCAAGCATGAGAGTATTAGCCTGAGCTGTGGGAGAGTGAGGCCCGATGGTGAACTGTTTGTGTGGCACTGTGCAGTCATTTGTCCCCACTGAGATGCCAGTACTGTAGCAATAGCGGCATGGCCTCACTCCATGGAGTAGTTATGAGGATAAGTTCATGAGATGCCAAAATACAGTAGTAACTGGGATGTTATAAACCCATACGGTGGATTTGGTTGTACACATGCAAGATTCGTTCCTTCTAAGTTTTATATTTGGCACATTGGCCATTTGGTCCAAGTTGGAGTTGTGTGGATACAGCTGTGTCATGCAGGCCCACATTTCTCCTTGTAATAAAAACCCAGTCTTTGATTAGGCAAAAGTGCCTACTCTTGTACTTATCTTTGAGCATCTGGAAGGTCCCAGGGCCCACTCAGCAAAGTGTTTATGCACAAGGGATGAAATCTTGCTCCATTGAAATCAACAGAAGTTTCACCATGGGCTCCAGCCATACTGGGGTTTCCCTCAGCTTCCATCCCATTCGTCTCAGGGGTGTGCAAATACGTGCTTCAGTGCTCCACTGAATCAGGATGATTTTCTTCTGAAGGGGCTACATTTAGAATCAACAGACATGCTCCCTGCCCCAGCTCTTTGCCAGCTCAGTGGACAACTGCCCTTTGAGCACTCCAGCTGCACAGTGCTGGAGCAGTGGCCGTTCTAGAGCACAGTAGCCGCTTCAGGCCTTTTAGTAGGGCTGTATGAGCTCTTTCTAACCTGATTCAGCAAGATTGAGCCATGCCAACGAAGACCTATTTAAATGGTGTCAGCTGATGTGACTTACTTGGATTGGCATGAATCAGGGAGCAGTTAGTGGAGCAGCTTCACTGGTAGAGCCTAAAGAGGAGAAACTTCCAGCCAACAGTGCTGGGCAGGTTGGAGAGGGGAAGGGACAGTACCTGGTACACCTGGAACCAGATGAAGACATGGCCACAACCACACAGGTATCCCTTAACTCCTCTGGTAAATTACTATCTTAGCAACTGCAACTGACATTTTTTTTGAATATTTCATTTTTAGAAATCTTTGCTAAAACTGAAAACTACGCAACTCTAATTAAAATCTGGCACTGCCATGAGGGAATTGTTAGCATGTACCTCCCCGAGGGTATTGACTAACTGTGTTGGAGCATTTTAGGAAGTTTCTGCTCCATTTGGAAAGCAGTGCAATATATATCAGGTGTTGTTCTTTGGTCTTCTGGCAGTATTGAACACATAAATTTCATGGTACATGTCTGCAACAGCAGTGCAGTTACATTACCTAGCAAGAATGTCACAGAAAACAGCCAAGATACTTCTCAGGCTTCAAATTCACAACACAGGAAAAAAAATGCTTATAATATTCATAAAGTGAATATCGCTTGATTATGTATGAGAATTTTTGGGAGGAGAACTCTGGTAATGAACACAGAGCCTTAACCTTTATCAGAACTTGTGTGAGCCAAACATGCTTTGGTTGTGATGAAACGCTTCCAGAAGAACATAAACATCTGGGCAAATTTGTGATGGGGGAAAACAATGTTTCTTAACATTTTCAGTCCACACCTCACTTCAGTTAGTTATAGATGTTTCTCACACTGGGGAAAGAGGGGTCTGAATGTATTTGACTTCTCTTCAGAAATAAAGTGTTTCGTGGGACATGTTATCATTGTTCTATCAAAACCTGCAGTTACACAAATATTTATCTTGATATCATTGCTTCAGTAAGCAGCTCCTCCTTCTTCCTCCCCCATGCTGCCCCTTTCTGGAATCTGTTTGCAGGTCCCGTGAGTTGATCCAAGTTAGAAACAACCTTGGAATTCAAAAAGGCATTAAGGTTGAGCCAAATGCCCATGAAAGTACAACCTAACGTGATACACTTAGAAGAGATGCTTGAGAACATAAAACCAGAGTGATTAAAAAGATTTGACAAAACATTCACTACAAGGCAGTTTTCTGTCAAAAAATATATGTTGTGGAAATGTATCAATTTTGGCAAAAATTAAGTGGGAAAGAGGAGAAGTAGAAAAGGAGAGAGAGAAAGGTTATGTGTGTCTTTATATATCTACATAACAGAATAAAGACCATCTCATATATCGCAACTCCCACATGAATCCTCAGAACAAAATAATGCCTGATCTGAGTTGAAGTCACTTACAAAAACAGAGAAACGCCTCCTTTTCTTTCCCACCACATAAAAAATAAATTTGAAATCTTGACATTTTTCACAAAATAATCCACAATTTTTTTATTAAATCCAAAACATCCCTAATGTGATCAGCCGTAGTAAAGTGATTTTTTAATTTCAATGGTAGGAAAAACATACATATAAAGTGAGCTAGTTATAAGGAGTTGTTCTTTGAGCATGATACCTTTTCTATATGATAGGTATCAGTATTCAGAGGCTTTTCAGATTTTGTGATTTCATGTTACTGTTGGACATCTTAACCAATGTCTAAATACCAGCTATCTGTAAAAACATGAACAGACTTGTGCAATATTTGAATGTACAGTAATTACACAGCATCTGATATATCTGAAGATAACTTGGGAAATCTTTGTCCTTAAAAGTTATTTTGACTTAAAGCTGTTTTACTTTCTACTGTACTGAGCTAAAAATATGTAGCTGGTTGGTTGTTCTTTTTAAATTGAGGGACAGTAATTAACACCTGGGATAAAAGTTGCTGATAGGTACTGACTGACATGAGGGGACAGCAGCTAAATGAAGTTCAGTAAGTTACAATACCTCCTGAGTAGGCATGACTTTAATGACATGTTCATCTGACAATACCACTCATTTGCAATAGTTTTTGTAGCTACATTTTATTGTTGATGGGTGAATTATTTAAGAGTTAATATTTTAATCATTTTTGTTTCTGTCACTCCGATTCTTCTTTCCATTTTCATGAGCAGACTAACTTTCTGGAGAAAAAATTCATATAAGAAATCATTCCTGTAAAGTTTCTTTCATGTACCCTCCTACCTGGAGATTATCATTTTCAGTGTCTTTTGATTTTCCTATATAATTAGGAAACATATTTATTTACTTTATTTTAAATTCTGGCAGTGGTCTTCAGAAACCTGGATTATCATTTTTCCTTTCCCTGACAATCCTACTGCTTGCATTCAAAGTCCATTTCTTATCCTTCTTACTCTGTGTTTCTTTCACAATTTTACAGTTAGCCATTTAAAAAATATATAATTAAAGTGCCAAAGCACCTGCTAGCCTCATGCATATGCATAAAATAGAATTATGTCCCCTCCGGGACACTGGTGTTGTGACTCTGGGGAAATGGCTAAGTAACCATGACAACGTGTCTCTACCACATCTTATTTCTAGTGATAAAAGCATGATTTACCCTGTTAAACAAACCATATTACAACTTGCCCACAGCAAGTGGTGTCAGCTTTCCAGTAGAGGCAGCAGGACAGGAGGGAGAGCAGCCCAGAACCATCCATCCAAGTCTCTCCCACTTTGACACTGCTACATGGTTATGTTGATGGTAAGGGGCAGGATGAGATTCAATGTATAGTATTTCACATTTCCATCTTGATAGGTGAGATGAAATGAGAGCAGGAAATGCAGTGTTCATTAGCTGCAGGCACCAGCCCAATCCCCAGCACTACCGTGATGCACGGTGCAGAAGAACCCAAGGGTAGGACGTAAAGACTGGCAGAGCCAACATGCAATGATTCAGACATTTCAATGAAATAATTTCTGCATCCTCTTTCCTGCCAGTTTGCCAAGGCTGCCAATACTCAGTGAATGCCAGGGAAGGCTACCAGAAGTGGTTTTTCAAAGGCTGCTGCCAGAACAAAAAGTTAAATATGATTTTTTATAATCTTGCTTATGCTGCTGATTATGTATTATCTTATTTAAAGTGATTTTTTTTTAAATCAAGTGCACTCTTCATTACGTATTTTTGATTTACACCTTGCTTAATTAAAGAAGACACCTTGCTATTGCACTTTCTATAATAATTTTATAGGAAAACACTCATCATTGGATCTTTTCTACTAGCATAATACAGCCAAATTGGTATTGTATGCACTTTGGAGAAATATTTAAATCAACGGAACTATTCATTAAAATTTTAAAATATTGCCATGAAAGTGTTTGCATTAACCCTCTTCTCCCCATCACTTACTTAAAGAAAAGTATGAAAACTTAATTTGAATTCTTAATCACTTGAGGGCACAATTTGATTAAGAACAATAAACACAGAGGTGAAGAAATTAAAAATACAAAAGTCTCGGAGAGAAAACAGAACTGGTGTTTAAAGGTCAAGTGCATACATGTAATTAGTTCTACTTAAATGAAAAATTGCAATTAGCTTTATGGATCACATTTTGAAATTGCCGGGTGTTGTGAATCCTGGGGGTTTCTTCAGATATCAGCTGTTAGAGGCATGTGATTAGATGAGATTCTTAGCTAAGAATGAAAAAAAAACAGATTATGCTTTTAGTACGAACAACTGCAAAGGCAAGGCTATCTTGGGCTTACCAAAAGGTGACTAGCAAATAATAACCCAGTACTCACCAGATGATTTGGGGACCTGACTTATAATCATTAAGTGCTTGGGAATGGCCCTTTCCCAATTCCAAACATATCCTGTACAATTCAAAATAGAGCGATTCTCCATTTACTGTCTATGGTCAGATTACTTTCTCTTCAGAAATACTCAGCTTAGAGAAGGTCAGAGCCCTACAAGTAAGAAATTATTCATGGAAGTACTATTCATAGATTCAAATAATTCTAAATATCTGACTCCTTGAGCATGTCTTTCATCACTCAATATTTTGGACTATTTTCATTAAAATACTAATGTATGCTCCATCACACACACACTTGACATTTGGACCATTCACATCAGCGACAAAGCAATATTGGGTGTGCACCACCTATGGCCACCTTATAGCTCTCATGTTTCAGAACCCTTTAATTATTAGGAAGTAAAACAATTTGGTGGGTGCTCAGTGTACCGGTCCTACCTTATTGTTCTGGGCTGTAATTGCAATGATGTATAGAAGACAGCCCAGTCCCTCTTGCAGGGTTCAGACTGAAGGCTTTTACTTCATAAACAACATTCTGGACTCAGAAATATGACCTCAGAAGATTAAACTGAACACATGAACAGAGTGAAAGCAGAAGGTAATGGCTTCTGAAAGCCATTAAGTTTACTGCTGAAGAGGTCTGGTGGTTTTGTAAATTCCAAAACTTTTTGACTTATGCCAATGATGTCATGTTTTCAAACACCTGTGAACATTCTTGGCTTACAAATGCAATGCACAGAGGAAACAAGGGGCTACATCTCCAACTGCTACCAAGCCCCTGAGAGCTGTTCACCAAAAAATAAAAGCCCCAGAGAAATTCAACTTCTGCTAAAACTTGGACTTGAGCAACAAAGTTAGCGTTTGGACTTCAGGGCCACTTACAGTGATTTGTATGTTGAATGGCATGACACTGGGGAAAGCTTTCAGAATTAGTAGTGAGTTTTCAGGCATCCTAGTGCCGTCAGGCTTCTGGACTTCCCAAGCAGCAGGTCAACCGAGAAGCACAGCTCCTGTTTCTTACAAGGTTCTCCAGTTGCCTGGGGTTGCTTATTCAAAAGCCATTGCACATCTACCTTGTTTCTTGTGCTTTATGGAAAACCTGTAGTAGAGGTAGCAGAGTAGCCAGATAAGTTGCCTGGACTTCTGCACAAAGCAGATCTGTCAGAGCACTGCGTTTGTTGTTTGCTCTTTTTATGTGATTGCTGCCACATAGTCTCCTTACCATCCAGAAACAGTCTGTGGATGGCTCATGGAGGAATGAGCAGGAGACAGAGAAGCAGAAGCCCAGTTTTGTAATACTGCCACGGCCCCCAACTTGAGTAGTGGCTTTGGGCAAGTAACTTGCAGCAAACTCCTCTAGAGAGTGTCTGGGGCTTTACAGAATGCAGCATGAAAATAAAAGGGGAAAACACTGCATCTCAGTTTTCCTATCTGTAACATGGGACTAATACTTACCAACCAATCCACCTCACAAGGGAGATGCAATAATTAATTAGCTAATGTTCGTACAGCACTTTAACTCTGTAAAGTGTAAAATAAATGTTAAGCATTATTGGCACTTAGATTCTACAGTGATTGGTGCCCTACAATTCCCTAAGCCAGGCAGCTAGTTATTGCTGCTCAGAGCAACAGCAGCTTGCAATGCATCCTGCATTAGCAGCTAGTTTCTAGATGGTTAAGTGCTGGTGTGGCTGTACATACACCCTCCCACACATGCCAGCTGCCTCACAGGGGGGATTCTGATGTTGAGGTCCAGGATGTGACTATACAGCATGGAAGGGGGATGCTACAGCCTCTCTGTAACCAAGCAGTCTCATTGTGATGTGTTTTTTTTCCCTCCTCGCTGAAGCAGGTTTTTAGGTAATAATAATTACCCGCAACCCATCCTCCCTGATACAGAAATATTATTTTATGTAATTTTGTCAGGCAACTCATTACTATTGCTGAAAATATCCAAAATTCCAAGAAATTCAGTGGCAAAGAAACTGATTGGCGAACCATGTAGGGGAGTTTGAGAGAAAAAGAGAGCTTTCTCCCTCTGTATTTTTTTGTTTTAAAATTCTTTACTAAATTTTGGGTTTCAGTGAACAGGAAGACAGCAGCTTCTAAAATTGTCTGAGAGATGGATATACAGGTATAATGTTTGATATTACCTGCTGCTACATAAATCATACAATATCCCAAGTTGGAAGGGACCCACAAGGACCATCAAGTCCAACTCCTGGCTCCACACAAAACCGTCCAAAAATCAGACCATGTGTCTGAGAGTGTTTTCTAAACACTCTTGAACTCCGGCAGGCTCGGTGCCATGACCACTGCCCTGGGGAGCCTGTTCCAGTGCCCGACAACCCTCTTTGTGAAGCACCTATTCCTAACACCCAGCCTGACCCTCCCCTGTCACAGCTCCATGCCGTTCCCTCGGGTCCTGTCGCTGTCGCCAGGGAGAAGAGATCAGCGCCTGCCCCTCCGCTCCCCTCGTGAGGAAGCTGCAGGCCGCCATGAGGCCTCCCCTCAGTCTCCTCTTCTCTGGGCTGAACAAACAAAGTGACCTCAGCCACTCCTCATACATCATCCCCTCCAGACCCCCCACCATCTTTGTAGCCCTCCTTTGGACACTCTCTAATAGTTTCATGTCCTTCTTATATTGTGGTGCCCAAAACTGCACACAGCACTCAAGGCGAGGCCAAAGTTCATTAATTCCCATCAGTCATGGTTTTTATGGGGTTTCTTATGCTAATGTGTTACACAAAGATAGTGGAAAGAGACTGGTGTGCAGCTCAGTAGTCCAAGAAAGAACTGCGGCTTTGCACACTCAGACATAGCCAGAGAGGTTGTTATTGAAGATTCTACATTTACTTATATGCAATTGCAGGATTTTACTTCAAGTGAGATTCAGCTCAGTCCTCTGGGTTGAACATCCCTAATATGCATGTGTTTCAAAGCCATTCAAAGCACCAGTCAATTACTTGTATCCTTATGACTTCATCTGGATTTTGAGTGCATCTAGCACAAACCAGGAGGAGAGTTTCTTATATAGTATCCTCTCAAAGAAATCTTATTCACATGCACCAAAGCCACTCTGTGAACCACACCAATACACAGTAACAGGGGACAACTGGAAATTCTTGTAAAAATCTGTTTATTACTTTGAACCAAAACACTAGTGTAGATACAACCTCAGCTCATCTGGTATTCTTCCTTCTGACTTCGTAGGAAGCAATCTCGACAATATGCAATCAAGTAACCAGACCACCAAACCAGAGTTTAAAAGCATATCCCAGTACAAAGGTGGTTTGATTATTTCCCATTTTCTTATATGGTTTCCCTAACCATCTTCAATTTGGCTTTGTCAGCCATAAGCTACTGGACTAGATAGACATGCAGTCTGAGCCAGTCAGGATGTTCTTATATGGCATTCTGATACCTCCAGCAGCATAAACAGTATTCAAATATTAATACATATTTACACATTGGAGACAATTCCAGCAATCTACGACTTTACTACGGGATATTGTACACCATGTTATTTAACAAGTAGCGTCCATGGGAATTGTGTTTGACATTAGCAAGAACTGGGAAACCTGGGTGGAGAATTGGAGCCCTAAATCTGACACAGGGTCATAGGAGTTATGTTTCACATTGAGAATCCACCATAAGAAATACTTAATATCTCATAAAATCTGATCATGATGGAGGTGAAAAACATCTGTATTATGTATTATTAATGTATACTCACTCATCTTGTAAATTTAGTTAGTGATCTGGATAAGATTGTCTGTTTTTGTAATCAATCCTATGAAAGTAAGCAAAAGTACTTTGTGTAAGACTAGCTGGTTATCATAAGCACTGTATCATTCACCTTTGAAGTTTGTGAGAGTTAATGACTAAATTTATCTTTTCCCATTTAGTACTCAACCACTGGACAGCATCTAGAGCAGTGTAAAACAAAAATATAAACTGTTTTTATGCAGGGGTAAAAATCAATCAGTGATTTTTTGCTTTATTTCAGATGAGCAGATACATGAACACATTCCTTGAAAAACCTGCTGAGCTTTAAGGCATGTTGTAAGCAGTTTCTGTTCTTGGTTTGCCCCTGCCCATGGAGAGGATGTTTATAAGCTGATACCATCACTTGGCAAAACCTTTACCTCATCAAAATCTATGATACTGATCTTTGCAAGTTTCTCTCAGAAATGTCAGCACTGTCAGTACATCTCTATTGCAATTTTCTTGAACTTTGGGATTAATATTCATTTATGAACCTTCAAAGTCAGGAAAAGACAGTTGAGTTATACACACATTTTTTACTTTGTTCTTTTTTGTAAATCAGTGTACAAATATCTGAAATATTTCTTGGCTGGTAAACAAGCTAACTTTGTCACTCAGTCTAGGATGTTTTAAAACAAATCTAGTTTTTGTTTTATTCCTATTTAGCAAAAGCTTTTGTTTTCCCTCTTTGGAAAGCAAAAATGTATGATAAGGAAGAAACTGAGTATGTCTTTTTAGACGATATTGTACAAGTTTTACATGCTGGGGTTTTGTACATAGGAGGTGCACAGAGATTCTTCAGGGAAGATACAAACTTAGTAATGTCATGTCTACAAAAACTTTAACAGAGAAGTAAGAGATGCCAGAATGCATAAGAAGACACTGTTGCTGGAGGGTGATATTAGAAAAACAATGATCTAGAAATGAGAAATACATTTTAAATTATGAGTAATTACACAACTCATGAAGTAAGGAAACTTGCATTATAGGGACTGACAATGTCTAGTAAAGGCTGAAATGTTTCTGTAAGGTTGCCTATCTCAATTATTGGTTCTTGCTTTTCATAGTGAGTCTTGCAATACGTGGTAATTTCTGAAAGTCATCCATGCCAGGGCCAAGTGATTATAATAAGGTCTCAGTTTTCATTAAAAAGAAAGATTTAACTTACAGTTACAGAGGAAACCTTGATGTGCACACCACATATTTTCTAAGTTATATATTAATTGCATGCAAGAATCAGGTCTTTATTATGATTATTATTGTATTATTTACTTATTTCAGGATGTTAAGACTCATTGCGTCTCTAGAGAGAGGACTGTCTGATGGTTTCTGAATGCTCAGGTAGGCAACTGCCTTTTTACACTGAAAACAAAAATACAGCTACACAATCCTCTTAGAAGATCCTGATTTTGTCAATCTTTGCACTTTTCTGGAATACACAGCATCTACTGGCAGGACTAAGCTACCTCTCACATCTTACTGAGGTAGTTGTCCAGGAAAAAACACTCCTTTTTTCCACAATGAACTTGTTGTGAACACAAGCAAAAGCATTTCTGTATTTAGTATTGTGGGAACTTGACATCTTTTAATTCCTGTCCTTTATGTCATGTGCAGTGACTGCTGTGCAGTGGGTAGTGTCATGGACCTGGAAGTGGGATACTTGGTAAATACTAACAGAGTGATCCTGGGCAAATTTCTTTATCTCTTTGCATGCTTTGTTTCTTTCCCAAAACCGTGGGCTCATCAGGGCAGGGCCTATCTCTCAGTGTGGCATTGTTCATTGCTTCATGAAAAGGATCTCCCATCTTCCTCAAATATTTAAGCCAAGCTGGTAATGTCTATAATAAATATTAACAGGAACATATTCTCTTCTTCCCATCCATTTATGGCCCCCTTTACAATTTAATTATCAACGCCAAATGTTTAAAGTCATTAGAGAATTTTATTACTAATTTATGTCTGTAAATCAAAACTGGGCAATTTTAGAGTATATTATCTTTAAATGAAAGTAAGTACTCAGCATAGTTCACCTTAAAAACTACAGTATCTCAGTGGCTTCTTCCAAAGCAGAGCTGCCCCACTCTAACTGCAAACACTAAAAACACACCAAAAAAATTAAGCAGTGATTGTATCCTTTTTTCTTATTTATCCATATCAAGAAAGCTGTTGGATTGCATAGCCAGGGAAGAAACATGGAGATTTCTTAATGAGACTTTGACTTTGTCCCGGAGAGTGCCTGGTATGACGCTGGGGTCGGATGCTCCTCCCTGGCCCCTGCTTGTCCTCTTAGTGTGTGCTCTTGGTCTGGTAGCACGGACGGGAGCTTGAGTCCACATAGCACCTGCTCCTCACGCTCCTGCAGCACACGCTTCCAGCATCATAACAAGGGCACTTACAGATATCACAGGCAACGCCACGAGAAATCACAACAATTAAGCCCTCCTGTCAAAAGATCAAGGAAAAAATTTCTTGATCCAGCTATGAGAGGCAAACCACTTGCTGAAACATCACCTGAAACAGGCGTTTCCAACTAGTGGAGCTCACCACATTACATGCCTGAGCAGCTCCTGGAACAGCAAAATGCTCTGCGAGGTCTGGTAGAACGTTGTCTACAGAAAGGAGATATTCTCCTGCCCTTTGCATGGTGGCATCTTCAGAGCTGCTCTGGCAACTGTCCTTGAGAAACTGATGCTGCTGAGAAGCCATGGCAGCCATAAGGGCCAAACGCTGAAATCCTGACTGATTCTCACATGCTCTTAACACAGACAAGCCCTCTGTGAATTAAACAGAAGTTTTGTTTGCAGAAGAATGGGGGAAGGGATTCTTTGCTTTCCAAGTCAAACACAAAACAAATTTGAAGAGAAGGAGATTGTGTTACTCTAATGTCACTTACTGAAGATGTAGACTAGCTCAGAAACGAATAAAGGCTTTCCCAAAACAGTTATTTTATATTTATAATATGCTTTTCATTCTAGAGAATGAAAGCACAATAACCTAATAAAGAAACCCTACAAACAATACTGTTTTATCCCAAAACTAAAGGAAGCCATCAGATGTACCCACTGATTAATAATCACAGCAACAGAGAACAATTTTGGACTGGAGGCTTTTTTTTTTTTTTTTTTTTTTTTTTTCCCTTTTCTTTTTGGCACTGTAGGGTGAATTTAGGGTCAGGGAAAATGTAATTTCCCCAACTGGAACTTGGCCAGGACACATCTTTTACCTCCACTTGTGCTACACCAAGTAAAGAGGAAGAATGAAGAAGAAACTTTTTCAATTCTTTGCAATAAATGGTATTCTAATACTTACAATAAATCTATCCATAACAAATAGAACTGTGGTTTGTTTGCACCACATCACTTCCTATTTTCCGCCTAAAATCTGAGTACCTTAACACATCTCCTTTGTCTTATGTGGAGTTTGGCTATGATTAGTATCCTAGTGAAATCCAGAAAAAGATCTCTGTGACCTAGTGGGCTTTGGATAGTAGAGTAATTCCATCTGATATCAATATTTCATAGATATTGAAAACATAGATCATTTATTTTGGTGACTTTTGCAGAGATTCCATTCTAAGGACCTAGCAGATAATAAACAATAATTCCTTTATGTTAGTTACAAAAGATGTTTCACAGTTGAACATAAATCAAAGTCAGTTGCTGAGGGCATTATATGAAATGCTAAATCTTTAACAGATGGGCTACAGAAGAGGCTGAATAAGTCCTTGATTAGTGTTGTGCCTCTATTGCTCTACAGAACTTCCAGATGCCATCATGTTGTTAATAATCTGGGGATCTCTCTTCACCATATTGGACCTGCTTGTCAGCTCTGCCCAATTAGCAAAGATAGCTCCAAGGTAGGAGCACAATTCCTAGGGCAGTGGTTTTCAACATTTTTCAATTTGTGGACCCTTAAGGATTTACCACTGGAGACATGGATCTCTGCACAGCAAATGAGAATCTATCGGCAGTGGGCATGCTGTTTTTGCTTACCTTTTTTGGTCCCCACGGTAGTAGTGTTGGGACCCACAGAAGTCTGCAAACACACCAGATTGAAAAAGACTGTCTTAGGATAACGTGTTTTTCATAAAGAGGTTTATGTTTTCCTTAGGTCTTGGTAGCTGAGTCTTGCAATTTTCTGCCACATATGAGCAGTCACCGGTCCTAAAAAATCAAAGTCTATGAATAAAGCAAAGCAAGTCCTATCAAAATGTTTGGGAATAACATGTTCAAATAACAATTTGTGCTTTTTTTTTTTGCTTGACCACAGGAAATGTATAGCTTCATTTAATATTTTGAAAACGTTTTCAGAATGTTCATGAATTCAAAGTGGAATAAATACAGGTACCTCAGCAGAACTGCCATTTAAATCAAATTAACTTTACTAATTAGGGGAAAAAAAGAAGGCATCTCAGTATCAGGCATAATTTGTGCTTATAGAACTTCACACTTAAGGTGATCTACTCTGCCTGAGAGATAGCTAAGAGAGCAATGTACCCATCAAAATGGGAAATCAACCACGGCTACTAAATTTTTCAATTCAGAAAGATTAAAAAAAAAAAATCCGATTTGCCTAGAGGAATTTTAAGTCTTTAGGAAGAAACCACAGTTATTATATTCAAATGAGTGAGTACATAGTTAGCCATTGATACCAAAATGATTTCTTGTTGGGTAGCTGGAAATAACGGATGGAAATGTGCTTGTCATAACACAGCACCTGAGCACACATGTTTAATTCACATTTGCCTAGACTCTCAGGTTTCTTCTTTTTTGTTAGCTGAGACCATGCAGTGGCTTATCTGCTGAGAGGAGCAAACTTTCAAGCATCATATCACATGGGAAGAGCCACGGTGTTGAGATGCAATCAGAGGCCCCTGTCACCTGGCCGTGTCGCAGGTACATCCACATCTGCCAGGGGCTTTCCAGGCCTCCTCTTGCTCAGGGGCATCACGTGCAAAGTGCAATCATTTGGCACCTCATGGCAACTTGCCAAGGCATCGCATTGGGTCACAGAGGCAGGCAGAGGCTGTTGGTGCTGCATGTACTCAAGAGATACGGGAGTAGTTAGAGGAACACATGAGCACGTGTGAGTCTCGCTTTCAGTACTTGGGACTTTATGGGTTTTATGGCTGTGTGATAGCATAATGATGCTGTAAATCATGCATAAAGGGCCTGTAGGGAATTTACCTTATGTGAGGGATTTCTCAGGCAGGGTAAAGACGTTTCCACCAGGCTTTGGCATATGCAACAGGAGAAAACAGGACAAGCAGCATAGCTGGTAAGCCATGGCCTATAGCTGTCATTGTTCAAATGAGTCCTTGGGATGAAAATTTGCCAAGGAACTCCAGTAGCCTCAGAATATGGTGCAAAGGCAGCTTAAAGTCATTATTAACTTCCCACCTCATTCTGCCCTTGGTTGCTGTACTGAGTCGAGGAAAGGAGAATTAGGGAATCTCTGCCTCCCTAAATGTGAGCTGATAATGATTTGTCCATGAGGTTAAACAGCACAGAAAATAGTGGTCAATATTGGATGGTTGTACCTTAAAAGTACAAAGGCCATTTGTGCATTCTGGTCCGCCATGGAGGCGGGTTACAGCACCATCAATAATTGATTCATAAACTGTGCATACTTACTCCCAAATGCTACAGTAAGTAAATACATACTGAGGCTGAATTGTGGATAGTCAAAATCCTTTCTTTAAATTGCAGTTGTTTCACTCTGAAATGCAGCTGATTTTTATTTTTAATTCTGACGTTCTGCCCCTATATTACCCAAAATCAAATTGTGACCTTTGAAATTAACATATTATGCTAACAAAATTTAACTTTTTTTAACAGAAGTGACACTTGAGCTTGGCACAGAATTTCAGCTAACGATGCCCTTTTTGGGGAAGAGCAAAAGATCCGAGAGTTGGTTACTTACTCAGCCATCCATCATTTTGATAGTAAGACCTGGCCTAAGTCTTTCTTCTTCAAGACATTAATTTTCCACCTTCCCTTCCTTGCTCAGAGCAGGACTGAACCTGCTCTTGTGGAAACCAATGGCAAAAATCCCACTAATTTCAGTGGATTAGTTCCAGTATCTCAATTTACATGTGATTAACAGTAATTTTGTCTAGTCAGTGCCTAAAAAATTCATAATCAAATTTACAATAAGCTGTGCACTGATTTTCTAGGGATCCCAGCTTATTTTATAGGCTTCTAATTTCAACATTTATCACTTTTGGTTCCAGCCCAATATGCAATCATCTGACCACGGAATGTGTTCTTAAAAGCTTCCCACAAAGTTGCTGGATTTGTAGCTGATGGAATGTTAATTTGCAGGATTTCTTTAATACTGAAGTGCAAGCAGAATTGCTCTGCTCGACAGACAGACATTCATCCTCCGAGCATTTGCCATACTGAAAGCCTTTTTGTACTTTATCTGCATTAGCTGAGGTGAATGCAGAGCTATTCACTATGGGATGAGTTCTAGGAATGGAGGGCAAGTGTGGAGCCTGGGTTTAAAGGACATGGAGTTGTCCTTGCAAAGAACACGCATGCTTAAAATGAGAGGAGATCTTTATGGATTAATCTAACACCATCCACGAGCCATCTGTATGGAATGGCCACCCCACCACTTTAAGCTATCCCAGGCCAAGCAGGCCATCAGCCATGTTACAGTTGCCACCTACCCCACAGGCAGATGGGGGATGCTCTCCTTGGGAGGGTCCCGTTTGCAGCTGAAGTAAACCCTGAAAACAATCAACAAGAAGACATATAGACCTGGCCTGATATCGCAAGGTGCCCATTACACTTGAGTGCTGCTGTGAGCCACTTCTTCTCTGATCCTGCCAGCAGTGGAGGATTAACAACACTTCAAAGGATAAAATCACAAGGGGACGATTTATAAAAAGATGTGACTGACTCCGTTACTCATTAAAATGAGGGACTAATTGCAGTGGTTCAACTCCAATCAGGTAGTGCCTGAGCAGGTGTTGCGTGTGCTTCCCCAGACAGCTCGGGCATTGCACCTGCTCAAGGACTGCCATCCCGGTCTTGCATCCCTCTGGATTTATTCTGTGGGAAATATCACTAACAAGTGTTCAGCATCCTTTAGGGTAGGCTCTTCAGAGAGGTCTGTCTTTTCAGAAACAGCTGACTTTCATTGTCCTGTGACAGACTGCTTTCTTTTATTGCTCCAGACATGATTTGGACATAAGTTTCCATGAGTGAAAGGCTATTGCATAAAGATCAGCAGTGAGCTATTTCATTAAAGGTCTGTCATGTTAACATGTCAAGGGGATTCATTTGTAACCCAGACCTCCAGCTCAAGTTAGGAATTTTGGCCTTTCAAAGCCTACCCTCTTCCTCCTTCCCAAGCACTATTACCTGTTGGCAGCCTGACGAGCTACTGTTCCCAAGATGCACCATGGAAACAGCGAGAAACTTTCCAAATCGCTTTTTTTTTTTTTGCATATGCTTGCCTGGCTAAATACATTATTTGATACTTATTCTTTAATTTATGGTCGTGAAAAAAACATACCAAGCCCTGCACAGCCGAGCTCATTGCTGTGACTCTTTCTGATCGCTTTATCGAATGGAACCCTTTCTTTAAGCTGTTAGCTAAATGTCGCGTGAAGTTCTGAGAACAAATTGTGCTGCTTTGGGACATTAACTTCACATTAATTTGGCTAATCACTTCTACTTGATAGAAGTTTGTTTGAAAAACAGGATACTTGGGCTGCAGTGAAACCTGTGCAGAGTCACTTAATAACAGCCATCATCTCTGGTAGTGGGCAGTGAAATTTCAGGATGGGCAAACGTGGAGTTAAGTATGAAAACACCCAGGGACTGTGCTTTTCTGGGTGGTTGTGTGTAACGGAACAGAGATAGGGATCAGAAGGAATTAGAAAAAACAAATTCAACAGAAAGAAATGAAAGCTTCAGTTAGGTTTAACCCTCACTTGCCGGTTTTATTCTGCCCATGGACAAAAACATGCAGTATTGCCAAATTTTGTCATCGACTTCACAACACTTGTCTGTTTTCTTGCAGCCCTAGCCCCTGAAGTCAGAAGACTAATGTGAGACTACTCCCTTATTCTCTGCCTTCCTCCTCTCCAGCAAAGTCTAACACTTGCAGGAAAAGTCCTAGAGACCCTCACTCCTGGTGTCTCCAGAGCCAGAAGGCACAAAGAATGTGCTGTTTTTCATATACTGTGATTTCAGTGCCAATTTGATGATTAATAAGTGCCTGATGCATAATTTCTGAGCACCAAGGATTGTCAGTGTTGAGTGTTGCTCTCCTCTTCATCCAAGAAGGAAGCTGGGCAGGGGTACCAGCATCTGGGAAGATACTATCGAGCAGCTGTGGCACTGGACACACGGGAAGCACCACTTCCAGTCAGCTCCTCATAACTCACCTGTTACACAGGGGAGGAGAGCAAGGCTAGAAGGACCAGGTGGGTATCACAGAGATTGCTTTCAATTTGTGTATGCAACCAGGCACCCTCCACACTTCACCCTCCACACTTTTTACCTGGAGAGGTATAACAACAGGAAAGACTATCAGTGGGAGAGCATAAAGCAGGAGAAATCTGCCTGCAGAAGAAGGGAACGGTTCTCCAAAAAGTGTGAGAATGGCAGGTAGCGCTGCCTTGCTCCACTCTCCTAGCAAAGCACGGGCAGCACGAAAGGGAAGGGAAACACCAGCAAGGTTTCTGCTCAGGTGAAGGCATCTGCCCTGAACTCCTGCTCCTACGCTTAGCTCTCATCCTTGCTAATCCATATTTCCTAATAGGAAAGACACTGTCTGGTATGGTGGATGTACCTCAGGGAACAACAATGAAGGGCTCTGGCCAAACCCAATGGGTAAATGATCTCCTCAGGAGCACCACCAATTGGGACAGCCTGAAAAAGAAAAGAAGCAACCACAAAGAAAAAGAAAATCAAGGGACTGTGAGTGACTCCTTCATTCTGGGAGAAGGCAGCCAAGGCACTCCAGCAGGCTGGAGGCAAGAGAACCCTTTCCCCTACCCTCCCTCAGGACAAGAGGAGCAACCAGGGCACCCGGCTCTCTTCTCTGTGGTGGCAGGTGGGAGGTAAACCAGGGAGGAGCTATGTCCCTCCTGCAGCAAAGTTAGATGAAACCTTTGAGACCGAACTCCAAGGCAAGTAAGCCAAGTTCAAAACATTTTTAGAAGTGCGGCGTGATACAGAAATTCAGCTTCAACTTGTTTTGTTCTTACTCATGGCACTTCCGAGGTCTGTGATGAAGATCTTCAACCACCATGCCACGGGTTTGGCACTTTGCCTTTTTTTCTGATTGTATCTTCTTGCTGAATGGACTAGGCATTGCTGTCATGTTTAGGAAAGGTCTGCAGGTCTCCATCCATTTTTGACTGGCTTCTCCTGCAAATCACGGAGAGCTGCCCTTGATGACTGGTCCCCAGAAATCTCCTTTGCCTGCCCTCACATGCTTTGCCTCAAAAAGCCTCTACTTGTGGCTGCTTTGGGTTGTTCCTGACTCAGCAGTCCTCCCCACAGAGAAAAAGACAGACTTCTCCTGGTACCAAATTTGGAGCCAGACAGGCCAGGCCACTGCTTGAGGCAGGAGCTGGCATCCAGAGCATAGCCAAGAGTAGTCAGCTTCTATAGAGTGCCATCCAGCATCTACAGAGTGTCATCCAGCATCTTTCAGAAGTGTCAGGGCTAGGCTCAGGCATGTGATTAGCATATGCTAATGGCTCATTATAATATGTAAATGACACACTAGGTCAGAACTGCATGCCCATTCAAACTAATGAACTGTGCACTTTTTTTTTAAGTGGTACTAGTAATTGGGTGCATCATTTTTCTGTCGCTGCTAGGCAGAGAATAAGGAAGCCATCTGTAATGACAGGCCAATGTTTGTAGCAATCCCGTTGAGAAGTAAAGGAAAGGACTGCTAATTTCCAAGTGTCCAGCAGGGAACCAGTATACATGCCTCCAGTCACCACCATCACAATTCTTAGTATCTGAGCATGTAATTATATGGTCATATTTTTAGAAGGGATCAGCATTTAAGATAACTGTTGAAAACTCCTAGCCAGAGCAGCATGCAGGGATCTGCCTGAGCACCTACTGCCTGAACTGCAGAACACCTGGGTTTTGAAAATGCAGCTGCATGTGACCTTGCTGCAATGAAGAAAATATTAGTACCTCATTTGTGGGGTCTGCTCTTCTCTTTTAAAGATAAATTCTCCTGTAGAGTTATACCACTCTCTCTGAAGCAGACTAGCACCCAAATTAGTATCATCCCCTAAAAATGGATTGACTATGAAGACTTACTAAAACTGATTTATTTCAGCCCTCACAATTGGATTATTTATTTATTATCTCTATTAATTAAAATCCTTGCTTGGAATCTGTATCAAGAATTAATTAATACTCAAAGAATGATTCAAATATCAGTTCATATAGTTTTTTTTTAAAAAAAAACTCAGATACATTTTACAAAGGGATATGATTATTCTTCATCCCAATTTTAGATACAAAAACAAAGAACTGAAACAATTTGTATTAAATATCACATTGTAGACAGTAACCAGAGCTTGGAATAGAATTGAAATCACTTGGATCTCTATCTCTCCAGCAGATATTGCCCACAATAGCACTAGAAGTACGGCGGAGCAACGTGCTCGGACTCCAAAGCTGACTCTGTACAAGGCAGAGCTTTATATGACTCAGGCTCAGTGCACTATCAATGCAGGATATCCCAGACTCAAGGCCGAGCAGGTAACTCCCCACAACATTGCACTGTATCACATGGACTTACTTATTCAGGTTTTTGATAGCTCACAAATCTCTGCAGCAGGTTCTAGTTTTTGGTGTAGACACATCTCATCCTTATTCAAGGATCCCATCCCATAGGGTTGTCACTTTTGGGATTAGCTCTTTGAGGCAGTGATTTTCAGATTCTTCTAGTTTGTTATCTCTCTTGTACAAATTGCCTATTTACATGAAGTCATTTCTGTCCAATCTTTGCTCTTTTCTGTCTTTCCTATGCTGTGGTGGCATTGTGGAGACACAGGCATGCTATGATGCCTTCTGTATTATAACCAATGCAGAAAACTCATTAAAAATGTCTGTTAATCCTAATTCACCCACTCACATAGCCATTCTCACAGTGAAGGTATTTCCCTTCTGGCAATTATATGAAGTGTGAGTAAGATAGCAGCTCTGAGCTTCAGTGCTCATAAGTAGCCCTGGAACTTAGGAGGTGCACACCATCTTCACTAGCTTCAATAGCTTGGTTGCTTAGAGTCTCCTCATGGCTAAATAGGTCAATAATGAGGAAAGATGACAACAACAACAACAACAAAAAAAAGGATATTTTGACAAAACTGACTCAGTGTTTAAAGCCTAGAGTAGCATTCCCAGAGAAACTCCATCAGAGGATGTCCAGCAGACAGCAGTGAATGGAAAGGGCAACCACTTAACTGCTGTGATTTACTAAGTGAAGACATAGGCACATAACTGTGAGAAAACCAAGCGAATTTGATAGCAATCTGCAGATGGAAGTGTTAAACCCTTTGCATATGACTCTTTCTTTTGATGTCAATAGAAATATCAAAGAAATCAAGATATGGCCAAAGACTCTGTTCAATATCTCTGGACACAGAGTTTTTGTATTAGCACTATAAAAAATATCTCATGTTCCCAAAACCTAAATACATAATTTGTGAATGATATTATGTGTTTGCAGCTGGCAGCGGTGTGATATATTGTTAATGTCTTTCTGCAAATGTTAGATGAATAGCTATCAAAACTCTATTGTCTGTATTGGCATTCATATAGCATAGTCTAAAAACACTTCAATCTCTCTCACTAAACAGGAAGTTTTACTATTTTTCACATCCTTTGAATTTTTATTACATCTAAATAATAAAGTCCATTATTAGGATCAATCTAAATCCACAGTATTTGCAATTTTAGGATTTTCTCCACAGATTTGGCTCTACTCTCCAGAATCTAAGCCTTCACTTTACAGAAGTGAACTTTTCCCTGCCCTTCTAGTTGCAAAGGTATCTTGGCAACATTTAAATGCTGTACCTCTCCAATATATGGCTTAGTGCTGAGTATAGAAGGATTGAATTTAAACTTGCAAGCCACATTCCATTTATAAAATGAGGTCTAATAAAAAATGCTTGTTTGGCTGCAGATAAGGTAGTCATGCTAGCAATTATGTTTCAAACTCTTTAGAACATTCATGGGGTTATTTAAAAGAAAATGAATAGAAAATGAATATGATAGATGCATTATTTTCTAGTTGCAATGAATTTGAATAATATGTAATAATGTATATAAAAATAATTGCTGCTCTTAATCACAGGTTTTGCTTCAGCACTGTCTGCTTAAATGACCCTAAGTCGTAGAGTGCTTTTTAGTGTCTCTTCCCATTTCTTAAAAATTGAATTGCTCTTGCTAAATGAGTGGTGGCTGTCTCTATTCCCTCCCCACAGACCACAGAGGATGAGAAAGGAAATATTATCTTGTTTCTATTTCAGAGCCATCCACTAGCTTTAGAAATCTTTTTTACTATCTACCTACAAGATGCCCTTTTCAGAGAGCTGTGCTGCACCTGTCTGGGTGTAAGAGCCAGGCTGATGTATGATAAACTTTTAAATTGTGTTCCACTCACACGATTCACCAAGAACGGCTTGAGAGATGCAAGGGAACATGCTCCCCCAGGGTGAAAACTACCCTTTCACCTCACCAGCAGGGATCAGAGGGGCAAACTCAATTATCCAGAATGGTGCTGACTGGAAACCCTTTGTGGCCACCAGGACTTTGATATCCAGACCCAAATCTTGTCTGACTTCAGCAGCATCCAGTGCAAGCAGAAACAGCTGGAGAAAAGGATGTAAGACACAAAAGCTGAGGTTTTGCAGGATCTTTTAAGGAGCAAAGGGGGCTGCAGGGCAAGCAGAGGCTCCCTCTCTCTGAAGACGCTACACAGCAAAGGCATCGCCATCTCTACATGGATGCAGCTGAGCCAAGTGACTTGGGGCTGGATACCGTGCCAGGCAGGGCTCATGCACCAGGAGAAAGAGGGCTAAAACTCCTATCGACCTCCTGAGAACCCACACCCGACAAGAACACTGGAGCCAAAAGGGATGGTTTCTCCAAAGACAATACAGTCCCAAATTACAGACAGCAAAATCCAAAGATATTTAAACCCATGAGTTTGGGTACTGGTAGCAATTCAGCCATACCAGCTGAGAGCATTCAGCTGACAAATTTATCCTGTGGCTTACCTGGGTTAAATTTTGTTTCGCTGCATGAGTATAAGCACATTAAGCATTGTAGTCCAGGGTCTTTGTATAGCCACCATGGTCCTGAGTGGGAAAAGGCCTCCTCCCAAACACCCTTCAGTGTTCACCCACCCTTCAAAGTCTCAAGTCCAGTGACACTCAGGGGCTTTCAAGTTGCCTTACAGTCTTTCGAAAAGATTTGTCTTGCACTGTCACAAAAACTTGCAGTTTTCACTCAAATAGGGCTAAGGTTTAGACCAGAATTTGGGTCTTCCATCTGGGCAGAGAGGAGAGCCAGAGGTCCAGCCTCCTTTAGTCTGCAGGGCTTGCCTTGCAACGAGCTACACTTGGGGCCTTCACAAAGGCAGTCCCAGAAGGTCTGTGGAAAGCCTGGAGGCCTGGCAGACCCTGTTCATCCACAGTGTTGGCTTCATCCCAGACTATTACTCTTGGCAGTAAAGTGTGCTGTGAATTTTAACGGGAGTTTTATTTGTTGAAAGGATTTAACATTTGTAAAATATTTGAAAAATCAAACCTTAATTCAAATAATTAGGATACGATGGCAAAAGTACTGCATACATTCAATGTCGTGAACTTCGAAAGGCATTTTAGGTCCACAAAGACTGCCAGCCCACACTTTACTATTTTCTTTTGCAGAGGTTTCTAAGGACTGTTAAGTGACTACAGGATGCCACAATAAAATAATACAAAGAGCCCACAGATCTTGCAAGTTGGAGCATTGGCAATATTTAATAACCAAATAAACATGCAAATGGGTAGGAAGATAACTGATCAAAGACAGGAGAGTCCCATAAATCAATAATTGCAGAGGTATCAAAGTTCACAGCAGGCTGCCATTCCCACCAATCCAGGCTTGTCGTGATTCATTCCAGAGAAGCAGGGTCAATCTTACATGCCATGTTTATCACTGATTTAGCATGACTTACATATTGAAAGGGTTTTGTATCGTCTGCTCTGGCTTCAGTTAACTGAGAGATGGCGTGCAGCCTTCAGACCTCTGAAGTACAAAAAACACAGGTTTCCGCTAGATATGAAGTGCAAATTATCCTTTCTGTGTCTCAAGGAAAGCTAAGCTACTCTTAGCTGCATTTTTTTGAAGTTACATTGCATGGGCCAAAATCTGAAAATATGTCAAAATACTGATATATCAGAGTATCTAGGTGGATGGATAAATCAATGTCAAATTCTTAATATTTACAGCAGAATGTTGGGGCACACACATAAACTGGGGGAATTACACAGACCTTTTGTTTTCTGGGAAAAGCTGTGACAGTATCCACTTGCCCTTTCCTGATCCAGGGTTTGCACTGTGTGCTACTTCTGAGCAAATATAGTTTGGACAGGCTGGATGCTGTTCATTTCTTCTTTGTTTTACTGTATGACTCTGAGAAAAAGCCAGGTGATAAATACATTGACTAGTCATGGTTCTTACTATCCATATGAAGTTTATTTCATTTTTCCCTCTTTACTGATTAAATCCCAACAGCTTATCCCTGTCTGTCAAGGCTTATGTGAGCTAGTGATCCAGTCAGCCTCAGGCTATGTAAAGTAGCCTTTTGGACCAGTCTGACTTTGGTTGTATTGTGTTACCTGGGATATTCTCCAACCAAAAGAGAACTGCAGAGCTATTGAGAAGTGGCACACTGGCTCATCCCACCACAGCAGACTGCTTCCTGAGAAGCTAGCAGTTCTGGGCATGCTGAAAGTGAAATTTCAATACGGCCTTGGCAGCGCTCCATTGGCATGTCCCCAAATTTACACTAGTTTAACCAAGATCAGCGCCTGTGCCAGTGTCTGTATTGTATTAAAGATAAATTGAACAAGATGTGTTCATATCTGAACCAAACCCAGCAAATCAAAAACGAACTTAACAAAATCCAGTCAGATGGTCTGACCCATCCTCTTTGGAGACATCCCAATAAAACATGGCTGTTCCAGAAGCGCTAATGTGATCTTAATAAAATATGACATTGTGAAAAAGGCTCGGGCAGGGGGGAGACCTTGACAAAAAGAGGAGTTTTCCTTGTGACTGGATCAGCCTCATAGATCCCATCCCATCTAAATGGAAATACATGAGATACCTCAGCTTCCTCCATCGACATACACAGAATAAAATCACTGCACAGGCAGAACACCGTGAGCATGCACAGTAGGTAGGTACCAGACTACAATTTCTTGTTCAAAATACCAAAATGCACCAGTCTAACTGAAAGAACGAGGACATGATATGAAACAGGCATGAGCTAAAGCACAAAACAGGAGGAATGACTGGAGCCTACCCCCTCCTACTTCCAAAAAAGCTGCCTAATCATTAGCCTGGGGAGTCATGATTTCACTCGCCCTTTCTCCTTCTCTCAGTGAATTCAAACCATTTTTCTGCACAGTGGTGCAGCTTCATGAGGAGTGGTAAAGCGTTCCCAGAAAAACTTATAGTCTAATGACTAGAAGTGTGTTTGAATTCTTTCCAACAAGGATAGGAACTGAATGTGGATTTCCTACTTGCTAACCCCTTGGCTGATGCAAGATCGAAATGGTGGTGGTTGCTTTTCCAGAAGTCTTTTAAAAGAAAGTGAAGCCTTCAGAGAGTTTTGCAAGGAACTTAGTCTAGTCAGGCTATGCTGGGCAGGCGTGCTCTCAGAACATCTCCAGAGCCCCTCAAGGGGCTGCCATATCCTATTGTTTGTTCATTACTGAGGAGGAAGGGGTTGAGCAGCCGAACTATTTTCATGCCCTGATGGGTTGCAGGGATGGTAGTTAAGAGGATGTGAGCATAACATTAGAGGGGGAGTTCGTTTTCTGTCTTCAGAACGACACAAAGTACTTCTGGATGCCTGGCAAAGACGAAGTCACAGCTCTGTTTCCATATGCCACAATGGCTTATTTAATGCATACTTACCAAGTATTTGGCCAAGTCACTTGAATAGCAATATTCCTTCATCTGTCCCATTTTTATACCTGTGTGTCTTCTGTATGGGCCATGTCCTGACTCCTGGGCACATGCCATCCCTGTAGGACACAGCCTCTCCCATGGCATGCCCTGGCTCCCATGGACATGAAGCCCAGGAGCAGCAGCCAGAGTGGGACCTTGCCACGCTTCAAATCATTCCCCTGGGTGGAGGCTGAAGGGTGCACAAGATGCACAGCGGAGGGGGGCACGAAGGATACCGGCCACAGTTTAGATCAAATGCAACCAGAGAAGCCAAAGGATCGATCTCGCACGGTCTCGTATTGGGAAATTTACTTCTCCGATGGTAGTGACAGGCATGCCAGTAAAGCCAATGTCCATTTAGGGCTTGAACTCAGGATGCTGAATGTAAGTGTTCCCAGGTGAACTCTATCAGCCCTTTATCAGTAAAGTCAAGGAAAGCAAGACTGCAACACAACAAGGCATGAGAAGACCATTGTAATGGGGTCATTAAGATCAACCTGAGAGCATATTCACAAATATCATGACAACATTGTGGATGCTAAGTGCTATCTAAAAAACGCACTCCTGTCTAAGTGCTAGTATTAGACAAGGTGCATTCTTGTCAAATACTGTTTGGTCCTGTAATTGAAAAGGATCATTAAACATTTACTGAAAGTCAAACTGGAAACACATGGATGAACAGAGCTGTACTTGAATAGCCTGTAGCTGTCACTGATACTACAAATTATGTGGCAGCATGTTACAGGTTTCCAGGAGAGGAGAGACAGCTCCCCTACCCCATGCCACACCTCCCCACACACAGCTAAGGAAGGCTGCAGTGGAGGGGGACACTTGTGCATGCTGACCGTCAAGTTGTAGCAAAGCATTGGCATTTGCACTTGCATTCCATTCATGAGGTACACCTGCAGATTTCTTGTGCATGAATATTTGATATGACAACAGATTTCATATCAAGTAAGCAGAGTCTGAATTACTGAATTGTTTTCCTAGAGTATTTTATTTTTATTGTTTAATGAGTGCTGGCTTTGTGATTGGTGCTGGACAGCCATGAAGCAAGCCTTAACTCCAACATGCTCTCGGGCTGAACTAATTAAGTCCTTCACTGCTTTGAGGAATTCCAGCACCCACTAAATTCTGACCCTCTGCACGATGTTGTCCCATCACAGTCTGTGGGATTAAATGGACAACCACCAAAACTATATCTCTGCATTGTGATGGTCTTCTGGCCAAAAAACGCCATGGATCGGCCTCAAATCCAGTACCAGGGCCAAATTCCGCAAACTCCCTTCTCCCCGTCTCTCTCCAACCCCTTCGCTGCAGCAGACAGAACTTTTGTCAAGATCTGGTGTAGCATATTTAAGATGAGAAAGGAACATAAACACAAAATTAAAATGTTTGTGATCCATTATGCAGGAGCATATTCTACATGAAAATATTATTTACATGAGTTTTCTATTCTAAAACTTGATTTTGTATTCAAGGTTTAAGGTCTCCATGGATATGGAAAAACACTTTGAGACTCTGAGGCTTTGAAATGCTGAATTGCCTTGTATAAGATAAAATCGATATTTTGAAAAAAAAAAAAAGTAAAGTGGAAATTAATGTTCTTGTAATAGGTGAGTAGCTTTTACACAATTATTTCATGGTGATAGACTTGGTTTTGATGTAGCTTAATTAGCAGAATATAAATTATATATGTTTTTTTAAAGATGTGCATATGTATATTACAAGATTTTTTTTTATTTTATTGTGGAGCAAACCATTTGATGTGGCTCTGCAAAAAGCTCTAATACACATCAAAAAGCAATCAACAAACTCTTTGAGTACATCAAGCAGGATAATTTAGATGGTTTTTAATCATGATTATGAAAATATAATTAGGTGGTTTCATGTTGGTTGGTGAGTGCGTAGGGAAAAGTGATTCTCCAAACAGAAAAATATGGATAACATTACCCAGGAGCCATGAAACAACCACACACACATGCATACACAAACCAAACAAAAAAACTGCTGGCCTGCTTCTCAGTAGATCAGCAGGTAACATATTTAAATAGAATGTCATTTCCTTTAGGATGCCAGGAAGATTCTTATTTAACACCCAGACGACACAGAAGCAGCTTTGGAAAAATGCCCCTTTTTTAACGTGCTAGAAATCATTAGTCTGTGATTTAATAAAATAAAATTCTCTTTTCAGAATTTAGGCAACAAGCAGAAGATGCACTTTGGGTCTAATCAAACGAGACTTTTATTGAAGGAAATAGAGGTATTGCTGAGAATGCTTTAACTCTGCCTGGGCCTCAAGTACTAGAGCCAATGCTATGCGTGTGTGCGCAGCCTTCAGATGAAGACAGCTCTAAGTGATTTTAACCACCTTAAGTGTCCTGCCATTGTCCTATCCCAAGGAAGGTTTCCTAAGCAACCCTCACGTACGACTTTTATACATCTTTTATCTGGCACATCTAAATGGCGTTGTCTTTGCAGGTTCCTGTTGTACAAAGCCTCCCTGTGCTTTCAGTCTTTTTTGTTGTACTGATCATGATTGCTGTTTCCAAATAACTTACTGTTCTTAATAGTGCTTGATTAATCCTGAACACAGTGCTGTATGCCATGATGCTTCACATCTTTATATGACAACAACTTAAGTACTTGAAGTGTCATTATCGAGTCCTTTCCTTTTGTGTACTAACACTATACTTTGGTTGTCTGTGAGCACTGATCTGATGTTCTCACTAACCAGAGATCTGTCTCCTGGGTGGGTGTAGGTAATCTATAACCCCACAGTGTCCTCAGTGCATGCCTGCTTGCATGTAATTCTCATGCTCATTCTCCTCTGTCATGGTCTTTGCTCACCCGTGTGGTTCTGACAAACCAAGGTTACCACTATTAACTTGCCAATATATTAAAGAGCAGGCCTGATTCAGGAATTACATACTTTTTTTTTTTTTTGCTATAGTGAAAACTGCTTTTTTTGTCATTTCTCTTTTTCTTCTCTCCTCACTGTGTCCTATTTCATGGAGGGCTTTATCTCTTGCTCTGAGGGAGTGATTATCACTGCAGTGATGACTGGAGATATCTCATAATCTCCTCCAATCTCATGTGGATCCCTAACACATAAGCTCCTCTCTCCACTTCATACCAAAGGCTAGATCTGTTCTCAGTGACTTAGTGGAAATGCATTTTATATAGTTTTAGGGATAAAAGTATTACTTCCGGTTCTTTTTAAGCACTTTGATTACTTCATTTTTTTAAATGTAGATAAATAGTTTTGATACAAACCCAATAGAGTCATATACTGGGGAGGGGAGGAGAAAAAAATAGCAAGCCTGGAAGTGTTTTGTTGTTTGGATTTTTTTTTTTTCGTCAGCTAAACAAAAATCACCTGTGTGCCCTCAGAGACTCTGTGGCAAGAAAAGCAGGAGCAGAAGAGGCAGACACAGGCACCAGACCCAACAGTTTTGCTGGATGCAGATTGTGAGTAAGAAACCTGGGCCTTTGTACACTTGTAGGTGTATGTGTGAGAGACTGAAAAACTATGAGAAAACAGAAGACACAGAGAGAGCCACCTGCCAGAGGTGGTTAAACAGTGGTACTTTGCCATGGGGTGAAACCAAAAGATAGTTCTTCCTGGCTGAATGTGCACTAAAAAGAGATACTTACATTTCCAAACAAGAAACTACCTTGTTTGCTCCTGCCTTGCAATAATTACGCTTTGTATGCACCCTCTAAACAAACAAATGGGTCTGTTCCCAAAGAAATCCTGGGTTCTCATCATCCTCTTCCCTTCCTAACGCATCTAAGCCAGCAAGGCCCAGATTTTGGCTAACTACTCAGATTGTGGGGAGAAAAATATTAGCTGGCATCAAAGCCTAGGCTGCACAAAATAGATCCTCTTATCAAGAGATAGAGAGAAGAAGAACTATTGCTCTCTGCCCAGGAGGCTGGGGTCCATGCATTCCCACGTGCTGGCACGCTGGCACAGGCAGTGTTGCCTCCTTTCCTTTGGAAGACTGCTACAAACTGTGGCCTGATCCTGTTACTGCTGAAGCAAAAGGGATTTTTGCCATTGACTTCAAGGAGACCAGAAGCAGGCCCTCTGCTAGCAAATCCATTCTTTATAGTCCTTTCCAGATACTAAATAAAACTCTGCTTGGAAGTAATTTGGATGCCAGCAAGCTGGCCCAGTTTGCCATAAAATTCAAAGATGCCCAACAATGTGATGTTTATTAGGATACAATTAAAGTATCTTCTTCACAGTGCAATGTGCAATTTCCTTTCCAATAAAAATATAAGCTTGCTGTATGTGCAAACAATTTTAGCGTTTCTGTTTTTATGCCATCTTACCGACAGAAACTCCCAGCTGTTATAATTTGTCTCATCCTTCTCTCTCTTGTAGAACCAGCCTTTGTTCCTTTTTGCAGTGCCAGGGACTTGCTGAGCTCCACCTGATGTGATTTGTCCAGGCATTAATAATGCATCTTCAAGATGCAAGATGCATGAATTCCTCCAGTAACAGATCCGCCGGCAGACTGCTGCACCGCATTGTGCTGCTTTCCAGAGAAGGGGGATGCAAAAGGGCCACACGGGCATGCACACATACACATGGAAAGGTCACAAGGCTTGGGAGCGAGGGGTGTCCTGTTAATATAAGGGGGTCACTGCATCCTCACGCCGAGGTCAGGCTGAGGATAATGAATATTACAAGAACCATTCCTCCAGCAGGAAGGCCCTTACCCGTCATCCAACAAATCCCAGCGGAAAGACCTGAGATGACAGCCACTTTAGGAAAAAGAGCGAGCAGGGCCCGAGCTGGTGCATGCCCCACCGCTGTCCCTAAACATCGCAAAACCAAATTAACTCTGCCTCCAGACACTGCCCGCCACCCGCCTGCGAGCGTCGGAGGCTCAACCGCACTCTGTCATGCGCCGGGAGGACGTGTCTCGGCACCGGGAGGATGTACGGTGTTCGCTGTGCGTGCTGTGGAGGGGACTGCACCCCGGAGAGCATCGCTCAAACAGGGTACTGCCGGCAGTGGCGGGCCCTGACAGCCGCCCTCGACGCCAGCCTGCACCTCTCCGGGCATCTCCCCCTGCACGGCTTGCGACCTGCCCGCCTGCCCTCATAGCCCCCCAACGCCCTAAAAAAAAAATATATATAT
>VXAL01007454.1:5723-75808 GCA_013399475.1 Chauna torquata | reverse complement strand
CGGGCTGCGGCCGCAGGCTGGCCTCCGAGGCGGCGGCCCCGGCCTGGCTCCGGGCTGCCGGTGTCCCCCGCGGCCCGGTGCGAGGGGCCGCCCTACCCTGCTGCCAGCAGGGCTGGGGCCGCCTGGGTGGTGTGAGGAGAAAGACGTGAAAAACCAGCTGTAATTATTTTCTTAACGTTTTCGTGGCTCCCGGGACTGGCAGTTGCTGCCGTTAATGATCCGCCAGGTTGCAGGCCCGAGGCAAAGCCCTGGGTCCTCAGCAGCTTCTGCTGGTCATTTACCACCCAAAACCGTGCATGGTGATGGCCATTATTGCCCAGGCCCTTTCCTAGCAGAAAGCACGTCAGTGGGCAAAAGAAAAATCTATATGAAATGCGTTTTTATATGTTTCTACACTCAGACGTGTGCGTGCACCAGTATGAGTACACCAATGCAGAGGTTTCCAAATAAAGTGTCTCCAAGCACTATTTCCAAGCCTCCTGGCAGCGGTGGGATGCTGCTTGGGATCCTGACATAGAAGCTGTCCCCTTCTGCAGGCCTTGGCAGTCAGCTCGAGGATCATCAAACAGCTCAGAATGAATGCACTTAATACAGATACCCAACCCACACTGATGTTTAAAAAAATGCAGTGTTTGCCGTTAAAAGTAGCTGATGCCCATACAGTCAAGCCGGGCAGAGCTATTTCAGTACGGGTTGCAGTCAGCGGTGACCTCAGGTTAATGGTCTTCAGTCTGGTCTGCCTAAAGCGGCAGAGTTTCTTGTTAGAATTAAGCTTCACTGTCTTCGAAAGGCTTTTAAACTCTTCAGGAAAAATATACGGCTTCTTTTTGCGTTCGTCTGGCCGTGCAGGGTTTCTGAAATAACATTACACTGTGGTTGGTTTGTTTTTTAAAGCTTAGCATAGCATTCCCCCACGCTGGCATTTGGAAGAATAGAAAAAGTTATAAAGATGTGTCTAAGACCAGAGAGATATTAGACGGGTGAATAAGGATGGGGGGTTGGGAGGGGAATAGCTCTGAGGATCAGTTTTAAGAATTCAGAGAAGACAAAAAAAACCTCCACACATTTAATTGGACAATTAATTCACCCATTTAATCCATGATGAACTTTATGGGATTATTTCTTATTTCACTGAGAATATTTCTGTTGATTTCAATAGGTGTTCACTTTTTTGCATATACACACGTAGAGGAAACTTTTGTTTATAAATTTATATAAAAAGACAGTGAAACAAATACTTCTGTGAATTTTGTTTACAACAAGCTTCCAAACTGTCTGCAGAAGTCATTTTGAAATCACTTTATATTTTTGAAAACTGTTCACCTAGAGACCAGAAACAATAGACTGGGACTCAAATGGTCCTTCACATACAAACCGAATAGTGAGTAACAACTCACAAAAATTCTGATATGCCATCTAGTCTGTGAGCAATACGTAGACTGAAATATATTCACATGAACAAGTCGAGTAAGCATTTATATAGTGAATAAAATTAACAGAAATTAAAATGTTGTCGTTGATCAACCACAATCAGGAAAGAGCTAAATTCAACAAATCAGCTGTTTGCAACTAATAGTTTTCCTAGGTCTCATGATAGATGTGGGTAAATGTTGACTTTCTAATTATGACAACAGAACCAAAGAGAGTGTTGAGAAATCAAAATTAACTAGTGCCTTTCCTGAATTAGTGAGAGAATCTATCTATGCACATCTGGATCGTGGCTGTGAAACATCCCAAGTTCAGAGATGGGGCTTTTTTCAGTACATGGTTTATGACAGAGGATGAGATTTTGACTTTCTTTCTTGATATAGGGAAGAAAAAATTGTTCTTATTTACTGGCTGAGTTCTGAGCAATTGAAAAAGGCTCTCATACATACAGGGAGATGTCAGACAATCTTACTACCTGTGTCGTCTACTGGGTCCTCAAGAGATAAATGCACATTGCTCCTGTGAGGGGAGTGGTAAGGCAGCCTTGTACGTCCTCCAACCTGCTGCAGGAAGGGAAAATTTCCACCAGGCAGGGAGGCAGCCACAATCATACCTGACAGATCTGGTCTTGCATCAGGCTCAGTTCAGATTCAGAAATCATCAGAGACAACATTAACACCCCCTGCTCCCAGCACCAGCTTTTTAGTTTGAAGAGAATTTCTGCAGATGCTAAGGAGTGTTTCATCCGTCCACTGCACACTGGCTCCCCCACAAAAAGTTTGGTATATGGAAATCTAGATATTCTAAGAGCAAAATGCGGTTTGACAGTCCGTCCTGTTCAACATGATTTTGTTGTTGTTGCTTTGAGAGGCTAGGAAGGAGACTGCAGTTTTCCTCATGATAATTCTGGCAGTATTTGCTTTGAAAAAACTCTAGCATCAACACGCTTTGAAAAAAGGACTTTAACAGTGGGTGAAAGGATGATGGAAAGTGCCTTGTGATGTTCCTGTGTCACATACAGTACTATTTAGGAAAGACTTTCTATTGTGTAAAGATAGGAGATTATGAGGTAATGTCCTTTCACTGTCTCAGATCTCAAAAATTTTGCACAAATTACTAAACTAAGAACAACCTAACATGTATAAAGCTGAATATTTTAATTTGATGTTTTTGTAAAAATTTCATTTGATTTCAGTTTTCATAAAACTTCAGTAGCCTTAATTTACTGGCAGTTCATTTATGCAAAATGGTTTGACAGTTGTGTCACTTTCTTTCCAACAGCAGCTTCCGTAATGATAATTCAATAAAGTTCTTCCTTTGTGAACACTTCTGACTTCAACAAATTAGCATTTTCCAGAGCAAGGAGGAAATGTTTAACAGTTCTTTCACGCACTGGTCGCGTACATACAAATTGGAGTTCCAGCTTACACCTAGGGGTGGACGGGATTCCAGTAACTTACATCACAGGAGACCCTGGGCCAGCCCCAGCGAGGCCTTTCTGGTCTGCCCCAGGGCACTTGCTAGAATTGCCCAAAGTATTTGCCTCCCATGGACTTCTGTGTCCCTTGTATCACTGAGGGATGGTCTCAGCCCTTCATTATGACCCACAAAATGTTTCTCGGCCCTTTCTTGTGCTAAATAAACCCCATGCTCTCTGACTTAGGCCGTGTGATTAAAAATCCTCAACTATTTGCAGAATCCATTCTTTGGGAGAGGTGATCTCCAGGGTAAGGACACTTTGCAGAGCACTAGAAGGGAGTAGCCCCACAGCAGCCCCACTGAAACAGCAGCGGGGCACTGACCTAGATCAGTAGCAAATTTGACCAGGGGGTTTGGCGTATTAATGAGCAATTTCAAGGCTGTAAATGCCCCCTTCCCTTGCCTGCTTCTCAAAGAGTTAGACATAGCCGCAACTAAAATCAGGAATCTATAATGCCGCTGTGGCAGCCCCAGCCTACACGCCGTTGTTCAGGCGTAACCCCATGAAAGTGTAGACGTGAGGAGGCACAGTGCCTCGCCTCCGGATGTTATGGTATTGATAGTCCCGGGAGCGACCGGGAGGGTAAGCAGCGATAAACTCCAAAACATCAGGAGCTGGACAGAACACCTGATTACAACAGGCTGCGCTGGGTCCCGGTGGTAGCGAAGTCGATGCACTCAGGCAAGGTGATGCAGGTCACTTTTGCCGGGGAAGTGAGGGGAAGATAAGAAAGTGAGAAGAGCAGAGCAGCTCTGCTTGCTACCCAGGGCCGTCGGGCAGATAAACCGCATCTACGCACGCGGCTGGGAGAGCCCGGCTGGCCCCAGCAGAGGCGGTCCCTCGCCGTCCCCGAGGCAGCCTGGGCCACAGAGGAGGGTCCAACCAGCAAGGAAGCAGCTGCCCTTAGCAGGCAAAAAAATCCCAGAGCCTGAGGCAGCAACAGCAGAAGAGATGGAGAAGAACTGGTCTGAGAGCTGTTTATGCAGAGACACCATCTCTGACCCTCCCCCCAGCCGAAAAGGCAATCTATTTGTGGAGGTGTATGCGCATTTAGCAAGCTTGGTATTTTATTGTCAAAAGTTATGGAGCTTTAGTGTTTGCTTAACTGTTCTCTTCCATAAATATTAATAGGCATGCTGCCTTTTGTATACATACAGTTTCATAACAGCAGAGTCTATCCCAGCTTTGCAAAGTTCTAGTCATCTATTTGCCTCGGGTAAGTAATTCCTTTTGATAGGCAAGAATATTCAGGCTTGCTTTCTCAACATTTATGGAAAAGCAGGGAGATTTGGGGGTTAGCCCAGGTAAACCTGCAAGATTTCGAGCAACTTGCAATATTTCAGCATTCTAATAAACTCCTGAATGTTTCTCAGTTGTAATTTTTTCCCTAATAGTGTAGCCTGATATGGTATAGTACAGAATTTAGACCATCTGCTTGATAACATAGACTATCATACTACAGTATGTACAAAGGAAGCAATGGCAACAGCTTATGCTAACTATTCAGTAGTTTACTCAATTCTGCCGTATGCTATGTGAGTTTTTTAATCTCTGAACTATTAGATGAAAGGATAGTAGAGTTAATTCCCCATTTCTCCCCTTCCCTCTAACCTTCATTCCAGGTAACTACAGCTGTGTTCCACTTAGAGACTGAGAAAACTCTTCGTTTGTGGATCTCAAAAGAGACTGGACTGACACAAGCCAAACACTGCCAAGGATGATAAAAGAGTTTCTGGCCATACAGAGAAGCTGAATTTTAGAAATCCACTGTAAGGTCGGTTTTTATATCAGCATCTTTAGCGACTCCAGAATTATTCAGGAATTTTAGGATCACAAGTCCGGACTTAGGCACCTGCAGGTGGGTAGCATCAGGCCAGTACTAGGTATATGAACTTTTTTGTGTATCTAACCAAAAAATACCTTGAAAGAGGCATAGGACACAACTCCACAGCTTTGCCCATGAAGCTGACTTAATGACTTCTTCCACACCGGAGGCCATTTGTTCCTAGGCTGAAATTCATCATCTCTGCAGTCATGACAGTACCACTGCCATGCTTTGAAATGGTTCACTAGAATTAAGTCTCTACTTAAAAGAAAAAAAGAATTTTAAGCTGGTTTTGCTGCCAAAGCCAATTTATTGCATAACTGAATCCTTGGTCCCTTCAATCATTAAGCTGCTTGTGAAAAAGTTATTCGTTATCCCTGAAATAATGTGGAAAGTGTGCCGGCAGCCTTTTCAGAAATGTGCACCTCATCATCCTGCTGTCTGTAGCCTCAGATCAGCAAGGCAGTCAAGCACGTGCTTACCTTTAGGTATGTACTTAGTCCCCTTAACTTGCTGTTTTCACAGCAGGTTAGAAAAGCTAAGCACATACTTAAAGATAGGCATGCACTTACCTTTCACCTTCTTTACTTTATCACTTGTAACCTGTGAAGAACTCTAACAGTAGCCAAATTCCTGTTTCTATTAATTCTGAAAAGAAGCACAAATATTTACTTAAAATATTAGTATGTTTACCATGTCTTATCTTTGGCATAATTACTTTAATTAAAGGAATTTATAAAAACTAACATTACACCTACATTCTCTCACAGTAACATGTGAGAATAATAGAATGTAGAGTGGCTGATTTATTTGTCTTAAAATATATGCTTGGAAATAAACAGGTAACATTTTGAGTTGGGAAACAATTCATATGAATATTATGTTTTATAAATTAAGACTTGGATGAGTTGTTTCTACACATACAAAGGGCATACAGTAGCTGATTATCATTAAATATATTTTTCATGTTTAAGTTCTCTAAAATATAAAAATAAATATAAAGCATGCTCTATTTAGTGCTTCTTGATGGCCATTTTTAGATTGTATTGGCCTTTGATATGGACAAAATTAACAAAACATTACCAAGATCTTTAATAGTATATATATACTAATATTAATTCTATATAATATACATTTTTGTACTTGACCCTAGTTGCCACTACAGCTACTGCCCTGTCTCTGCACACATGGGGTGAGTCATTCTCCAGTGTTTCCCTCCTCCCCTCTCCCCCAAGAAAACTTGCTTCAACCTGTCTCCAGTGCCTTGCAGTCAGGTGAAGTCTTCACTGACCTCTTCGTAGCCAGCTCTGCCCTCCTTAACCTGTGAACAACTTCAGACATTGCTCCCTTAACTATTTTTTGAAATCTTATTTTCCTTTAGCTTCTCTGACTCTTTCTGCTTGTTGTCCTACCTCTGTGATGTTTTTTTTTTTGGCTTATTGTAGTGCTTTGCGATCACTACTGACCATTTTATCCATTATTGCCTCTCTGGTTACCTTGACTCCCTACCAGCATCCATCAGTCATCTCCTGACTGGTAAGTATATTGCAAACACATGGAAAGAACCATCTTTATTTTCCACATTGACAGAACACTGAGTACTGGTTTTAATATTAAGAAATCCAGGTTAATGTCTGGCTGCTGTGACACAGGAAGTACCTGAAGCTAAGCTTACTTGTTGATTTGTTTAAACAATTGGTAAAAGAATGGCAATGTATTGTTTACATATGGTTATTTCATGTCATCTTTATGACATTATCTTATCTAATGTGATTACACAGCAAAATAAACAATGTCAAATCATGACTTGTATGTAGAGAAGTCTAGTCTTTTAGACTGGAAGTCTGGCATACTAGCCAAAAGCATGCATAATTTAAAAAGCATTTTGAATACTGCCAGAAAAATTGCGTGAAATATGTGTGAGCTTAAGAAGAAACTACACAGAGGTTAAGTTGCATAAGAAAATCTTTCTCCCAACTGTGATCCTATTAGAAAATAAAGGCCTTTTTTTTCTCTTGTACTTACATGCATGTCAGTGATGTGCACAGCACACAGACGAGTAACACATTTATTTGTGTCCCTGCCTGTTTGGAAAAGCATACAATTGCATACTGAAGGAAATACAATTATGTACTCTGAATAGGAATGCTGTCTTGTATCAGGTTCAAAGTTGGTCAAGAGTACTGCATAGTCATCAGATACAAATACACTCAGCCAAGCACCTTCAGTCCTTACTGTCCTGCTCTGCCAGGTGAAGAACTACTGGACCAACAAGAGCTGCATGGCACAAAGGCAAATGCAGCTTTACTTCAGCCTTGAGTTAGTCTAGACATAGTAATTGCATGGAGAAGTTTAATTTGTCAATCGCAGATTTCAAATTGAGAGAACATTTTGCTTATATCCATCCTTGCCCATGAATTCTGAACTAGGGTTTATAAGGTCATTAATTCTAATAGCAATGGGAAAGCAGGAGAAAGATACACGTTATGGCATGAAAAAAAATCCTAAGATCAAGAATGATTTAATGTTTCTATCGAAACTCCTTTATATTATGTTAGGGAGTTTGAGATGTGCTTTTTTAATCTTATCTTCCAGGATTTTTTTTCCACAGGAAAACTTCCCCATAAATTCACAAAATGTTCTGGTGCTTGGTATGGTTTTACACTCTGAGAATTTATTATTCATGAAATAGGTCTTTTGAAGTACAATTTCTAAGTATTGATGTTTTATCTTTCAACAGCGAACATGAGCATTGGCTTAAAAACCCACTGACAATCACCCAGGAATAGCTCAACTGCTTGTGTCTAGGCAAGGTCTTCCCCACACAGAGAACCTTTTGTAAATATTAGTTGCTAGAATCACAACACTAATACATGTAGTTAATAATTATCACAATGTGCCAAAACTGCACAGTTTGCTCCCTGATTACAATATTAAATTGCTATTGAGCTGTGGTATTTGCTTCAGGCAATACTACTGAGAAGCCTCCAAAGACTTTGGTTGGCCTCCCCGCACAAGAATGGGAAATGTGTTCCTGCACAGAAAGCACAGGCAGCGCTGGGGTTTGCCAGAAAACAAACAAAACTCAGACAATAGAAGGAAAGTTTTATCAGAGCTGAAGTGTCCTTCCACTTGGGATCTGTCATCTTGTGAAAAGAAAACACATGCACGCTCTCGACTAGAGCTTCTGTGGCAGACCATTACCATGGGCCCGGTGATTCAAGCTGTTCATGGAGGCTCTGAAAGCTTTGTTTTAGTTGCTTTTGATGACATCTAAAAAGGAGCTAAGCCACTTCAGAAAAGTTCAGAGGTTCCTCCTGACATGCTTGCGCATGTCTATCAATGGATGTTTTCTGCTGTTACTTTTGCCCATTGCCCTGCAGACTGAATAGCTGCTACCTGAGAGCAGATTTGTGGATGATGAAGATGAGCCACCATTGCTGGTACCATTTTTCATCTTAGTAGTGCATTGCAAATTCATGGTGAGTCTAAACCCAAACCCTAATCCTCAGCTTCAGATCTTAATTCTTTATCTTTCTAAAACAATGAACCAAACTTCCCATTTGAAGAGTCTTCATTTAACACTGTGAAAATCAGAAATGACTTAGGTTGTCTCCTTAGATTTCAGGCATTTGGCCTGGTATCAGCATTCAGACAAACTCAGGGAAGCGTCTGAGAGGTACAATGATGTCTGAGCCCTGAACAGCTCCTAGATTAAGGTTTCTGCTTGAGAATGAGAGTTGGAAAATGCGTCTGCGATGCAGGCCAATTAATGCTCAGTAATCTGGTACACAGATGTAACCCTTCTTTGATGGCAGGAGGGGTGACAAATCTACCAGTAGCAGATTTGCGGTCTTAGGGGTTGTTCCTTCTTTCCCTGTGATCGAATTCAACTTCTCTGATTTTTCTAAAATGAATTCATTTAACATTTGGTGAAGCACTGAAGAGTAGCATAGCCAGAAGAGGGATTGCAAGTATTAGGATATTAGTAGGAGTCATTAAGGAATGTGGTTTGCAGGTATGGATTCCAATCCTTGCACATACAAAAGCTGTTGAAAGAGAGCATGCAGGCTTTCGACTCTTTCTCTAAAGCAAAGCCAGGTGTTTGCACTTGGAAAGTGCAGGTGTGACTTTATGTACTGAAGTTTATCAGGCCCAGGCTGAAACCATATCCCTTATGAGATCATGTGCTATTGTCCAGCTTCTGCATCATTAAGGCATGCTGTTCATGCAGGTTCTGGGAGTTACTCTTGCAATCCATCTGCTGGGTTTTCTAACTCATTTCTTTTGTGAGCTTTATGGTCTCCTTAACAGAGCCATATGAGTTACATGGGGTAAGGCTTCCATCTTCCTTCAGAAAACATATGTTGAATTGAAAGAGTAATAATACTGTAACCCCTAGAATAGGAACAAAGCAAGAAGGATATGCATTTGCTGGCTGCTTGACTAAAACTGGGTAGGTACCTCAGCTGAATTCAGTATTTCATTTCAGCGTTTGCAACTTACCTCGGACACATCCTCAGAGAAGATACTAGTGCTAACTTGTGCTTTTTATTTATGAACTTGCCGAATTGCAGAGGGTGTGTTTCAGGTCTCAGCTGTCAGCCTTACACTGTGAGCCTCTTGTCCAGAATGAAATGTCATTCTTAAATTAAATCACAAAGGTGTTAAAAAGAAAAAGGAAAGGAAAAATTTGTCTCCAGACTCTTCTCAGGATTCTTCTGAAACCAAGATCATAAAATCAAATAGAAAGAAACTGTTGTGCCATTAAATCTATCCTGCTTGTTTCCTAGTACCTATTTAATAGGACATTGTAGTGCCTGATTTTAAATGTCCCTAGCAAAGACTGTATCTATGGGTTCTTTTGGATCATGCACCAAACTCAGATTAAGGTAGCCAGGTACTGCTTTTCCTGCTGGTTCTGTTCTGCCAGGCAATGCTGAGATATTTTGTATCCTGTCAACAACCCCTCTTCAAGAATAACCTGAGAAAGCAAGTAGACTATTACACAAGTAACAAGGGTCTGCTCTCTTTCTTCTAGTTTCTTCTTCTATGACAGCTAACACAGAAAAAGATCAAGGCTTGTCGAAGCAAACAAAAAGCAAAGAACTACCTGGTGTTATGTGTTACATTGGCAGGTACAATTAATTATTTATGCAGTACCATTGGTACAGCAGCAGACAGGTCAGGTTCCCGATTATGCTGTCTGTGGGCATTTTGCTGATGTATGTCAGCACCGTTCCTGGTCAAGTATTATGGTCCCATCCTGCTGCTGAGTCTGTCTGTCTTTTATTTGTGAATTACCACTTAAAGAAAAGGCATACAGTTGGCAGGAAAATGTCATCTCATGCAGCATAAATGTGTTTTGTTAATTCCTGATTGTGTGATAATTTTGATCAGATCTTGCAGCCTTGAATCTGGACAAAATTGATTGGATATGAAACCATATCACAAGAGCTGGAATAACTGTATTTAGTGTGTCTTATTCCCATGGCAAAACTAGAAATCTAGAGTCTGTAAAAATCTAAAATTAAGAGAAAGAGCCAAGCTAGGCTGGTGTTAGTTTGAGGCTTGTATAAAAGTTGTACTAATTTTCTTCTCACCCTTTCTAATAAATCTCTCTCTCCCATAGACTTTTAGCCAAATTTAGAGAAGAGTTTCTCATCTGTGCAGGGTTGTACCTTTAAAACTCACCTCCTGCATTTCACAATCAACCCGCTATCACCGCAAGCCTGGACTGAGATGGGCTATGACTTCTCTATCTGCTCCTCCTAGCGAAGATTTGCCATCAGTGCTGACAAGCCAGTAGCAGCCTCACTTAGCTGTAAGTAACATCTCTCTTTGCTGACAAAATATCCCATCAGCCTGTACTAGTCTGGAGAGCTTGTCTATCCCAAAAAGCCCTGTGTCGTAGCCACGAGTTGCAATGTGAAAGCCCTACCATCAGGGCAACAGTCAAAATTTATTCGCAGCCTGGCCTCACATGTTAACTTATCACCAAACTAAACTCTGCTGAAAGGCTGGAGCTTGTATTCACAGAGGGTGGAAATTGGTTCCACTGGGAAAGCTTCAAAGTCATTTCAGCCATTAAACTGTGGCTGGATGTATCATAAGTACAGGAGAGGTCGAGGCACTGCCTGTGAACCACAGGGACTTGGTAAAGAAGTTCCTGTGAAATTGGCAGCGCTATTGTGTATTCTGTTTCAGTCCGACTCTGCAGCGGGAGCGAGTTGCGTCTGTACATGAGACTCATTATGCTTCCTCTGTTTAACATACCAATTACTTTCTGTATTTACCGTGTTTAGAGCGACTTCATGTCAAAAATTAATAATGCTAAAATAAAGAGCAGTGCTGCTGTATGCTACAGGGGAAGCAAAGCAGACTAATAGAATGTGTAATAGAGAAGGAAGGTGAATTTGCAGCTCTGGGGATCACATACAGATGAATTTCACAGCATGCAGTGGCGGGGGTCCCACAGAGGCCCATGTGCTCTTTAAGTCACACTTCAGACAGCGATAAGTGTATCTTGAGAGGTCGCAGCGCCTACGTAATTTCACCCTGTAAGCAGTGTAAACAAGCAGCGGTCCCAGTCATCCCCTCTATGAGCTTTACTCCTCCAAATTTCTTGCCTGTGTCTCAGTATTGTACAGAACTGTTTGGGGGACAAGTGATTAAGCTTGGAGGACAGGAAGACAGGTAAACATTTTTGTCTTTTTTAACAGTTCCGTGTACAACCTTGGGCAAGCGAGGAAATCTTGATTCATCTCTGTTTGTCCTAGGCAAACCCCTGTAACAGCAGCAGGTCTCTGATCTTTTCAAAACTCAGGAGTCCACAAAGGATTTTACCCAGATTCCCCAGGGAGTCTGACAACTGTGGTGCATTAACCCTTTCTTAAAATTTTGAATTCAGCTTCTGTCTGATAATAGGACTTGAAATGCTGTCTAAGCCTCTAGTAGACAGCATGTCATCACACACTGAGGAGTGCTTCCTTACATTGATCATGACAGACGACAGACTGGACAACCTCCTGGTGGGAGGTAACGGGAAAAGGACCATATTGATAAATGGCATTGGAAGAGTTGTCATTAATGGAGATCATAAAAAGTTATGATATTTATAAACAAAACAGATGGAAAATGTATGTTTTCTTTAAAAGAAAGCCTCTTTATGGCTCAACCTCAACAAGCCATAGAAGATCTCAACAAGCACCTGGTATACTGCTTGTATACAGGCATACCCTGTTATTTGTATTTCGGTATGTCTCCAGTTTCAGCAGGACACCTTCTCCAGGTTGGCATGAGAAAGATCCTGGATTCTGCATCACTTCACTCACAATCATCATTGATTCTTTATGTGACACTGTGTAAGGGAGAAAAAGGAGAAGCTCTGAATCTATCTACTTCTTTTGCTAGGCTGGAGGAATATTAAAAGTGGGACTTTCACAGTTTCTTTCAACAAGCAACTCATCGGTTATAGTGTGACACCTTCATTCACATCCTTGAGGTTGGAGAGATTCAAATCCTTCTAAAAGACAGCTGGAAACACACTTTTTAGTCTGCCTTCTTTTCACCTAGTGTTTCTTCAGTGCAGACTCAGTACTGCTAAAGGAAGAAGGAGATAGGAGTCCAGCAGCATGATGGGAAAGGACAGGATGAGTGTGATTCTCTTTGCTTGCTGACCTAACTCAGACAGTCGGACTCCGTCAGGCAGCAAGTCTGGGTACAGATAGACAAAAGTAGTTCTGTCTCATGGCACAAGTGGCATGATCCTAGGTGCAGAGCCTCTTTGTGCAAAACCTGACCAAGGATCTCTAGGTTTGTCTCAGACTATCCCTACTGTCTTATACCTTGTGTGTTCCTCAGGGAGAAGACTCACTGGCTGGATATAGCCCTTCTTGCACCAGCAGTGATGGATGGTGTTTTAACATTTTCCTGTTTTTCTTGCTTTGGAAAGCTAATCCATACCTAAGCAAACAAGCTGTTCTTACAGTAAAAACACTCTCAGTGCTGAGAGTTTGCCTTGCATGTTTGCCTTTTTGTAAAAGATGATCTCCATTAAGAAATCTGTATTTGATAGTCCATTCGGTAGAGGCTTAAGAGATGCTTTGTATGAATAGACTTTCTTAGGGCCAAATCCTGAGCTCTTTGCTTACTTCTTTTCCATTTAAGCTCCCATTCCTGTTAGTGGAAGTTTGCTTTTCACTGATTTCTGCTATTCATTCTGCATCATTTCTTTCCCAAACTCAGCCATGCTCTGAAGGAAAACCAAGCTTCTTTCCTTCCAATGCATCACTCACAGGTAATGAAATCTTTGCCAGCAAAAATATGTAATCTAATATGTCTGCTGTGCAAACACTGCCGGTCTCTTGCACAAGGAGAAATTCCACTCATGCCAACACTAAAGGGTAAAAAAGGGAGAGAACCAGGAATACTCGTTAGCAATCAGCATGTGCACAGACTGGCCTGGTAACTGATAAGGAATACAGAGTTTTATTAATAATACAATAAAGAGGACCCAGCTTACTTGTCTTGAAACCAGTTGTTTTTTCAGGACTAAAAACCATAAACTTTTTAGTTTTGAAAGCAGGCGGCAATGATTCTCAATACACAACAGGAGCAGATCTGCTGAGTAAGAAGGTACCATTTTTATAACATTGCTTTCAGAACAAGACGTACATCAATCTTTTACTCTTAAACAAGCTTAGTGTTATTCTTCCAACAGAAAGGTCAAAAGTACATGGTATGAAATCTAAATCACTCTGTTGCATTCTGCTTGGACTGGATGTAGGGCTATTTGCCTCTCACTGGCTGTGTGAAAGGAATATCTCAGGTTTAAATACCCTCCAGAAAGCATACAGTGAATGATGGCATCTGGAACTAGCAAACACAGGCTGGAGTGATCCTTACTTGCAGCTAGGAAGCACTAAAGTGAACACCGGTTTCATGCCCAGCTGCTGTGCACAGCCATGGAGGATACTTTGGAAGACTTTGTGTGATGACCTCCACCATGAGGAATTAGAGGAATAAATACAACAGCTTGAATCTGGTTTGCTGTTTGGTTTGATTTTTTGTAATTAAAGTACCATTATTTTTCTTAAGCGCTTTCTATTCTCAAGACACATCAAAACACATTCAACAGAAGGGGACCCAGCAGTGCCAGCACTAGTGCACAAGCGAAAGGAGCAGTCCGTCTGCATTTCTGCTTGGTGACAGCACAGGTTTATTGGAAGTTTGTGCTGAGGTACTGCTGAGGTCTCTGCTTGCTCTGTGATACAATCTCTGAGGCCAGTCATTCCTGGGTTTGCCTCAAAGGGGTTCTCTGGAGTCAGTCATCAATTTCTTGATGTTACAAGCCAATTGTCAAAGCAAACCTTCTGATGAAAGGCCTTTAAGGAGGATCTTCTTTGTGTCATGGTGAAAGATAGTCCAGCCAGTCAGAGCATTCACTTGGGTTAGAAGATGCCATTCCTGCACTATTTTAATCGGAGTAGGAATTGTCGCTCATCCGAGGTGAATGTTTTAGTTGTTTGTAATCTAGAGCAGATCAGTTAAGGAAACACCAAATGTTTTTACAGGATCACAACAGCCATTTCTCTGTGTGCTCTTAATTTCTGCTCCCCAAGACATGCACTAAAAACTATCCACACCAGAAATTATGCTACAAGACCTAGCTTCTTGCTGTAATTACGGGATTCAGTTAATAGCAGTAATTTGTAACTGCTCAAAGTTATGAATAACTCCATAATTTCAGGGCAGCTTATTGCCTGGACCTGTAGAAACCTCCTTCTTTGAATCCTAATAGATATTTTAAAGTAATCTCATCACTTGCCAGCGGCTTAGCAAAAATTATATACCAGTGAAAGGAAGAGCAGAGAGTTCAGAGCATCACATAAGAATAGCAAAGATGCGACTATTTGGGATTCGGGAAAAAAGAAAAATCTTACGCCAAAGGTCTGGTAAATAACTCAGGGACAAATAACATTCTACTGATTAGAAGTGTCCTATAATTTGCATAGGTCATATCAGGAACGTACAACCGACTTCATGCAACTCAAGGTAATCAAGCAGTCTGAATCTGGAATCTGGTCTCCAGCAAGTAATGTGCACCTTCTTATGTGATAATTGTACAACTTGAGGCCATCTACAAAATACAAACAGAATAATTAATATCTCCCTCATAACATAAAATGGTGGGATGGACTAATGTTGTTTGATCTCCTTGAGTCTTCTCCTTGTAATAAGCTCTTATTTTGTATTGCATTATGCATAGTATATTCACTCACATCTCACCGTTGCACTGTTTTCTACCAAGACAATGAAAATCCTGGCCCCCTTTTACATGAACCCACACCACATATTGCCAGAAGTAGCTTACATCTAACCTGAGGCCAATAGCTGCTGGGAAGTAATTAGTTGTAGTGCTGCTATAATCCCTTAGTAAATGTAAGTGTAACTCCTATTTGTGCTGAAGGTGAAATGTTTGTGGTAACAAATGCCCTTTTCTCTGAATAAAAATGTATTTACTTTTAATCAATCAGGGACTCATTATCTGTGTTGTCTTCATCTCCCTAAACCTTGGCCTTTTGTGTATGATTTCAGTGTTGGAGGAGAGCGTCTGCAGGTTATTAAGAGAATGTTGCAAAATAACTCTAATGACCTGAGTCAGCTAGGGATAGATGGTCAGAAATTACGAGGCAGTCTTATTATCTCCTGGTACCTCCAGGCTCTCACCAGACCCTTGCTGTCCTCAAAACAGGAGGAGGAGGACATTGATGCCCCTACGATTTGATCAGCGGGTACGTTCATACATTGCATGATGTGTGTACACGTGCAGATCACATGCATGAAAAGCAGCCTCCAAAGGGGGAGTGCTGTGCTTTGCAGCTGAGGACTACGAGCCGTGGACTCTCGAGGGGGATACAAAGAAGTGGCTGCCTTAATTTAGGGAGCGGAGCTGGCTAAGGAGCCGGGGGACAGCTGGGTGAGCTCTGAGGGAGCTCATGAGAGCCCAGGCCGTGCGACCCAGGGGCCTGGGCTGGCTGGGGGCTGCACAGAGCTTGCAGGGCTGCATTTCTCTTCAGTGCTGAGTCCACAGCTCCTCACCACCATGCAGGGGGACGGGGAGCCACCAGCCGGCCTCTCCCCACAAGGCAAACTTCGTCCTGTCCTTCACAAAGGCAAAGCATCCAGAGCAGGGTTGAAGGTCTGAGCCATAAAGTTTCACTGCTTTTAAAGGCTGAGGAGGGAATTCCGGGAGTCTGTTGCCGTAAACTAGGGCAGTTGCTTTGTTTGTTTCCAGCTTCCCCAATGCACTTCTCTTGGCCAATCCTGGAAATAAAGGTTCCAGGTCTCAGCTATTACAGTAAGTAACTTCCCAGAGGGGGCCCTGCAGCGTGGTGAGGCAGAGGGGTTTTCCAACAGGCTTTTCCAGGACACGCATGAGGAGGGAGGAGGATCCTGCGCAGGAAAGAGCGTGAGCAGTGCTCTGCCTCACTCACCTTCACAGTCCTCGTGGTCAGCCCCAAAATGGGACAAGAGAAGAGCTCACACTCCAACAGGTACATTGTCAGGGATGTGAGAGTATTGCAAGAAATGAGAGGAAAATCATTGTTGCAATCTACCAGGAAAAAATAAAAGGGGTTTCAGACTATGTGGCTTCTTCAGCCAGCTGCAGAGTAGCCTGTTCTCGTGCGTGTTTAGTTGGCTAGGTCATTTCTCCCTCTTTGCTCTTTAGTGGCCTACCCACAGCAGCAGGAGAGTGACAAAGGTTGCTGAATGTAAGAAAGTGGCACTGATTTCAAGTACCTGAAATTACTTTGGTAACTTGTTTTTAATTTTTTAATTTATTGAGATGCTGACATTGATTTTGAAACATTAAAACCAATGACAAAGAGAAAATCTTAATAGAAAGCTCAACTTAGAGAGAAATACTCAGGATTGGTGTCTTTTTCCCTGTAGAGTTAATGTTATCCCTTAACATACAAGTAAGGCTTCCATAGGCAAATGAAATGGCAGCACACCTCATCTGTTTGCTGTGGAAGGAGCACAGAGTTGTGGTAAAAAGTACATGTATTGCAGGAGGAAATTTTGATTCTGAACACAGGTGGTTAGCTTTTGATACAAAAATCCACCACTGCAAACCGTGATCTGGACTCCATTATTACCTGCTTTAAAGATCTCTTTCTATAACATCAGCAATGCTGAATCAAGCCAGCATATTTCACTTACAAGAACAGCGTTAGCAAAGGGTAAATTGTGACAAAAATTGTCTCCTTCCTTGTTTCTTTATACAGTGCAGATCAAGTGATACACTCTCAGCAGTAATGCAGCCCGATCATTACTGAGCACTCTCCCTGGCATGCCTATGAGCAAACTTTCTATTGTTTCAATTAGATGATCTTGGGCATTCAGGGAATTTAATACTGATGGAACTCAGCTCCTAAAATCCTAGAAATTAGAGCCTGAGAGAACCTAGGGAATCATCTTGTCCATCCCCTGACAATGCAGATTATTTTCTCCGGTATTTTTACTGTGGTTTTTTTCCAGTCTATTTTTAATGATTCTAGCAACAGGGTTTCCATCGTTTTTCCTGGGGGACTATTCCACATTCTAATAGATCTCACTGTTAGGAAAATTTTCCTGATATTCAGTCTAAATTTTCCTTTGCTCAATTTCATCCCATTACTCCTAGATATGCCCAGTAGAGGCGGGTGAAAACTGAAAGTGAGTAGGCAAACCTGACACATTATGTGTGCTCAGAGCCAATTTACAGCAGCGGGTAAAGTGATAGAGTCAATTTGCAGCATTCTGTAAGTGACAGAGAGGGTCTTAGGGCATGCACTCTCTGAAAATGGTTCTGAATCTTGATGAAAAACCCAAAGTATAGAAAAATATCCAGAAGCTGTAATGACTTTATATTTTTTACAACATTCAGGCTGAACACAACAAGGATCCTCTATGAAGAGATAACAGGTAAGGCACCTTGCTTATAGTATTGCTGCCAATAAAACTTAAATTTTTACAGGCGTCTGAACAGCACACTTTTCCTTTTCAACAAATGCTGCAAATTGTCATTTACTTTTACATACTAGGCAGAATTAAAATCCAACTTGCATTTCTTGAGCTATTACTCACTAGATAATGGATAATGAAACCCGTAGCTGAAAATTGCATTTATATTGTAAATGTTCTTGTGTAGGTAACTTTATGTCTGTATAATTTTCTGATATCTTGCTAATAAACTTTCTAAATCCCTTTGTATACACACACATTGCTCTTTCTTCATTTCTTCCTTTTTTTCTTGCCATGTTTTTATGCACTGTTATGGGCATACCTCTGTTTTCTTGCTTACTGCTAATTCGTTTCCAAACAGGCAGCCAATCCTGCCACCACTTTGCTGCCCACATTGCTAATCCTTTCAGGCCATTTTGCTACTTTCTTTTCTCATTCAGTATAAAGATTGTATTTCCCATCCTTCTCTTCAATACCATGTATCTCTTTATTCTTGGACACACCATTTCTATCCCATCACCTTATATTACCAAAAAATTGTTTTACATCCTAGTTGTTGTTTATATCCTTGCTTATACTCATCTCTTCCCCAGCGCCTCTTACTGACACTCCCCCAAGACCTATCTGCATCATCTTTCAGCCAGTATTTGTGCCTGATGGAAACTGCAATGTTCTTATGTATGGACAGTGCCTCCTCCCTTTATATTGGTTGTGGAAGACGGCAGACAGCTAGTGAAGTAATTCACATGGGCAAGTGGTACGGCCACTGCAGCAGGAAAGGAGTGTGATTTTAACAGCAATCCAGCCTCCCTTAAAACTGTGAAAAGTTTAGCAGACAAAAGAAAATTAAAATGTTATGTTAATCTCATAGTGATATGAGGAACTCCACAAGGAGGCTACCAGAATTGTAGCCAGATGACTAGGTAGTGGTTGAGCCTGGCAAATTACAGATAGCAGGAAAATGATCTGCTCACAACAGAAGTAGTACATCTGGAAGAAACACAAGTCACCGACACCGGAATTGGTGACTGAGCCACAGTGTGTATACTACAAATTGTGCACTTGGGGAGGAATTCAGCAATTGGGACAGGCAAGGAAAAACGGGGTTTTTGAGAGTCTACAAGGAAAAGCCGGTATTTCTAAAGAGCGACAGTATGAGAGGGCAAGGAGCAAAAGCTGTTTCTGAGGGTGGTGGGAAGTGGAGAGGGTGGTAGATTCTGGGGGCAGGGAAAGAAGTGAGGCATCAGGAGAAAGAAAGTTCAGGTTGGATGTAGGGGGACACATGCCTGACATCTCACTGTGAATAGCAGGGCTGCATGTGTCCCTGGTGGTGCTATGAGTGTCTAAGACTGGACATCAGAAGGGTAAGAGGGAAAGTCATCTTTCCAGGTACTTGGCGCAGCCTCAGAAACCTGCTGTTCAAGGATTGCTGCGTGTAATGCTATGGCTTTGGTCAAGAGCCAGGATTACACCCATTCCTTCTGGCCTTGGGTTTTGTTAATCGTAGTGGCCTCCCCGGTGGTTCCTCCTCTTCTTTGCAGTCAGTGCAAAAACTGCTCCAGATGTCACTTTTTTCCCACCTGCATTTAATCACATAAACCACCTTATCTTCAACCCAGACCATTTCACTGTTTTTTAGCCTTTTTGTTAGTTGAAACTCAAGAGATGTGTTTTGAGCAAAACCAAAAATCTCTGCATCATTGAGGATCTGTTAGTTAAGATATTGTCTCTCCCTGTAGCAAACTGCCATAGCTGAGGCCAGCAGATGCACTCAAACTGGAATTATATCAGTGGCTGAGCCAGCAATCAATTGCTGTAGGGGACTTCTGCTCTTAAAATTTGCTTCTCACCACAGTCCTCTAAAGCTCTCTGCGTGCCCCACCAGTACTGCCTTTTGAGTCTTCCTCTCCCAGGGGTGAGGAATTTAGCAGCAGTTATAATTAGCAGTACTCTTCTTCTGCAGCTGTTATTGTACAGGACAGACACCAATCTTCAACTGTATTTAGGAATCAGAAGAAAGTGTTGTACCAACATCAGCTGTCTTCATTGTTCCTTGGGGCCATGCACAACCTCATCTTTACACTCCTTTTGTCCTTTTTCCCTCATTGATCCCATACTTCTCCTACTCTGCTGACTGCAGTACTCCCTGTGACCCCTTCCTCCACTCTGCTTGCTGCCCACTTTCATGCCATTTGAGTTAGCTTTTCCCATCTCCTTCCTGCGTATCTTGCCTTAAAACCCATGGCAGTGCTACGCTGATCATCTCACCATTTGTGTTTCCAAGCCCTCTTTCTTCTCAACATTGATTGTAATTTGCTTTGTTCTATTATTTCTTAAGCTCTTTTGGCCAACAGTCTTGACTCCTTGTTTTTTTTTGCCAGTTGTCAGATACCTTGCTGGTTAGTTGATGAAACAGTGTATCTAAGTGGTGTTAGGTACCGAGCATAAATTTATTTGTTGTCCTTCATTTAAAGTATCTATTAGATAAGGTTAATGCATATCTCCTTCTAAATATAGGACATATGAAGGCTTAGGAGTGTTCACCTACTAGATAGAGAGGATTTGTTGAGGTAGAGCTCTATGCAGAAGAGACAGAGTACGAGGAGAAAGATGGCGCATCAGTGTGAACAGAGCTAATGCGTAGTACTCTCAGCATTGCTTTGGCTGTGCTTTAGGAAAAAAGCCTCTACCCTGGCTGTCGTTGTATGTGGGGGCCCAAAACATGCTAACATGTGGGGAAAGTTTTGGAACAGTTGGGAAAAGCAAAATGCGCTTCCCCGATAAACTCACCATATGCTTGCCTGCTTAGGTCTTTTCCTGGCGGCCACTGCTTTCTGAGTGTTTCCCATTTGTCGTGTAACTCTCTGGCATGGCATACCTTCCACTATATGGGAGTAGAGCAAGCGTCTCAGGGTGGTTTTGCCTTCAGTATGACAATCTGCAACCTTCTCACAAGCCCCAAGGGAAGGTTTTATAGGGGAATCTCTTGGACAGGTTGCTAGCAGAAAGAGCTGTGGGCAAGAAATCTGTGCGTGATAACGCTACCCCTAAGAAAGCAGAATTTCATATGTTATTATAAATTAACAGAATTGCATCAGAAGTATCTCCCCCATCAATTTCTCCTTCTAATTGGACTAACCTGATAAGGTCACAAGATAAAACCCTGCTGTCAACACTGGGACCCCATTCAAATAGGGAAATGATGAGCTGGTATTCTTGAACCAATAACAAATCTGCTCTCAGAAAGCAAAGCTAGCTAAGGGAAATTAAAACAAGACCAGAAGGCACTAAAACAAGAGTTGGAAACTTTACAAAAGGAATTACAGCAGCATCTGGAGGTTTCCCAGGAATGACTGAAGTGATTTGCAGTCAGAGGTGAACTCTCTGTTGGAGTAATGACTACAAATGGTACCAACAAACTGAGAAGGCCAGCTGCAAAACTGAATTGGTAAGCCCAAAAATGTAAATGGCAACCATGCTGCCATAGATCCTTCAGGGTAGAGAGGCACCAGCTGGGAATCCACGAGCAGGAATGAAGAGAAACAAGGATTCACTGGCTAATTTTCAGCTCCAGGAAGAAATCTCTGGTTACAGACCCATCATGGTAGCCAGCCACCTGGACATTACGTTGGGCCAAGCAAAGACCTTACGAAAAATATATACTGCAGTTCATCTGCTTGATTGGCAAGTCACAGAGTCCTGTGGGAGAGGCTGGACTTTCATAGGTCAGATAATGCAAATTGCCTAATATCTTTGACGGGAACCTCCACTGGAGATTTACTTTACTAAATATAAGTTCGTGGGCTGAATGAAAGTTGGTAAAGGTGGAGCAGAAGCCTGAATAGCTATGCCCTGAGAGTACCACGGCTCAGATTTACCAAAAAGAGACCTCATGCAAACCATTGCCTCTTGATTAGAACTATCCATAAATCTGAGTCAATCCAGATGTAACTAAAAGCCAGAATAGAAAGAGGAAAAGAAAAGAGAAAATCCCACCTGAACTACAAGAGAACCTGCAGAAGCTTGTTTCTGGCATGTGCAGCTGTGAGTGAGGGCTCTCAGGATAAACTGGCAACGGATCAATTCAAAGGTGCTCAACTGGATTTAAGCTTTCACACTAAGGTCAGTGAATAGCAGCCAAAGATACTCCAAGAGGTCTCTGGAGTTTGCAGAGGAAATTGTGATTCTCCCCTTGCAGTCATGGACCAAAGGAGGAAGCAGTTTCTGGTGACAGGGATGAAAGACAGTCACTACAAATTCTCTTAGTGCAGTTCTGTATCAGGAGAATAGGACACAGATCTGCCCCACAATGTTATTGAAAAATAATAAAAATGAAAAATTTGGCCCAGTAAAATAAAATTGAGAATAATGTCAACTTCATTTGAAAACTAGTGCTGTGAAAAGAAGGATCATTATGGATATAAGGCTGCCCTGGGCAGACCATCTTTACTTCCTGGAGAACTTCTCTTTCAGCTCAGGGACATATAACAGGACCAGCACTCCATTTTTATTTCAAGCTGGTCAGCTAACCACAAGAATGGGAATTTTGGCAATTGAATGTGTAATAGAATCAGTGAAATGTGAAGGAGTTGTAGGTGTTGTTTCAGACCTTATATTTATTAGACTAGACAAGTAAAAAAGGCTAGGGATTTGAGAGATCCAAAACGGAACTTCCTAATTGATTTCAAGTGGAGAGGATGTCTGGGGAATGTGAACACATCCAAAAACTGAGAAAATAGGTTCTGCAACAGGAGGACCTCTGCAATGTGAACAAGAGGTATGAGTAAGTGAGATAATACATGAGCTAATAAGTGACTCAGAGTTGATCATACCTAGTAGCAATAGGAAAGGTATGTTGCAAATATGGTCTTTGGAAAATCCTTTTAAAGATGTGGACTAGCTGAAACAAATGAAACAAATGATTTTCTACCTGGTTTGCAGCAAATAAGCTGCCCTGTTTCCAAGCGTAGACACCATTACAACAGCAACATATTCTGCTCTTTTCTACAATGGCAAGGTGAGGAGAGCGGCAGAAATCTGTTTTGTGACCCAAAATGTTGGTGAAAGTTTACCTACCAAAGTTCTTGTAAGTTCGTTCCAGGACCAAGTCCCTGTTTTTGCTGCTGAGCAGAAGATACTGTAAATAAAGAAAGAACAAGAAGGCAAGCTTGCAAAATTTGAATTAGTGGATTGAATAAGTCCTAAGACACAAGAAAATTGAGACAGTGTGGAAGTTACCTATACAACATATTCCCACAGAGGTACAAATTTTTGGTGACTCCTGTTGGTAAGTTGTGGCCTTGTGAATAGCACCAAAACCACTCCATAAGTTGGATGAGAACAGAAATATGAATCAAAAGATCTATTTCCTTCACCTGGAAGGATCACTTAATACCTTCTGGTATTAAGACCAGAGACATATGTTCTTAATACCCACTGGTATGTCTCTGCTGGGTGGTGACCATTCCTTCAGTTCCTGAACCACACTGCTCCTCAGCATCTCCAGTGTTACTTTCAAGCCAACAGTGCGTCAAGTGACTCTCAGTGGAGTCACTTGAATCTCTGGCTGTGACAAAAATCAAACAATGGAGGACATGAAGTTGGCACTGCCAACTTCTGCTGGGATTTAGCCTTGCCTCAACTGTTGTTACCTCCTGTAAGACAACCCCAAAGTTTCTCATCTCCTGATTACACGTGCAGCGTAGGAAGGTGTTGATTCATGGTTTGTGGCATCCAAAAAAAGGACCAAGCTATTCTAATGACTGCTTCTTTTGTAGCCTAGCACTGTTGAGAATTTCTTTGTACACGGAAAAGGTGAGAGTGGCTTCATCTGGGGGACAGTATAGACCCAGAAAAAAAAATACAGGATCATTCAGGGAAAATATGGGATACTGGAAATTCAGGGATTCATTACAGATAACCTTCCATTGGCAGCTGGAAGAAAACGAATCAGACTGTTATTGAAGACACTGGGAATGCCTGGTAATGTGAAATCAGCTTCATAGAAAGAGTTTAAAAATGCAAGAAGACTTAAGTTTACTTTAATTTTGCTCTGTTAAGTTGTGAATAAACTTTATCTTGACTTTGACTGAAATAAAGTGGCAACTGTTTCAGTGGGCTGAGCTGAGGGGATGTGCATCAGGTTAAACCTATTTCAGACAGGTGTGTCTAGCTATCAGCCTTTAAGATAACAGTAGAAGGTAGATAACCATGTGTTTTCACCAACAGTAAGGAAAAGATGACACAGAAAATAAAGGCTTTTCTTGGTATTTTGCGAAAAGCGTGGGGTGGGGGTGAAAGAGAGTAGACAAGACAGAGATCATTGTGAAAGGAAAACAGAGGCATCAGGCACTTTTGGAAGAATTCATGCATGACCTGAGAGCAGCGGAAACTACACAAAGTTGTAAAGGACCTTCAAGCACTGAAATTACCTATCTCTGGATCCTTCTTGCATCAAGCAAGCACGATTTGGTACATTTCTGTAAATAAACAGAATTTTATTAAATACATCATCTCCATCAGCAATTTCTCCTCCTAGCTGGTAATATAGACTTTTGGCTACCTGCTTACATTAAAAGTAGTTAAACAGCTGCCTACCTTCATGATGAGATGCAGTATGGTGAAGAGATGGGATTTAGGATCCCTGGTAACAGGTCCATGTTTTCTAGCAAAGAACTTAAATACGAAGACACAGACCCAAGAGAATTTTCTGCCACATTTCTTGAAAGTTTCTTCCATGAGTTAATTAAAAGTTTGGTTCACAGGAAATTAATCCAGATTTAAACATTTTTTTCCTAGTTGCAGAATCTAGAGAGCAACATGCTAGAGAAGGAAAAAGTCACAGGCACATTAAAAGTGAGCTAGGACAACAGGGTGGGTATTCTTTACTGATAAGGAGAGAGAGGTTTGTGAGAAGGAAAACATTATGATCAGACGCACTTCAAAATGAGTGTCTGAGAGGCAAATTGAACAACTGGAGACACCTGATGTGGCTTGTTTTCTTTCCTGCTGAATTGCTGGGTTTGCTCTTTGTGTTAAAGTTTTGGATGATATCTACGTAGGTTTAAAAAGGCTTCCCTGATGTCACACCTATTTATTCCTTTATTTTGCAGGCAGTCTACAGAGAGCAAGATCTGATCCACAACAGAGGATCCTTTGAGTTGTAGTGTTTACCATGCTATCTCAAGCCCTAACCACTTCATTCTTTGTAATTTGATTATTTGGTCACGCCCTGGAATGCAGAGTATTACTCTGATGTACTTGTATAAACCTAGCCTCTTCAAATACAGTAAGTAGCTGAATGATGTATGTTAATGACATACTCTCAATAATTTTTATAATGTGAGATCTCAGCCCAGATTTAATGTTTAATATCCCTGGGATTCACATTGAAATTATTACACACATTATGTATTCCGTTCCTTGGACTTAGAATTAATTTCAAAACAGAACAAAAGTGCATCCTATTTGTTTTCTTGAGGGAGTTTGCATCAGTAACAGTCTATTTATTCTGGAGTTTCTGAAGTTAGAAATACCTTTTCCCTTTGCTATCTTTGATCTATCCTGATGAACTGCGCAGAACATTTCATTTCTGTGTCTTGTCTCAGTTATGTCATTTCTTCATTCACTTGAAAAATATTTATTCTAGCAAAATTTACCTCCTCAAATAAAGGACACAGGTTGTTACAAAACAGTCTTACGGAATCTTTGACATAAAGCTGTCTGCCAAAAATAAACGGAAAAAATAGCAGCTTCTCTAGGTCCTCTTTATGGAAGACTCCATAGGAGAATTCATAATCTGCATTGCTTTGATTGATCACTCAATCTTTGCATTGGTGATGTTTCTAATACAGGGGCTTAGCCTCTGGAATGACTCCAAACAGGATAGAACAAAGCAGCTAAACTTGTGTTAGGTTGTGATCTGAGTACTCTCAGGCAATAAATCTTTAATTTGCAAGACTGCGAACTATCTCAAAATTAGAATTAAAGGACCATTTAGCATTAGTGATGTTCTCAGCGTTGTCAGGAATTGCTTTCCTAGACGTTTTTTGAAAGACTTGTTGAAAGCGTACTTCCAAGATACCCACTAAACCCACCCTTTCATTCTCCTCTCTCAAAAGTCAAGCCTAAAAGTCGGCAGGAAGATATAGAAGAAGAAAAGGAGTTGAAGGTTCCATGCATTATAGTCCCACCAGACAGGGTGATTTGTTCCATCTGGGCTTATATCCACGCTGCTGTCCCTCAGCAGGTCTTTAATTCTACCAGTGAGGAAAGAAAACCCCAGTGTCAGCTAGTCTGCTTAGGAAAAGGGAGCTTCCCCTCAAGCATGAAGACAGCGTAGTGGTGATGCTATTTGGCTGTGTGAGGGCAGACCGATTCCCCGCCGTGGCTGGGGGAGGATTACCTACGTACTTGCTTAAGCCTCAGGTGTGGACGGTTGCTTGGCCACACAGTCCTCCTAGGCTGGAGCCACAGAAGGTTTCCCACCTAGTTTCTCCTTTAAGCATGCTAAAGCCTTCATGCACCCAGCCCAAAGCTACATGGTTCCCAGCTTTCCCCTTTCTGCACAGTGTATCCCCGTGCACAGGTGGGCTTCGCGCAGCTGGGACTTTGGGCCAGTCCCACATATTTCACAGCAAGTGCCTCAGAGCAGCTTATCCTCCACACCTCTGATGACTGCTCCAGTAGGTACTCCTTTCACAGCTCCAGCGTCACACCTGGCAGCGTGAGCAGAGGAAATAACGTCTCCTCTCATCTAATGACTCCGTGAAGTTTTCATATTAAGCAGAGCAGGAACTGAAACATCCCAGCTGAGTGCCCTAATCCCCCTGCCATGCCCCTGTACTTACTCTCCCTGGCTACTTAATTCTCTCTTATAAAATGGCGCTGCTTCACTGGAGAGAAATTGGGAACAATCCCCTGCAGTTCCTGCCCTGTTAGTTATGGTATTCCCCCATGAGATGTAAGCTTGAAGCTTTTTTCCAGTAAGGAGGTGAACCAAGGTCTCCTACAGCCTAAGTGAATGACACAGCCACTGAGGTACTTCTCCTTACCATGAAATGAAGCACATCTCCAAAGGATTGTGTTCCTGCCAACATGCCTTTCCTTATGCAATTACCTTCTCCCCCCTCCTCTGCTTTGGGATGGGTAAGAGGTGGGAATTTGGCCCTGAATGAAAGATTATTAGCTTTTCTCTCAGCAAGGGAAAAGACAGGGACATACAATAAGAATATTAATTTTAATGAGAAACTCAGACTGGCAAGAGAACTTTATTGGCAGAAGTGAAATTAGCTTTTCTACATAAACTTTTAGTGGTGTCGAGGGACTAGTCATTCATTGCCCAGAAGGATAAAAAAAGAAAAAAGAAAGAAAGAAAAAACAACAACAACAACAACAACAAAAAACCACAAGAGTCTTTAAGGGTCCTTACTCTCAAGAATGCTCTTCACTGTTAAATGCAGAGAGGATTTTCTTTGTACTTCAGCAAAAATCAAGTATGAAAGATATCATCCCCTTCCAGTGTTTTGAAGCAGCAAATATCCAGCAGGAACCAAGTACTTCAGGCTTCTCTCTTGACCCCTTCCCCTTCTTCCACACACACATGTGTTCGCACGATCTACATCTTTATTTTTTTAAAGCTGTTTCCACAGTCGGAAGGAGTGTAAGTGAAAAACTCCTCATGTTCATAATCCCACCCAGAACTGTTTCTGTTTTGGGCCATCCTTGCAGGACTCACCTTCCCTGATCCTGCTTTTCCTCGTTCCCCCTCCGTCTTGACATCCTGATCTGGGCGAATGGACCGCTAAGGATGGACTGTCCTGTTCTGTTGGCTGTGTGACACCTGTCCTTTTTCCCCCATTTCCCCTTTTCTAATTCCCGTGAGCTAGCCCAGAAGGGGCTACCAGGTGATCAAGGTCCCCATTAGGTGACAGACCCTGTGGTGACCATTCCCTGAAAGTCCAGAACCGAAGACAGTTTCTTGCCATTCTACCATACGCGCTAGGATAGCCTCTGTGCTGCTAGGGCACAAGCCAGTCAAGCAGCCTACGTAGCAGCTTTCCTCTGTGTATCTGGTAGTAGGATGGGATTTAACCCACAGGGTAAGAAACCATGGAAGAACTGTGTTACACAGATTCCCAGAGGGAAGGTTTTGTCTTGCTCACACCTGATATTGTAAAGAAAAATAACATTTTATGTAGGAGAACTAGAATGCAGTCAGTCTGCCACAAAAGGTGTTATGTAGTGGAAGTGATCCTATTTTACACTTGAGATTAGGGCCAAAAAGAGAATACCCACTGAGGCACATTTCTTTACAGAAACTGGCCACACTTGATAATGTCTTTTTCTTTCCCACAGCACAATGAGAAGCAAATGTTTGCAGATCCTCTGTTTTCACCTCTGCACTGGCCAGAAATGACTGCGTGGAAAGAGCATCAGACAGCCATGGCTGGCATCCCTCTACTTCCCCATTCAAGGCAACCTGCTTGTCTTAGCTGTATGACTTTTGCAGGTTTTCTTTGGAAACATCGTTGTATCTCACTGGACATGGGATTAACTAACCCAAGCTGTGAAGAGAAGACATTCAAAATTCGTGTTTTAGCTCTGGGCGAGGAAGCACGTGTCCAAAGTGAGGGAGGAGATGTTTGGCCTTCCTGACCCATTGCATTACTCAGCCAGGAGTCAGCACACAGTAAAATTTCTTCCATTTTAATTATGAACAGTCCTACGGTTGAGACACTATTGCCTTGCCATAGTCCGTCCATGCAGCCAGACTTTGCTTGCTGCTCAGCTGCCGTGAGTCTTCTGCGAGACTCACTCCGCATGTTGACTCTGAAGCAAGTATTGACTCTGAAGCAAGAGTCGACTCTAAAAGCAGCACTGGAGGCCTTGAAACAGCCGCTGCCACGCTGCCACATGGCTACTCTGCCTGTGCCAGCAGCCAGCAAAGCCAGGTTGGTGAGGACATGCAGGTTGAAGCTACTGCTGGTAGGAGGAAAAAGGGCATAATAACCCCTCTTAGACCCTGTAGCTCCAAGTAGCAGCAAGACCAATGGGCCCCACTGCTGAGGGGTTTCCCTTCCTTCATCCCAGACCCTCACTCTGGTTTCTCCGTTCAGGCCCAAGCAGCAGGGCACGCACGTCTGGGAGGCTTGGGTCTGCCTCTGTGGTATCAGTGTGCATGGAGAGAAACATTTACACCAACTAAAAAACAGCCTTAGCACATCCATTGACTCATTAGAACATGCTTTGTCAAAGGAAGATGACTAAATGTGCTTAAACATTCACATTGTTTTTTCTGAGGATAAAGGGCAAATCTAGCCCACTCACACCATGCTGCCATGTCCTAGTAATTCTGAACACACTCAGTTTACATTTAACTTTGCCCATCCTTTTTCCCATCTTGAATTCAGGATACAAATCTGTCTTGGAATATATTCTGCATTAATTAAACAAATATAGACAAGAGTCAGAGCCATCTGTATTTCATACCATACTTCGTAATGTCTCAATATCACAAACTCCAAGGAGTAACACTATACATTAATGGGAACATGTGTCATATCTACTTGCTCTTTATGACTTACGGGCTATCTATATTATCCCCATGCCTCCAAATCTCTGAAAACAAGTGTAAATAGTAATTCTTATTAACTGCAGAGACACCTGCACTGATATGGACAAATCTGGTCAACAGCAGGTTCCCCTGCTGTTTTACTAAGCCAGCAACATGCTCCTGTCTCTGGCAGATGCTCCTGTTTTGTATTACTTCTAAGCAGATACCAACTTTATGCACTTTTTGAAATTCCTTTCAGGAACCAGTGTCCTTCTGGCTACCAAGGGCCTTTTGCTGCAACAAAGCAATGAAGAGATCAGGAAGGTACCAAGAGACTGAATTTTGGTCCTCAAAATTACTGGCAGATTTTGTAATCTTTCCATATCCCTTCTGCCAGGGATTAGCAGCAGCAAGGAGGATAGGTTTACTGCAGAAGTCTTGTAAAATAAACAAACACTACCAGTCTAAGCATCCACCCATTAAATACCAGTTAAATTACCAGTTTAAGCACCTAGGATTACTAAATACCTTTCTTGGGCACACTAATAGGTAATACTTCTCTTCTTGAAAACTGGATATTTGTGAGAAGCAAAAACAGTGTTAGGAAGAAAAGTAGCATAGCATCGACTTGGGAAAACATAGCGATAAACAAATCCAAATGAATGGTAAGTGGAACGCTTGCCACAGTGCTTTTTAACTCTTCCTGTAGGCCATAGAAACACGGGGCTGCAGGGATCCCTTGGGCCGTTTAGTGCAAACCTGGGTGATGGCGGGCAACAACTTTACAATATTCTCTTCTTAAAATGAGGAAGCTCCATCTTAAAACTTTCCAGGGTCCTGCCCCATTCTTTTTTTCTACCAGACCTCTGTCCCTAAACCATGCTGCTGGTGGTTTGCCCCATGCGTGCCCTGAAAGGAGCTATTTCCCTTGCAGAGACAGGGTGCTGCTGTCCCCACATCCTTCCCAGGAACCAACCACTTTCAAAATCTTGCTGTAATTAGAAGAAGAACAGACACGAGGTGCCAGCATCCTGTAAGGACAGGTCCTCAAAAATTTAGGAACTTCTGGCTTCTCATTCAATGCAACATTTTCCTCTGTGTAGCACTTGCTGGAAGAAGAGGCAACTGGATTTACGAGCAATTTTAAACCTTTGGTTCCCAGAGATGCTGAAGGGGACAGTCAATAGCTGCACACCACGTACTGAAATACCTGAGCAGCTTCATGCACACAGGCACAGCTCTGCATGTGTGGCTCGGCTGGGGACCGTGGGCCCTTTGGCACAGACTCCTGCAGCCATGGGGTTCTGCCTCAATACCACCATGATTAAATTGCAGCATGGCATTGCGAGTAAATGCAGTGGACTAAGGGGAAGTGTAGCTTGTGCAGCTACGTAGAGCTTTCCTTTGTTCAGGAGCTAGAATAGATTCTATACGGATATATAGACTAGCTACCTCTGCACCTTAAATAGAAATAATACAGTCTGATGTACTAAACCAGAGTATAAAAGAGGCATGCCAGGACAGCAAATTCAGAGTGCACATAAAAATGAATACAAGCAGTGAAATTAAAAGGCAGCATTTTTAGAATTGTTAATTGTATGGTAATTGGAAGTCAAAGCAAGGTCTATTTAAAAATCCAGGATGTCTATTAGGAGTCCACAGACCAACAGCACGTCAACAAAAATTAGAAAAGGAGGCCAGATTTTAATTGTAAATGGGATACTAATCATCAGCAGCTCAGTTTCCCAAGTGTCAGTCAGAGATGGTTGCTTGACATTTTACATTTTACTCTTCGCTTTAACAAAAGCTCACCAATGGCTTGTATATGCGCAGGTTCCTAATAACTGGTAACTACTACACATTTAACCAGCTAGCAGAAGTATCCACTTGCATAAATGTCCAGAGCCTCACCCGTAAGAGCCTACATCCTGATTTTGTAAGTAGGGATGTGAATACAGCAATCAGTTGTTCAGTGGTAAAGGAGTCAGCAGTACGTGTGATTATTACTATTCATTTTTCCTGCGGTCCAGCTTTGCTGAAACACAGGCTGAAGGACTGTCTTTGTAGTATTTCTTGGAAAACGCTGCAGTTAAACACCAAGACTAATGTGTGTAGCTCTTTGAGAGGCAGATATTAACAGTTCCCCGATGCCTTTCTTGCGTACACAGGGGCTGTACAGCACATTGTGCTGGGGTCACATGTAGGGGTTTTCACTTGCTTCTTGGGATGGTGCTCGGGGCACACCAAGAACATCTCCCTGGAGACTTACCGCTAAGTATCTAGTACACTCTCAACATGAGTACACTCGTTTCTAGCTGAGAAATTTAGCTCCGAGTAGAATTTTCAACCAGATGAAGATTATCTACAAATGGAGGTAATTTCACAAGGCAAGCTCCCTGCTGGAGCGGAGATGAATTTGTCTAGTCCCACCACCAGAGTTTAGTGCACAAGTAACTCTTTACCTCCTGGAACAGGTAGGACAGCATCAGGTATTTCTCTTCTCTGTGCAGTGATGACAGAAACATAATTTGCAGGAGCCATGTTCTTTTAAGGTCGCTTTCTGTTCTTTTTCCCATTAACAACGGGAGGAAACCTTCCCATTGCTGAGTGCCGGGTGGGCAATTAATACAGGCATTTCTTTTTCATCGCTGCTCATCAGCCATGGGGAAGCTGACGACTCCAGCTCTCCTCAGAGGACAAGGGCTGGTAAAGCAACCTCACCCATTATGACTGACCCTCAAAAAAACTGTGTGTCAGCTAAGCTTGGACATCCGTCCTGCAGGCACTCCAGCCACTGTCAGCTTGCATTTTAGAGGCAAGACGGATAATAATATCCTCTTATGGTGCAAAGTTTCACTAGACCATACAGCTCCCAAAGGGTCCAAACCAGCATGATATATCTCTGCTAAGGATTTTGCCAAAAATATTTAAATAGCTAGATTTTTTTTCTAAGATGACCTTACAGGTATCTCTTGTATAGCCTGGGGTAAACACTCTGGGAGGGTTTGTCGGGAATCATTCATTCATTTCAATTCCAATTGGCTGTGTCAAGCCATCTGGCTGTGTACGTACCATTATGCTATACCCATCACCATGGTATCTAAGTGCCCTCTTCATGTCCCTGTTTATATTCATTATTCACGAACCTTTGTGCAAACAGGATTTTGTTCCCCGTGTAGGTCTGGAGAACGACTGCTCTTCGTACAAATGGCCACATTCATATGTTAACGTGGCCGTCTGTGCACAACAAAATATTCATTATAAGGCCTGTTTGCTATGTATCATTCATTGTTCTTCCATTTCAAATGTTTCCCCATACCCAGTCAAGAGACTTCGGTGACCGCTCACTCAGCACAAATAGTGAACTGTAGGAGTGAGCAACTTGCAAAGACCCCCTGCAATCACAACCCCTCTCTTATGATAACACCTAACACAGCTAAGCCCTGGTCCTTCGTGGACATTTCCGAACACTGTCCTAGTGCAGCCACAGCAGAAATCTGAATTGTCTCATGAATAAGCAGAAAAAACAGAGAGAAAAAAAAAAATCACATTCCACAAGGAACTCGTTCAAAATATGAGAGAGAACCAATTGGCACCATTTTGCTTCTAACAAGGCCTGTGTGTATGCCCAAGATACTTCTGGTGTATCATTCCATGTCCATCTTCCTAGCTGAGGGAAGCCCAAGGAGGTGGATACCTCTTTGGGAAAATGCACACTGACCATGAAGCACATGCTTTGGATTCAAGGAATTAAGATACCTTTTTCAAAATGGAAGGACTGGAGCCAAATCTTTAACTGGGCACTAAAACGGGAGATTTCATCTGCACAAGTGCAGAGTATCTTGCATCTTCTAAATCAAATTTATGGGATCTGCTCTGCCACCAGAGCATTTGTAAATAAAACACCTATTTAGGAATGCAAATATTGGCTTTGAACATTAATTTTTGGCTCCCATTTGCAAATCTTGTCTGAAGTAAAATCCTAGAAATTGACTACAAGATCAAGACATAAAATCTATCAAGTAAACAGTACAAAATCTTGAACTAAACACTGAGGAATGAATGAATGCCAATGTAAAAAGAGTAATAAAGAAAAAAAGGTCTCTCGTGAATGCTTAAGATAAGACCTGTGGCATCCTGTTCAGTAGTACTGCACCTCAGTCCATGTCATTGCAAAAAAATTAGGTGCAATGAAATTTTCCAGTCACATTTGTCAAGAGTACAATAGGAGTGGTGGTCACTCAGGGAACCCGATGTGCTTAAATACAGGACAAAACTCTTTATCACTATGAACAGCCTGCATAAAGCCAGATCAGAGGAGGAACAACAAAATGCAGTAAGAGACAGGTGAAAATTGGTTTGGACACCTTCCTTTACAGTATATAAACTTACTACCACCTGTTTGCTTAGTAGTAAGCAGAATCTATGAATTAGTTTAAAAGGTGACTTTCGAATAATATTTAACAGGAGCAGATGTTGCGGAGAGAAAGCTTAAATCTGTCAGAGTTATTATCTTTCCTGCGCAAGGATGTTGCGTGCCCTCCACAGCCATCCAAAGTGGCAAGTGCTTCCCAGCATGCTCAGAGAGAGCTGACACACTGAACTAATCTTTAATTTATTGATGTACTACTTCACTGAGAGATGTAGTATATCAATAAATGGCTTTAGTTAAGAAGCGAAGGTCTAAGAAGCAGTGGTAGGAGCTTGCAAAAGTACATCAAAGCTTACAGAAAATAAAATCAAGAGCTTCTGGGAGAAAATTGATGTCTAGGAAGGACAGAAAGAACAAACAAACATCACAAACTTTTAAGTAAGAGTTTCGTACAAGATAGCTTTGTTGGCCATCTTAAACACACATTTTGCAGGCTTCCACCTGCTTGTCGATTGTCCAGCAGCTTATAAAAAGATTATTATGCAATAAATAACAGCAGTCAACTGTAGCAAAAAAACAATAGCCAAAGATTAAATCGGAAATCACTGTCCTATTTGGGGCACTGCAAGCTGGTAACTGATGGCTTTTTTGAGATGATACACCCCAAATCATTTAACCTGCTACTGCAAATGGTAACACTTGGAGGCTTGTTTGGCTCAGCAGACAGAAAAGGGAATAAAAGCAAATGTGAGTTCACACAACAGCACAGGAAACAGTATTTGTGGCCTTTTTTTTTTCTTTTTTTTAGCTCCTGTCATTGTTTTTCTCTAAAAACAATTGGAAATACAAGGTGTGTATATTCACAACAGCTGCAGAAGTGGAGTACCCACCTGGTACCTCTGTATACAGCTGGTACATTCTTATCCTCTGCATGCATGAGCATTGCAGTTTGCTCCCCATGCCCTGTCCATGGAGGAGGTGCGTTGCCACGTGCCCCATCCCCTGTCCCACCCTATTGGTAGGTGTTGGCTGGCTCGGCAGAGCTCCCAGAGCCAGGTCCCTCAATCCACTTTTCTGCATTACCCTGAAGGACATGGAGAACTAAAGAAGTCAGGTGGCACCGGACAGCAGGAGGACCCAGCGCTGCAGCGGGTCCCTTACACAGCACAGTGCAAGTGGAGGTGTGAGTCATGCAGGAGTGCATCCTCCGTGGCACAGAGAGCAGGATCTCCCTCCTCTAAAGGCTTTTATAACATTGTTCCTTAAATCAACATCTGTAGGTGACAGTCCTTGAAAAATCCCTCATCCAGTTTGGATAAAATACATGGCACTGAGTGGTGACTAGTTCAGCATGGCAACTTTCCCCTGGTTGCCACTCTGAGGTCCCAAGTGGTCTCTCTGAAAGATCCCTTCCCACCCCGGGGGAGAACAGCAGATGTAAGAAGGTGATTCAGGGAGATTCCCTTGTGAAAGACAATAAAAACATGATAAAATCAAAAGCATTAATTGTCTTGGGATCAACCAATGGCATTGCATGGAGAGCAACTGGAGATAGAGGGAAAAGCTGTCTCAGCAGATGGTCCAGGCCTTTTGAGGAGGCAGGACTTAGACCTCTCCCCCATGGGAAAATGCTACTTCTACAACCTTGACACATTCCTGCAGAACACAACATTTTTGTCAGATTTCCATGCTGGAAGAAGACATATCTCCCAAACTCCAACTCCCTGTTGGTCTTCACCTGCACCACCCTGAAACTCTTGGGAGCCCCAGACAAGACAGAGACTGTGGGTATCCTTTGCTGGCATCCTGCAGCAGGCAACGGAGCAGCCTGGGATTTTTGTCAACTTTTTCTTGGAAAACAAGCCCATATTACTATTGCAATTCTTTTTTAAGGTGAAAATTGGAATCTCCACTCTGTAGGAAATTTTTAATTTTAGTTTCATCCCATTTTGCATTGCAAAATGATTTTTTTTTTCAATGAAGCTTTCCAGAAAAAGGAGTCACAGACTTTAATCCAAATCTGTCCCTGAGCACAGGGTCTCAGGGTCTACGATAATCTCAAATTCCCAGCAGTTTTTTGGACTCCGTCATCTTCTTGAAGAACATGTTGGTACTTGAGACGAGTGGATATTAAACAAGCCAGGGAGGCTCTGGTGCTCCTCTCACTGGCCTCTGCTTCTGGAGAAGTCAGCCTGACACAGCCCAAGTGACCCTGTTGTATGCCATTGGAGAAGGGGCACCTGCCCAGCAAGGGAGACACCCATGCTCGTGGCTATCCTCAACCTGGAGGGACCCCTGTGGAGGACACCAAATGCACAGAGCACGCGCCCCCATGCCACACGTGTCCGTGCTTTCCGTTAGTGCTGGTTCAGAGTGCGGAGACACTGCAATTTCCAGACTGTTTCCAGAGACATAGGAATTCCCCGTAGAGCCAGACAGCAGGGACATACTTCACAGTTTTGTGCATAATGCTAATCAGTGAAAAGATTCTTGATTTAGCCAAAAAAAAAACAAAATTGTGATACTTCTTGTCCTGTTATAGCTTCCCTTCCCTACTTCAGTGTCCTCTAAATGTTCTTCCAGTTTCCCTTCCTTCCCTTGAGCTCTTCCCCTGATGTGGCACTTTTCCCCCAGCCTGTGCCATCTGGAGGATGCTCAGTGGGCTCTTCTGGACTCCCTGTAGCTCCAGCTCTCTCCCTCCAGACTTTTTTTTTTTTTTTTCCCCTTCAAAAGAGCTAACACAAGTGTCAGCTAAGGGAGTGAGAAGTATCTCTGCTAACAGCTGTTCCTTAAAAACTTGCAAAATTGGTAAGTCCTGCAAAAGTTGGTGCAGGTTGTTCACCCAAGGGTTACAGCTCTGGAGCTAGCCCTGTCCTTTTTCACTCTGATAATTTCTTGAACTCGAGTGAAAAATCCTTTGCTACATTTATTTTTTATGCCAGACACATCTTCACTGATGCAAATTACTTATGCCCCAATGCATTGTTTTACATTCAAAAACGCAAAGGCACTCATTTATTGCAGATTTCACCTGCGCACCACCTGCGTTAATGCTGCAAATTCGTTTAACATGTAGCTCTTAATGTCACTGGCATTCCCTAGCATTTTGGGTAGGACACCCAGATCAGACCTGAGAATGCTCAGTCATGCACTCGTCTGACTACAGAGGTCTTTGCTATCTCAGGCTTTCAGACACATCGTGGTATTGCTACTCAGGCTTTCACTTTAAATCAATCCAACAGTTACGGCTTTCTACAATGTCTTCACAGTTTTGAAGCTTCCTCTTGAATTTCATACTCAGGCAAAGCTGCCAGTGAAAACAATGAGCCGTTTGCCTGAGTAATGAGCATAAAATTGGAGCCGAGGTCAGTAAAAATTATTGCGGGAGAAAGGCTGCGATAGCTGAGTATATGCAGCACCCCTGTTAGCTCCCTGTCAAAAGACTAAACCTTTCATTCCATAGATCTTTTTATAAACCCCTGTAGCTTACAATTTTCTCTATAAAACAACCATGGATTTAATTTGGCTTTTAAAGAACAGAAGGAAAGGAAACACCCAGTACCTGATCCGTGTCTGGAAGGTAAAGAGGGAATTTTATATTAAACAGAGCAAGTCAGAACTTTTTTATTTCAGTTTTTATTGGGGCTCTGATTTCAAGTTGGAGAGCATTTCAGAGAATCTCATATTCTGCTGTTTTTTTCCAATGATATATTTTTAATCCTAGATTTCACCAGTAGCCAGTCATTCCTTCTCTCCCTTGCTGCCCACCCCTGACTTACTGTCAGTATTTCTGGCTGACTCTGTTCACAGCCCTCCCTCACTAAGCTCCACGTCTGCGCTGAGATTTCTCCCTACAGCCACAAAGCCAAAAGCCTTAATATAACCTGGAAGCCAAGCAAAGTCAGCTGCGAGAGACTGGAGGAGAGAAGAAAAGCACGGACTGTGCGCACTGAGCACTTCTTAGGTATTTATAGTTGGAGCACTAGCAATAGGAAGAGTAAAAATTCACTTGAAAACAATATGTTTGGTTTGTTTGTTTGTTTGTTTTTAAATCTATTTATTTATTTACTATGCGAGATCTGTTGTCCTTATGAACAATCATGAAGGTGGGCTGAGGAAAATCTTCTTGCTTTTTGTTCTGAAGATTAAACCATGTCTAGCTGGACTTTTCAGGAGCATTTGTAGCTGACTGGAGGACCAGTATGGCTGTCAAAAGCATCACAGAAATTAAACCTGAAAAAATGAGGGTACCATACTTCTAGTCATGCAGTTTAAAGCTGTTCATTACTATCTCCTTACTGTAACTGAAGTGCCCAAAATGGGTTGGGGGAAAAGATCTCTTTGTTGTTCAGCATCTAGATTAGAAGCTGATTGTTCCAAAGCATTCTCCGTTAGTCAGCCAAGATAATTTCCGGCAAAAATGGGGAATATATTTATTCTTGTCCTTAGGAATGAAAGAAAACTATTAAGAAAAACTAGAATTTCACACATATTATTTCATTCTGCCTATAGTTCATGCAACCCTTTTTTTGTCCCCCCATATTCCAGGACACTCTCTAGGATGCCATTTTCTGCACTTTTAGGAGAGGGCACATAAAAATTAGTCAGACTTTTCTTTTTTCCCAAAAGGCCTAGAGGCAAATAATGCAGTCTTCCCCTTATTTTAATAGTAGTAATAATGATAATAATTAATATCAATAATGACTCAGAACAACTCTCTAGCAGAAATCTCCTTTGTAAGAAACAGGAAGCCATGCTCACTTTAAGGATCCATGAAAGACTTCTACTGAAAGTTGGTGGAAATTTGACTTACGAGTCTCAAAAAAAAAAAAGCACTTTTTATCACTGATAATGTTTTCCCAGCAGCTGGAAGACAGGCTGAATAGGCTGCAGATTTATGTACAGCTAATCTAACCAAGCAATAAATGTCCATGCTCGAAAGGTGTATATTAAATAGGGCAGGGATCCAAACAGCACACAAAAAGTCCGTATCAGAGAAGGTGGCAGAAGCTTTCCCACCAGTTCATTGCTTTCGGCCAAGTTTCAGGAGGAAACAAGGTTTCCACAATCACGCTGTCTGTCAGTCAGTCCTCCCCTAATAATTCTCCAACCCATTGGCGAGTTTCAGACAAATTTGAAAAGAGCAATAGAAGTCTCAAAGATATTAGGTTCCTACAAGTTTCATAAAAATGAACAGCTGGATAGAGGCGAAAAACCCCAGTCAGTGCCTCCGTGGAGGGGAAGAGAGGCCGACTGCCTGTGCTGGCTCCGCTGCCCATCTGCAGCCTCCTGGCCGGGCACCTCGGTCCGGCCTCAGCCCCCAGCTCCAGGGGTTGGGCTCCCCCGAAGCTGCCTCCCAGCCGGCCGGCAGCAGCGCAGGGCAGCAAGCAGAGGTAGGTGCAGAGCAGTAGGAAGGCAGGCTTCAGTCGCCGTGCTGCCCACGGAGCTCCTTGTGTCTGCTTGCCTTTGGAAACACCTGTGCAAAATTTGCCTTGCTTCTTCCAGTCTTGTTCAGCTAAATTCATTCATTGAATTGTGGCTTTGGTCAAACTGCAATAGCATTTTTCAGTGAATGAAGTGGATTCAACCAAAAATCTCTCTGAACTCTTCTTGTGATTCTCAATATTTCAATTGGAGCTCTGTAAAACAGCATTTTTCCCTAATCTTTTCAAAGCCACCAGGAAAAACAGACGGGACGTCTAAAGCGGACATGCAAGAGGGAGCTAGGGAAATCCTATTAAATAGTTCATTAATAATTGATATATAGAATATTTTCATGTGGAGGCACATTAATCTTAAATTCCTTGCAGGAGGAGCACAAATCTGAAGAATGATGGGAACGTTTAGGTGTCTTCATTGAAAAATGCAAAGGGCAGAATGTAAGTGCCTCACCATAGTGAGTTTTATTAAGAAGTGGAAGGGAATTGAAACTGTTGTTCAGAAGACAGTTATTCAATATGTCTTATGCTAACAGTTTGCTGTTCCAGAGGAAGTCTTTGGAGAGAGGAGTGAAGGCAAAAAGACCAACAGCACAGGTACCAGCAGCAACAGGCTCCTTCCATCTCGCTGACAGTTTTGGCAAAGCAGAAAACCAACTGGGGTTAGAATGTCATCAGCTATTTATGGGGATTTGCTTATTTATTTATTTGGTTTTTGCATTTTGAACAGGGAGAACCGCACTGCTTCTCTGTTGACCACAGGATCCACTTTAAAAAAAAAAAGTCTAGGCAAATTTTAACACCCCCAAAGCCCAAGCTGACAATTAATAGGATCTGCATGCATACAGTCTTTTCTTCACTCCCTGTTCAGATTCTGATCCCTTCCCTCAAGAAATACAATTACTGAGAGGTAAGTATCATGTAGTGTTTTCTTTCCAGGGAAGAGAAAAGAAATACTCTGACCTCCGGGCTGACTGGCGTTGCCTGGCCCCTCACTGACCTCGCTGTGATTGCGCACCCACTGCTTCGGTAAACAAAGCCACCTTCCGAAACAGGACCGTTAAACGCTCTGCTTGGGGAAGATGATGGGGAAGGGAAGCGCTACCTGTTAGGTTTTAACATTTTAACTCGACAAAAAGGAGAGGAGAGACAAAGTTCTGGGAATGTCTTAGGCTGAGTTTTCTCTCCGTTGCCAACATCCTTTGTATCATTCTGTCCTGCATTTCTCATTGCGCTAGTCCAGGAGTGAGATCAAAATGAAGGAAACGGGGGACTTTTTTAGCTGTTGCCCATTTGATGGCTTCAAGAAAGTACAGCGGAAACTCTCAGGATTAGTACTTAACATTTTTCATAATGAAGTTTGAAAAATCACCTGCCTCTGGGCAGGGAGGGCACATGGGCCAAGCTCTTCAGACAGAGAAAGGCAAAATCCTTTGGAGCTCCCGTGTTCACTGCAGTTCCATCAGGATGAATTTAGTTCTCTGGATCTTGATTCCGCTTTTGCTCTCTTCCATTAGTGATAGACTGGCATTCCCCAACTGTCTATTTTTAAAGACCTTTTCTAGAAGGTAATATGAAAAGCTACAGGTTTGCCACACCTTTGACATGTTCCCCCACCTTCTCTTTTTTCTCTATTTTTTTTACCCTCTTTCGGGTAGCCAGGGACAAAGTGAGACACAAGCACTGGGTCTGCAGATGCCCGGGAAATAGTTTCTATAGCAACATAACTACATTAAAGCGTTTTGAACTTTTCTCCTACTCATCACACTTTAAGATTTCAAATATCATGTAGACTCTGAACAGGCAAATGCTCTTTCCTTTGTGGAGATCTCTGTCCTGCTCTCATCAAAATAGCTCTGCGTTGAGGAGAAGTGTGTGTTTTCGTGCTGCTGTAGGTGTGGAGTTTGCCTACCGATGCTAGCAAACTCGCTCCCCATGAATAGCAGAGCGACTGCTGAACGTCTGGATCCGCATCTGCTGCGTTTAGACCATTGCTAGGACCAGGCTTCTTGCGGTGGTGGCTGCCGGTGGTGGCACCGTGTCAAGGCTGCACCGCAAATAGTGTTACCAAGTATGCTGGAACAGGCATGAGAGTGCTTTGTACGCTGATATCTGTGCTGTCTTCTCTCCCCTTCTCTGAGAACCTAAATTCCTGTGTATCTCAGGACATGGGACAACTATTTTTATCACATGTAAATGTTCTCTTGCAATGCTGAAGAGGCGGGGGGGAGAAGAAATATTAAAAGCAATAAAAAGGATATAACCAGGAGTAAAGGGAATAAAACTACAAAAAGGAAAAGTAACACTGAAAATTCGGGGGAAAAGCTTCCCAAAAGTGAGATCTAATAGGCCATGGAAGTCTCCCAAAGGGAAAGGGTAGAAGCCATATCGCTTGGGACACTCAGAGGAAGACATGATAAAACAGCAATAAATGCACAGCTGAGAACAACGCTGTGCAGCTAAGGGAGCGGTAGGCTAGGATGACCCAGGAGATACATTCCACCTTTCGGATCTCTGGTTCACCTGCATTTTGCTTTTAAAGAACTCACCTGACGTACAAGTGCCCCCTATTGCAGCCTGGGACTTTGACAGAGAGAGAGTTTGTGTAACTTAATACCTTATATTTCATTACCATTGGTTCTTATCTAAATGCTGCATTGTTCCAACTGCTTAGTAGCTATGTGATGTATGACAGACTAATAAACACAAAATAATACAAAAATGAGTATTTTATGTGGTATCTTCCTTCCTCAAAACCTTGCAGATGTTTGGGTCCCAGTGATATTTCTTAGAGGATGGAGCCTGCAACTGCTATAATTAAGCAACACTGTACCATTAAGTCACTCGCGAGAAAATTAGAAACTAAACTAGTGCTGTGTGCCGAGGAAGCAAAAATTGTGAGCTGAGATCTTTATTCAGTGCATGAAAGTCTGCCTTTTTCTAGTTTACTTTAAAAGAGGTGTTATTCCTATTACACACTATCAGAGGATGTAAAAAGTGAATTAAATCTGTATTCAATGTTTATTTTACATGTAAATTGGGATCTTAAATTGTGGGAAAAATATGTTTTTGTCAACAGTGCTTTCTGTTTTGGTATTACTGTATTAGTTTTTAATGGGCAGCAGAAATGTGCCGATTTGGAGGCTTTCCAGGGGTTTGGCAGTATTCCACTGTGTCAGCACCGAGTAAAAAAGATGTTATTCCTTCTTGTTACAGTAAGAACTGGATAAAGGTAATGTCACTTCTCTGAGTCATCCTGGCAAAGCTCCATCTACAGAGAGACAGTTGGACCAAAACAACCACAGTATGAGAGGTGGAAATGATACGTGATAGGACATGAACTCCTGGTAACCTGTTTGGGACAGTGATATTGATACTGCTTAGACACATCGGCTTCAGCAGCAAATAATCCAGCGGGGTCAGGAGTGTCATATCTAAAGGAGAAAATGACTCCCCCAGCCAACACCGAATGATTAGATCTTGGGTAATCCACTGTCACAAGAGCCTCACATCAGAGGACCTGCTAGCCAGCACAGAGATTTACAAAGCAGAGGAAAGCTTTTCTGATTGCTGTTTTTGAGGCTGATTTTAAGACACACAGGTTAGCCCTTCTTCATAGAGCTGTTTTGGGCACTCCCTTCTGCTTCCTACCAGCAGTTCCGCATCTCTGGTAGACGAGCATCATCTCCATTATCCACTGCCTGCATCCCCACAAGAACTTTTGTTTTGTCTTTGACAGCCTCCAGACAACTTCTCAATTGGATCCTTGACTTTGAAGCTGTGACTGTCCCCCAGAGAACCACGGCACTTACCTTACTCCAGAAAGTCTTTGTAGACCCCAACACTTGTCAAAAGGTACTGTCCTTCCTCTCTCCTTTCCAGGTGATGTGCTTTTACTCAGCTACATATAGGAACATCAGCAAGATATTGATGTACGTTTTCAATTTAATTCTTGGCCTGATCTTTCCACATCTAAATTGCCACTTCAACAAATTGCTCTTCTCACTGGTCTTGACATATGTCTCCCCTGATCTTGCACTGGGCTACAGTTTGGCAGCTTTTGTAGATGCAGCTATCTATTCTTCTTCTGGTTTCCAGGTCCACAGACACTCCTCTTTCCTCTCTACTTAGCTACCTTGACTGAATCAGATTTACATAAAGGGGAAGCTATCCATTTGTGAGTGTATACAAGCAAATAAATAATTCTACTTTAATCTAACTGATCGATCACAAAGCCTTCCTGCATGCTCACAAGGCCACTCATGAATGAGCCAAAAGAAGTCAACAAGGTGCCACCTCCCTGTCACAGCACTCCTGAGGTCAGACTTCAAGATCGGTCTTTCTAGAGTGAGCTAGCTGCATTTCAGCACCAGCTTCCAGCCACTGTGAACACCATCCTATTGCGTACGCTGCTGTGAAAAAACGTAAAATAAGAGAGAGTCCTCTTCTGCAAGGCGTGGCAATCTAAATGGATAAAAGAAATGAGGAGATATGGCAAAGAAGCTTTATACAGTGGTTGAACCCACAAACATTCAGAGCAACCAGTTTTATGCTTATTCTGTCCCGGTTTTCCTCAGTGGGAAGTGGCACTGTCATTTTGATGTGTTACACTGGCATATCAGCACACTCAGTCATATGATCATGCCAGTTTTGTAGTTAGAAAAGTAAGGAAAGGCATCAGACGTGGAAGGTGAGGGTCCGAACCTGTCATCTCCAACAGGTAGTCCTATGGACTGTCCAGCACTCTCCTCGTAGAAGGATGCGCTCATTTATCCAGAAGGAAACAGGTCTTCGTGGGTTACATATAGTGTAGGCAGGACACAAAATACTCTGTTATTTGGCAAAATCAAATTGATCACACCAGTTATTGGAATGCCAGGCACTGCTCAAAGAGTTTTGAAAGGCAAGAATCTGCTTTGTCTCATGCAAAGTCTCTGCATAATGGGGAAAAAAAATCCTGTTTGTCAGCTGCTTCCTTGATTATGTTCAATAAGAGTACACAGGGCTGGTTTTATTTTCACTTGGCAATTTCTGTGTTGCTATGACTTCACTAATCTCCAGTCCATAAATCATTTGAGTAAACAATACACCAGCAAGCTCAAATCCAGAGGAAATTTCTCCAAGGCAAGTTTTTCATCTTTCTATTTTTCAAGAGAGAACTCAGGAGACTCCTCCTACATGGGATGTCACCATGAGAAAAAACTCCTGACATTCCTGAGGTTTAGCTTTAAATCATATCATTAGGCGCAGGTATTAAAGTGAATAGAGAATAGCACAGTATGGTCAGCTGAATTTTTTCTTTCTCTGAGTTCTTCTCCCTCTTGACCCTTACATGAGGATCCTTCCATTGACTAGAGGGTCTCTGTTTCTCTTCCCACTTCAAAACCTTTCCTCCTAGCAACAGAAAAATTATCGATGTGTGGAAGCTTTCAAGGCAGCCCATAGCTGTGCTCCCTTGAATGTCAAAAGGGGTTGGTCTCACAGCTGCAAATCAAATGTCATTTTACTTAATAATGTATTTCATAGCAGTCTATATCTCGTCCGAGTTGTTTAGTTGCACATCTATCGTTTGAGTTTTCTCTACAGCTGCAATCCAGTGCAAATATCCCTGGGACAGGGGAAATGTGCATCAGCTTTATAACACAACTTTAAAAATAATCCCACCAGGAAAAACACTTTGTAGGAATCAGAGGAAGAAAAAGCAACATGCAGAGATGCACGTACATGAACAGGTACTCAGTTGGTCTGCATCTCTACTGCTTTGTATTCTGCCTGTAACAGAAAACCATGGAAGATCCAGAAAGGAACATTCACACCATGGCCCACTTTCTGCAAATGTTGGTAATTGCACCATGTGAAAAGCAGAGACAAATGCTGTACCCACCATTTTGTTCAGGAGGGAATTACATAATAAGATAACTCTGGGATATAATCAGAATTTTAAAAATCTCTTTTGCAGGCTGGAATGAAGATTTTATGTGCCAGCCTTTGCAACTCCTTGCCTGGATGGACCAACGGTGCAATGGACTGACTAGAGAAGGATGGTGTGGGTGCCTTGTAATCATCTTCTGCTGGACGAATTGTATGTTTTTTCTTTATAATCAAAGTATTTTCTTAACAGCCGACATGCAAATTGACAGGGGAATGACCTGATATGTAGGGATCCATGCTTAAGCATGACTTGGGTATATTGTGTGATGACAGCCAGAAACTTGATTCCTTTAGCATTTAGTTTACCCATCTGTAAAATGGTGCTCTTATTTTTCTCATAGACAGTAGTGAAGAAGCCTAAGGAGCTCTTGACACATAGTACATTTCCCTTCTGCTAACAGAGACTAAATAACTTTTGTTTCTAGAGTAGGCACTTTGTCCTTTACTTTTTTTCTCAGTCCTTTCAGTAGAAAAAATATCTTAGGGTTACCATGGTGTCAGGATCAATGTTTTCCTTCTGACCACCAGCTTTCCTAATTCTTTTCCGTCAAAGGATCTACCCTGATTTTTCCAGGGTATCCTGATTTTTTCTGTCTGTATGCTGCCTCTTCAATGCAGCAGGAGACAGATGCCGAGACAGTATACGAGAGGTTTTGTTTTCTCCTCATCTGCCTGCATTCATGGCTCAATTTCCTTCGTTCTCGGCTCTTGGCTCTCTTCGGCATTGCTCCAGGCTCACCACTGACAGGAGCCAGAGAGGCTTTCTGGCCTGTCAGTTTTTGAGAGAGTTTGCTCAGACGTATCCTTGGGAGAGTCTTCACTTCACTCTAATAACAGTAAGAAATCCCCAGTATGGAGCAATTTAAAGGATGGTAAGAGGGTGGAGACCTGCAACACAGAAGTCCTCGCACAGAAAAGGAAGCCCCAAGACACAAATCTCTGTTAGGCGTATTTCCCTTTTGCTTCCAATTCCTTCTTTCACATGAGATGATCTGCCAGAAAATATTTCTTCAACTATCTTCAAATGTTCATCTTCTTTTTGACTACCCCAAGGGCAAACTCAGTCCCTGTTTTATTATTGCCTTCTTTTTTTTTCCCCCCACAGAGGTGATGTAGAGCAATCTCCAAATAAAAGCACTGTTGTTTCGTCCGAAGTTGTCAAAGAAGTGCATTACGAAGGTGAACAGGTAACAAGGGTCCTATCGCGGAGCGAGGTTAAGCGACCTGCCTGAGGCCACGCACCAGGCTGTAGCAGAGCTCACGCTCACCCTGTGACGCCTTGTCTGCCACGCTGGGAAGCACTAATGAATCTGTACATTAAGCAAGCACAAACAAGAGAGACAAGCAGGAAGGTGGTCCTCCCCAGGCAGATCACTTCAGTAATTCCCCTACAAAAATACCCAATGGAAGAGATTCCCTTTAACAAACATGAATCTGTCCAGAATGAGCTACTCGTTCTGATTTTTAGAAAGAGATTATATTCATATTTTTTCCCTTCATGACATCATCTTGTTTCTCTGAAGATATCACCTGTTTTCCATATGGGGTGTTTTTGGTTGGGGGAACCTTATGTAGCTATGCTTAAACAGGTGCTCTGCACAGCCTCCCTCAGTGAGTCAGAGTACATAAGCAGGATCGTGATACTTGGATGTTATGAGCACTAGCCAAGCTAAAGGAGAAATGAAATTTTCAATGAAAATGTCGAGTGTTGTCATTTCCTTCCGGTATTCTCTCCCCTTCTCTTTGAAAAGTTCCCCTGCACACTCACAGTCTTCTTTTCACCTGCTTCCCTCAATTCTCTGGCTCCCTCCCACCAAAATAAACCATCAAAAAACAGTTTAAAGGCAAATGAAAAATTATTGAGTACAAAAAAAAAAAAAAAAAGTCAGACATAAAAATATTTATTTCTGTAATTAAAGTAGAACGTGATTCTTCTTCCCTAGAAGTCTTCTACTGGATGGAATTTTATTTCATGGATATTTTGGGGGCATCACAAGAACCATTCGTAAAACATATATAGATCCTTTAGAGTAACATATTTTTAAGTTAAAATATGGGGGGCAGTTATCTTAAAAAAAAAAAGAAAACTGAGATATTCTTTTTAATATTTACTTTCTAATTGGAAACTATGGTAAATTGAAGTTTTTTAAAGACAATTTTAAAGCAGAAGTTTGCAAAATTTCTAAAAAACGCTTGTAAAAATCTTGCTTAAAAAGACTTCTTTCTGGTCCATTAGTATGACTAACAGCAGTGTCTAGAAGTGAAAGGGCTGGTGTATGTGTACAATTGAGTCTTAAACATATTGCTGCTCACCATTTATAATGCCATTTGTAGTTTGCATTCCTCTTTTGTCTACAGCTGTTTGGGGCCTGCAAAGATTTAATACAGTCAAGATGTTCTCAAGAAGAAGACACCTGGTCTGAGTAGCTTGCGAACTAAGACCCAGCGCCTACCACTACCAAAAGGCTACACCTGCTACCAGCTGTACTCGTTCCTAAAATGATGAGTACTTGCATTGAATCAGCAGAGCTGCCCAGAACAAGGTGTGGAGGGAGCGGTGGCCTTCTCCGAGGGCGGTGGAGGTGATGACCCCAGAGTGACAGCCACCATCCCTGCTGTTCAGCAGGACCGAGGGTACGATCCCACCCCATCCCATCCCATCCCAGCACCAGCGAGCAGGTCCCAGGGCAGCGAGGGGGGAGGATAATGGAAAGTAAGCAAGGAAATGTTGCATTGGGCAATTAAGTACCAGTTTTTAAAGCAAACCAAATGTCATATAATCACCAGCTAATTTAGATATTTGTGCAGTTGATTGAAAATATGCAAAGAAAGCAGCATTATTTAAAATTATTTTTAAATGTTTGGAATTTATTAGTTGACTGTGGAAAAGAGATAATTAAGGATTCTAAATATAATTAATGTGCTGAGTTATAAAAAGCACTGCTTGGGTTAGGGGTTTTCCAGGAGTTAGCAAGATGGTTGACACTGTAATGACAATTTTACATTTAAAGATGTTTGCAGTTCACATAAATATGTATTGAAAAAATAATTTCACAGTGGGTGCATAAGGAATATACCTCAGTCTTCATTTTAAAACCGTTGTACATGAACAAGTATAGGGAGGAAATGAGGCCATGGTAGAGAAGAAAGTCCGGACTGTTATGTGACATGGATTTCCCTCCTTTTTGGTGTGTGCAGAATCCCTACTTGAGCAGGTAACGTGAGATGTTCATTTCTGAATGTGTTAAATAATATTTCAACTAAAAGCTGGCATGCAAACAGTGCAAAGGAAGGACAGAAGAGTTAAAAAAAAAAAAAGGGACAGAGTTTTTTTGAAAAAACACTATTTCAATTTTTATATATATATATAATCTAACAGTTAGGGGGATAGTCTTTTCAGTGTGATTCTCTTGAGAGAATCTAACTCAGGATTTTTGATCACTCAGGGTTTATAGCCCCAGAGGCAGGGAGGCATCCTTTAGCAAGAGGGTGTCCAGCCTAGCAGCAGGTCCAAGCAAAATGGAAGAAGTCTTCCTGCAAGAGGTGACTTCTGTTTGGTCCCGCGTATATCCTGTACTGGCCAGCACAAGAAATGTTTGGTTTGCAGCCCCTTTGGAAAGTTTACCTGTGTGTTCAAACTCCAGTGCACCTGGAGGGGAAATCAGATGGGGAGGAGGTGGTGCTCTGGGAGGGGCACCCCCACCCGGGGAGTCAGCCCAAGGAGCAGTCCAGGCACCCAGACACGGTCTAGGATAGAAGTAGGTCTTCCAAATCATCTGCTGGCAAAAAAAACAGTTAGAAAACAATCTTGAAAATGCCTAAAGAATCACAACCATGAAAACTGTATGGAAAGCTCAAACTTCAATGGCTAGAAGCTTGAGACTGAGCATAAAGAAACTTCGGCACTCACTGATTTCCAGCAGGTTATAACCGCCTCAATCTCTGTGCCACCTTTTAAACTGGCGTTTAACGTTTAAAGCCATCAAAACATAGAGTTTGCCATCAAGTACAGCGAGATGTAATACTTTACCCATCAGGAGGACTAGGCTTGCCAGATTTCCCCTGCACTGTGCTATTTGGTCTTTGTTTGAATAGGATGCTCATCGGTCCTCAGGAAAAGTAAATTCAGACTGTGCAAGGGAATGCAAAGTGCAGATGGCAAACTGAAGTGTGTAGAAGGAAATTCATTCTTCTCTGAAGCGAAAATGCTAGTATTGTAAACAGTGTTTCTGTATATCAGGTCAGGTAGATAAAAATACATTCATATGTATATACTTCTGGGTGGACCAGAGCTGGATTTCTTTGTTGTTGTTTGTGTTTTAGGATCCTTACTGCATCCTTGCTGTTGCTTGGCTGGCTGCTGCACCTGGAGAGACTCCCTCAAGTTTAAGATAACCACTTAGCCTCCTGGAGAACAAGAGCAGTCGGGGTGAGACTTGTGTAACCCTAACAAACTGAAATCAATCCCTCCAGTAATGGCTTTCCCAACTCTTTGCTTTTGATTTTCTCCAAGCCAAGGAGCTTGTCTGAAGCCAAAGAGGATGTGATCCACAATTCCACTCCATGGGCATTTCATTGCTATCTCTGAAACTAGAAATGTGTCTAGAATTTACAGTTGCTTTTCGAAAGTCAGCTTTCCTTTTTGTGTGTGTGTGTGTGTGTGTGCACGTGCGCTTTACTCATGAATTTGAGGCTGTAACTTTACATAGGCTTTAAACAAACTTTAGATTCCTTGATGCTCTGTGTTCAGTTTGAACGAACATGCTCTAAAGTAACGAGGACAAGAAGTTCTTTGATGTTTTCCACAGACCTCTGAGATTTGAATAGCGCTACAACCTGTTTATTGCCTAGACTTCCATTGATCATGGCAGCACCCAGTGCCTATGATCTGCTGTCAAGCACTGTTACTCCACTCCCTGTTGTAAGGTATCTTGTCCTTGCATGGGCATAATGGCAGAAGAACATCCGATCTCCCAAAATTAGTTGAATATTGTGGGCATTTATCACTCAGCCTATGCAAATGACCTCCCAAGATCCCAGTGGAAAAAATAGGCTGAGGCGTAAGCAAAAGTAGAGCTGAGGCAGGAGAGCTCAACGCCACCTTCCTTCTCAAGATGTCATTTTCCATTCACTGCAAGAAGGCTCTTACGTGGAGATGGTGCTTACCTACCTCTCTGCATGCTAGGATACTCACAACACGACAACACATCCCTGGAATATTACTACCACTGGTGGAAGGTCACTCTGTGGAAAGAAGGAAGATAAAACTCCCACACATATGTTGCCTGGTTTTAGAGTGTTAATGGGAAAGATGAGACCTCCTGGGGGCTCGTGCTACTCAGCCTATCCTCCAGCTGCAGTCTCATTTTTATTTAGGGTCTCTGCATCTGGCAGAGAAAATTCTTTTTCCAGAGAGCGCCTCTCCCGCTAGAATTCACTAGCATCTACGAAGATTCTGGTTTGGGGAGTGAAACACAGCGATTCGAGGGACGGCCTTGGGTCTCAGGAGGCCAGCCCTGAGCCGCTACCTCGGCCGCCCCGGGGAGCGGCAGGCAGGCAAACAGCCAGGGCGCGAGGGGGCACAGCAGGCAGCTGCCGGCTCTGACGGGGTCCTCGTGTCCCCCGGCAGGGCCCCGCCGCCCAGCAGTGCCCGAGCACTGTCCCATTAGCAGAAGATGGCTGCCCTGCTTTGCTCCTCAGGCGGGGATTACGTGGGGGGATTTCTCCGAGCGCAGAGCTCAGCTGCTGTCATCGCCAGCGGAGCAGGCCCAGCCGCCCTGCTCAGGGGAGGGACAGGAGCTGGAAGTGCAGCCCTCAGACGGGATGCTTCTGCTTTTCCGCTGGAGAAGAGCTGGAGGAGCGTGTGTGCCCAGGAAGGGTGGGAGGGGAGCGCAAACGGGCACGGGCAGGACCCTGCCAGCCCCCCACATACGTGCACACTTGGCTGCTTTGCTTTTCCAGGTCCCGAGCTGGTGTTGCCGCAGGCTTTCCTACTGCAAGGAGGGTCTGAGCGTATTCAGTTTTTCCATACTGCTCTGGCTTGGCTCCCCATCTTATCTCAGCTACGGCGCTATCTGTTTCCTCTCCTAGGTCTGATCAGACTAAAAATAACCCATAAAAAATCACGATGACGCCAATCAGAAACAAAACAAATTATTTTAACTCTTTGGAGCAGCTGTTCCCCTCCACCTGCGAACCCCAAAGATAGGAGAAGCACGATTCACTGAGCTGAAACGAAACCCCTGGGAGGTGGGAAGGGGAAACTGAACGCCACCAAGGAGAGGATGTGGCAGCAGGTCTCGCAGACGTACCTCCGCCTTGGCTAGGGTCTGGGACACCTGTGTCTTGACATGGTACGTGACTCCGGGCTTCTAAACCTGGCCAGCGCCATCCCAGGCAGGGGTCAGACACCTCCTGATTGAGGGGGAAGTCACGAACAAGGCAGAGGCAATCTCCTGGAAGGAGCTTCCCTCTTCTGTGCTTGTTTCTGTCAAAAGGGAATGATTAAGATGACTATAAATGATATTAATGTTGTCCTTAAAAAGTCATAAGGAAATCTGCTCCAAGCCACACTGCTGTTCCCCTGGAATGCAGAAACGTGCCTGTTTGTTTCCCAAACAGTAATTTGCCGCAGACAAACATAGAGCAAAAGGAAATACATGGTGCTGGATGGCGTTTGAGGGAGTGCAAGAGCTGAAGCGTGCACGGCCTGGGCTGTCCGACAGCTTCCCCTCCCGCAGCTGAGTTCACTAGGCGGCAGTGTGCAGCCCGTGGCATTTGTCATCGTTAAGGAGCTGCTGAGGTTTGGGAGAGTCACAACAAAATACTCAGTTTAGAAACGATTTTGTTTCCATATCATATTAGCTCTATTTCCCTTCTGTCATTGCCATTTACAAGGATATTGACATATAAACCAATGTTTGTTTGGTTGAGCTCATTTTCTCTTCCTACCTATTTCCCCTCTGAAATCACGAGGTGAACTATTTACAGAAACAATATTATTTGATAAATATACTCCTTTTTCCTTTTCACAAATTATCTGGGAACAGACATTGATTTTTTATTACTTTGTTCATTATCTAAATTATTTGTCAAATTGTTTACAATAATATTCCAAACCATGCATCGCTACCAAGCAGCCTGTCACAGCTATCGTTAACAATTTTGACATAGTGATTTACTTTCTGGAGCTGAATCTTGAATAATTCTTCATGTCATTTCTAAATCCCTAAGACACTGTTAATTTGCTTTGCGGAAGCATCTTCTGTTCCCTGCCATGCATCAGGATGTCACCGTGCTAGGTGCTGCATAAACACAGCTCAGAAAAATCTAATTCCAATACACAGTCTAAGTCTAGGAACAGACAGGTATCACCAGAAAAGCCTGAGCACAGAAAGAGGCCGTATGGGTGAACATGATGAACACCGTTCTAGCACGCAAGCAGTCAAAGAGTTGTCAAATATTTTGTAGGCATCACAGCAAAAAAGAGTTCTAAGCAGAGACTAGAAAACCAATGAGGTATTTTACATAAGTACCTAAATAATTTTGGTTTATCCATTTATCGGATACTAAAAGTCCCCTGTATTATTTAGTATTGCTTGAGTTTTCTTCCCAGACCTCTCAGGCTAGCTGCAACAACTTTGGTATCAAAACATCTAGTAAAACAATATTAATAGAGATATTTATCACCTCCATTACCACTTTTTCTAATTACATTTTCAGAGAGTAAAAGAGATCAAAAGCACAATCAGAGCAAATACGAGAAAATATATTTTCTCAACCTTTGCTTTAAAAGACACTTTTGTAAGTTCAGACAGGAAACATTCTCATTTTTAAAACCGTAGTATCACTGCACTTCCTGTCCAAAAAGAAAGAGTCTGCATAAAGAAACAGAGAAAGGCTCCACATACGAGGAATTCTCCCCATAGCTTTCCACAAGAAGCTCTTGGCTCTTTAAAACCAATAATCACTATTTCAATACATAAAATTGAGCTTCAGCAGAATCAGGCCACAGCATACCATATGTGACTGCTTGGATTATATAATGGGAAAGTTCTCATTGATTTTTATAAAGCACCAGATCCCAGAGATTTTAAAATTAGGCACTGAGGTTGACCCAGTTTGGGTGGAAAAAGTTCACCAAATCCCAGGGAAGAACACAGCCCAGGGAGAAGTCTCAGGAGGTACAGTTATTTTTAACCTTTCAGACCTGCATGACAAACAGTGAATTCTGAAAACTCCAAGTAGAAAAGAGGCATTTAGTCTCAAAATTTTAGAATTCTCTCCTCTCCTCCCTCAGATCTTGACCCCGGCAGAAAACTTGTATGGCAAACTTTTTTTGGATTAGGAACAAATTTTGAAGTAGACTGAAGCTGCCGTTTTACTCTTTTCTCCACAAGTGTGCAAGACGAAAGTAAAACAAATTTTCAGGACATGATTCAACCACAAATTAGAATATCAAAGGCCAGAATACCAATATGGAAAGGGTTTTCATTTTAGCTGGAATCAAGAAAGTTAAACTTGTAGCCAGCATAAACCATGGCATACACAAACTGTTTACACAAAAAGATGCCTTACGCTCGGAGTTAGCATTTGAACACTATTCTAAGAAACGCTGCAGTTCTCCAGTGATAAAGTATGCCTCATCAGATGATTCAAACAAAATTTGATCTGGACAAGTACTCTGTTGAAATTGTAATTTAATTTTCTTTCAGCCTAGTGCAGGTTTGAGCCCTTCTTATAAATGTGACAGGACCATTAGCTGAATAGATTTTATTCTACATGCTAGACAGCATTTCAGATACAAATGTGTTTATTTGTAGTGGAGTAATGTTAAACAGGCATTTGTGTTTCAAATCAGGTGGGGCTGAGATGCTTGTATTGGTATCTGATCTTATCACACAAGTGCATATATTTTTAGCTGCTCTGAAATAGGAAGAGGGCTGAGTACACATTATATAGACAATCTAGTTACATAGTGCTTGCCATTTACGGATTACAATCCTCACTACCTCTCCAGCCTCATTACTCCATGTAAAAAGGCTAGACTAGGGCTTCAGCACCCTCCCTTTCCCTGATCCCTAAGGATGGAAAGGTCAGGAAATACAAACAACAGGAGAAGTGGAACATGGATGTGTATCTTGGGTCTCACTTCTGAAGACCCCTCTAAAACCCCAGGCACACATGGGATGGGGAGCAGTCGGTGAGGCAGGGGAGTCCAGGCTGGCTTACAACCTGCTGGTCCGTGACTTCTGTGGCATCTCACACAGGCATTTTAAGGCTGCCTTTTATTAGTCAGTGTGGAAATTTTACAGCGTGGGACTTTGGAGGAGTTCATAAATCCAGTGGCAGACAAGAGAGAACATCTGGAAACTGATTTCACCCCTCCCCAGTGCTCTCCTGTGCTGGTACAGCCCCAGCTATTTGCTCCTGGTGCTTGGGGTGCCGCAGCTCAACAACAGGCAGCCTGGGGCAATCGTCCCTGGGTGAGCTCTTCCTGCTGCCATCTCCTGTTCTCACTGCTCACCAGGGCTGTCAGGTGTCCCAGGACAACGCCATGTGGGACTGTGCTGTGAATGGCTCAGGGGAGAGAAGAGAAGGAGAAGAGAAGGAGAAGAGAAGGAGAAGAGAAGGAGAAGAGAAGGAGAAGAGAAGGAGAAGAGAAGGAGAAGAGAAGGAGAAGAGAAGGAGAAGAGAAGGAGAAGAGAAGGAGAAGAGAAGAAACAAGTTTCGTTATTTTCCTGCTAAAGACATTAAATTCCTGATCGCATTCAAGCCTTGGCACAAACAAGAAGGCAGTGCACTGTGGTACCAGCAGAAGGTGGTAATGCCTTAAGCTGGTATTGCCAATGAGGACACAGTCAATTTCTCAGATGGAAATCATTGGCCTCACAGCCATATTTTGGTAACAGAGATGAACATTTCTCATTCATTGCAAGCTGGCATTTTTTGAGTCTTCCTTCCCTTTTTTAGTGGAAGAAAAATTATTCTTAAGTCAGTGCCCTAGAAATTAAGATTGATTTTTTTTTTAAACATAATAACCTTCCCTAGCTCTTACAACTTTTCCTTTTTTTACCTACAAATTTTGGTGTTGCCACCTTTGCCCAAAAGTGTGAGGTGCAAACTTGCACCGTCCTGTTGATTCTCAGTCATCTGCCATTAGAGAGAGGAAACAAAGCACACGACCACAGAGAGGAGCTTGGCCAAACTTCATTCTAAGGCAAGAGAGAGTCAAGTTTCATTGATCTACAACTTGACATTCAGTTCCTGCAACTGAATAGAAAAAAAGGCATTTACAACCTATTAAAAACCCAAGGATGATTTTAGTCTTTTTTTTTTTTTCCTTCATGTTGGAGAAATCAGGCTTTCAGAATAGCTTGGGAGTTGCGAATAAAGAAGAACTTTGCTATGTTTATTTAGAGAACCTAACCCCTTGGAGCCAGCATTTTCACTAATGCATTTTACATTAGCGGGCTGCATCAGGAAATCCTGACTTTTGGTGCCAGGGGGGTAATTAATATCAGATCATGTTTGCAAAATGGTTGTGTTTATGTGGGAATGAGGACTGAGCTCTGTCAGGATTTGAAGTACTCAACTTTGCGATGGAGTTTCAACTACTTGCTAGAGAGTGGGATGTTGAAATTAAAGTATGAGGTCTTGATGGCTTAGCAGAGCTACTGCTGCTGAAGAGAACTGCAGCCTTTAGGTTTACGAACAGAATCCTGTAAGGAGTGTCTGAAGTGGTTTTCTCAAAAATGCTAGGGATTGTAGATAACATAGAAATGGTTGTTTTGATCCTCATCTCAGATGTTCCAGGAAGTTCCAAAATATGCATAACATGGTTGTGCCAGGCATATCACGCCACACACCATTTCCAAGTCCCTGCACTTACTAGCTAGGCAATATCTGCCGACGATGCAAAGTGATTGTTTCGGCACGCCTCAGAAGATGCACTTGCTTTTGCATATGCACCAGTTACCACAGTCAAGGCAGCAGGTGTGTCAATTGAGTAACTCTGGAAAACAGTTCCTGCTCTGCTGTCTTCCAGGGGCTGCTGTGCCACCCCTGCGCTCCCCACCCCTAGCACAGACACTGTCTGCAGCTCCAGCCTAGACATCTTCTGCTCAGCTGAAGATGGTGGACGGATGTCCTGAACATCCAGTGATCATCATTAGGTTCTCAGTACCAAGAAGAGAAACAAGCCATAGAAGATGGTGGTGCTTAAGAACAGTCTAATAAGTAGACAGCTTGGACTCTCATCTCCCCCAAAGCCACAATTTCTCAACACCAACTGGGAAATTTGCACTGATGCTTAATAAGGTCAAAAATCACTCAGGAGTATGGGCCCCATGGAATCATAACATCCCAAACTTGTGTAGGCAAAGTTTAGAACAAAATGTTTTCTGAAGTTTAAAATAGAAAACAGTACAGCCAAATAGCAGCAGCAACTAACGTTCAAAATGAGAGTTTCACCTACTGGTTTCCCGGGCTCTAAGAGCATCCATTTCAGTGGGATGTGGCAGCTGGCAGGTTCCCTGCAAGACCATGTATTTACTCCCTTCCCATCAGATCCTTTGCTGGAAGTTCATGGCTCCCTTAGCGGCAGTGGGGATTAAAAGTAAAGGTGTAATCTATGTTAGAGCTAATATATGTTTCATACTATAATGAGCCACTATACTATTATGGATCTTGTGGTCAGCTCACTGTGTTTGATAAATACGATCGATACAAGTTACTCCCTTCTGACATCCACCCACCATCATCTCTCCATGCTCACCCCTCACCAGCGGTCATTTGGGGGTAATTATCCCCAACAAGAGCCTACCTCTAATGTGCCCACTGCCTTTCCTCCTGCCATGAATTGGCCTGATACAGGCACTAAGATAACAAATCTGGACTGTATCGTTATTATTGCTGTTATTTTACTAGTTCTTTGATCCTAAATAGGGTTAGCAATCTAATCATGTGCCGTAACTATAGTAAAGATGTATGTACTTAATGAATTGTTCCTCACCAGGTATTTGCATAACTGATTATATCTAACTCCGGGAGTAATGTCCTAAGCCTGAATATTCCTCAGCAACATTGCCTATAGCTTTTGTTTTCTGTGAAGTAATGGACAACCTCTTCCTCTTCTTTTTCTACCAGCATCTCTGGATTCTTATACTTCTTTTTGTGGCTTGCCTTGATTTTATTTCAACATGTTCTAGCATCCTTTTAAGCTTAATCCTAATAATGAGACCTTTTGGTGCACTTCCTCTTTTGTTTGAAGGCACTGATGAACACTTGATCCTCCACATTGTGATAATTTGTAATTCCACCTGCAGTATAATTTCTTTAAGGACTTGCAAGCTCTTCTGAACTCCTTTTTCTTTAGACTTTTTTCCCCATACCATGTTTCCTTTTCATCCTCTGAGACTGCAGAAGTCGTCTTTGTGGAAGTTTGCTGTTTGCTGTTTGTTAGGCTTCCTGAGGAAAAGTAAACTCCTTGATATATTTCAACCCAATTTGACAAATTTGACCAAATGCTGAGATGGTTGTTTCAAGATGTTACATTCCTACAAGGGTCACAAACGAACCCAACTAGGAGAGAAAAGAGATTTGATAACTACTTCAATTCAGCAAAGGCTGCTGTTAGAGCTCAACACTTGTTAGGCATCAGAGAATCCAACCATAAACTTAATTCTTGACACTACTATGCAAAAAATGAGCAACATTGGCTCTACTGTTCAAAAAATTATTTCCTTCTCTCCTTCCTTTTCTAAGAGTGGACTCTTATCACCTCATGATCTCTTACTCAAGCCATGCACTGAGAGATGACTCCTTTTCCCTAGTGAGAATGAACACAGAAGACCTTTTCTATTTGGCTGCTTTCCCCATACCTTCTATATCAAAACTGTCCTAAGAACCCACCTGTATGTTGCTGAATTCACTTCCCAAGAGACACTTGAGTAAACACAATTCCTCATTACCATCAACACCTGCATTTCAGATGATTCGGCTTGGTTAGTCACAGAATGGCCCAGTGCACCTCAAGCAGATCTAATCTGAAGTCTATAGCAAACACTCACCAGGATGACAGCATTTGCTCTCTTCCCATTTATTATTGAGACCAATTGTGAATCTGTGTATCTCCTACATACCTTAGAGAAGATATACTGGCTAATTCATTGATATGCTTGTCCTTCCTGAAGAAAAGTTCTGAATATATTAATATTCAAGCCTTGTAAATAAATAAATATAACCGTGTTTCTGTTATGTCAATGCAGTTGTAATTTTGATCATACACTAAGAATCTTTCTGTATATTCCTCTTTTTATTGCATTTACACACAGACATCTTGAATTTTAAGCATATTGATTCACTGTCCCCATTCTTGTTCCTCCTCTGATCTTCCCAGTTAGCACCTACTACTAAACAGTCTTCATGCTTTCTGTCTTTGGGCACTGACATCTGAGTCAGCAATGCGCTCTGCTGCTAAGCAGGCTAATGGTATCCTGGGCTGCTTTAGGCCAAGTATCGCAGGTCAACGGAGGGGATCCTTCCCCTCTACTCAGCACTGGTGAGGCTGCACCTGGAGTGCTGTGTCCAGTTCTGGCCTCTCCAGTACAAGAGAGACGTGGACATATTGGAGTCCAGCATAGGGCCACGGAGATGATGAAGGGACTGGAGCACCTCTCCCACGAGGAGAGGCTGAGAAAGCTGGGACTGCTCAGCCTGGAGAAGAGGAGGCTCAGGGGGATCTCATCAATGTCTATAAATACCTGAAGGCAGGGAGCAAAGAGGACGGAGCGAGGCTCCTTTCAGTGGTGCCCAGCGCCAGGACAAGAGGCAATGGGCACAAACTGGAACACAGGAGGCTCCCTCTGAACACCAGGAAGCACTTCTGTGCTGTGCAGGTGACCGAGCACTGGCACAGGTTGCCCAGAAAGGCTGTGGAGTCTCCTCCTTGGAGATCTTCAGAAGCCACCTGGACATGGTCCTGGGCAACCTGCTCTAGGTGGCCTTGCTTGAGCAGGGGAGTTGGAGCAGATGACCTCCAGAAGTCCCTTCCAGCCTCAACCATCCTGTGATCTTTGGCTGCCAAGGACTGACTGTGCATTAGGAGCTGCATGGACCTGTAGCACAGTGTCCACCCTTGTTCTCCAACCTTCCCCCAGAGGAAACTGATGCAGTAGAACAAATTCAGTTGAGGGCTACCGGGATGGAGTACTTGCCCTTTCAGAAGAGGTTGTGGGATGAGAGCTTGTTCAGCCCAGAGACAAAGCAGTTTTGGAGGAGTCCTAACAGCAGCCTCCCAGCACCTAAAGGGAGGTTAGCAAGAAGACCAAGCCAGGTTCTTCATAACAGCGCATGATGGGAAGATGAGAGACAACAGGCATAAACTGAATCAAAAGTTCAGATTGGGTAAAAGGGGAAACTCTTCACCCAGGGGAAAGTCAGGCAGTGGAACATGCTGCCCAGAGAGACTGTGCAGTCTCCATCCCTGGAGGTTTTCAACATCTGAATGGATGAAGACCTAAGCAACCTCATCTGATTTCATAGTTGACCATGTTTGAGCAGGAGGTTGGCCTAGAGACCTCCTGAGGTCCCTTTCAATGTGTATTAGTCTATGATCTGACTTTTTGCCTTCTGAGAACACCATCAGTCATTGAAGTCATTGTAAAGCATCAAGTTCTCCCATCTTCCTTCCCCCCCCACCTTCCCCATCGGCACTGGCACTACAGACCCTCTCTTGTCCTTCCAAATCTCCTGAGTTACATTAAGAAAGCCATTATGTTTGTGGATGTTTCTAAGCCTCGCCATCTTTTCCTCCTCCTCACTTTCTAAACCCTCCCTTTAACCAAATGTGTGTTTTTTTTTTTTTTACTTCCAAAGGCAACATAGCTCTCACATTCATCAGTGTACAGCGAGATGGATAAATGGACCCTTTACACCATGCATGCTTGTCTGCACAAGCTCGTGACCCTATGCTGCAGCCTGCTGACACCACTGCCCAGAGTGCACTTAGGCATCTACTCTCCTTGGATATCAATTTATCAGGAGAAAATGGATTATCAGTCCCTTGCTCTCAAGACCTACGCTTGCAGAACATGGTGGGGGAAAAGTGGTGTCACAGCCTGGGGCAGTGAATCCAGTCAGTACATGTGTGGAAATCCATGAAGCCTCATGAAAGAAGAGTAGTAAACTCTTCTTGTTGATGTAGTCACTGGTGTCTGCAGTGACAGAAATTGAGGAATCAGTGCGGAGTGAGGATTCGCATGACCTTGCGGATTTTGCCAGGAGAGGGCAGATTTTGGTACATTTCTTCCTTGTAATAGACTTTCCCACTCCAAAGTCATCTGTCACTGAGCAGTAGAAGCAAGCCTCTTCTGAGCAACGGCCAGCCTCTCCCCTACACATACTGGTGCTTGAAAGTGGCGGTGCTCTTTCAGAAGTGCAGGGAGCAGTTCTCTATAGAGATCTTCACCCAAAAGCCCTGCTTCCAAATGACAAGGAGGATTGAAATCCACTAATTCAGAGTTATCTTGCAGGCCCAGAGCCTTCTCATAACAATGGAGAAGGTGGTCTCAAACACATACCAAAGGAGAAACTACACATGACCTTATCATCCCTTTGGCAGTTCCACAAAAAAATTGCTGTCATCACAGACATCTTCCAGCATCTCCACCAGCAATTGTACCTTTGCATCCATGTCAGGTTTCAAGGTGAGTTTCGCCTGCTGCCCTTCTAGATGCGCATGGTCAAAAATTTAGCTATCATGGCTTCCAAAAAACAGGAAAGATGACTGACATGGTCTCATGATGACAGAGAGCAACATCAACAACGGAGAAAGCTTCTCATTTTTCACCCAAATATACAAACTGTCTGCGCAACTGATAGCATTATATGGGGTAGTCTACAGTTACTGAGTTATTGGACCCACACATTGCAAAGACAGAGTCAAATACACGCCAGCCAGCATGACACTCTGCAGCAGCATCCAGCAACTCTCTGTGGAAACACAAGCAGCTCAACAAAAGGTGCTTTGGCCCACTAGCTCACTTCAAGAACTGCTACAAACTGGTAGTGCAGACATACCGCCAAGTGTTCATTCAAACAGTGACCAACTGTCAGTGTCATTTAAATAATGATAATTGGGCAGAATATCAAGAAAACTTAGTTGGCAAGTCACTACTATGCTGCCTGGCCCACAGACCTCAGATCTACCATGTTTTAAACTGATGAAGCAGCTGAATTCATTCACCTCCAAGTTCCTTACTCCTTCCTCAGCAGAGAGGGTTTCATAAGATCCCTGGTTTTCTGCCTTCCTTGTCTGCTGCCCAGAGACCAGGAAAACACAAAGTAATGCGAAATAGAAGGGCAAGTAATGCACGCAGAACCAAGTTTCTGTAGTAATAAAATATTAGTGCTGCCTTTATAGCAACAGCATAGCAACAATCATAACAAGCACCAATGAACACCAGGCTCCATTAGACATGTTAGCCTGCACACAAGGTATTTGTAATGGTTACAGACTTCCTAGTACCCACCAGGCATCCATTCATGTACAGTCCTAAAATCAACCACTTGCCATCAGCAAGAACTTCGGGGGATACAACAGAAACCCATACAATTACCTCAGTTTTGCTACGTCCTTCTCTTCTCTGCATGCATGAATACCAAAGCAGGTGGTAAATATGAAACCAGCGTCAAGCCTGTGAAAACTTTGTCATATTCAGATGTGCACCCTCACTGGGCTTAAGAAATTAAAAACTCTGGCATTTATTAACAGAACTCTTTTTCCTCAACAGTACATTTTAAATAAGATATTTCATGGTAGAAGGTAAACATTTAGAAAAAAATAAAAAAGATACACAGATCATTAACCTTTGAGACTGACACCAAATCAAACTGACAAGAAACTATCTTAACAAGTAAGGCCATTAACAGGTATTTAGATAAAAACACTAAGATGGCATTTGTTTACATTGTAGCCCTGTGGAAAAGAAGTCTGTAGGCTCTGAGGTGAGAAGTGCTATCACTGGAGAAATGTAAAAGGCAGCGACTCGATACTGGAGACTAAAAATTCTTCACTTGATTTGAACTTTGCTGAAAAACAGTTAGGAGACAGAACTGATATAACAATTTCATGAAAACAAGACGTGTATTGCTACCAAACCTGCGCTAGCAAATGGCACTTTTCTAAAAACGTACCTGTAATGGACCTGTGTCAAGATCCAGCAAACTTCTGGCAACACCAACTGCAGAAGGGCATTAGAATTTATGCTGTGTAAAATTAACTTTTAGACAAAAATTACGAACCAAAATGCAAAAGCATTTATATGGCAATTCACCTACACCATTTGTTTAAAAAGTGTCAAGTGAATATAATGCAGTGTTCTGAAGAATTCACAGACTAATAGCTCTGGCTGTTCTAGCAGGTTCCTTTCCATCGCCAGCTCTTTCCCAACTGAAACCTGAAGTGTAAATGTGCAAAGCCACCTACATACTGAACTACCCTCATTTCTCAAGACCAAATGAAGAACAGTAAAGGAAAATTAGAAAACATTACCTATAGGAAAAAAAAAAAAACACTTCTTGTAAAATAATCAGATCCAGGCATGGAAAATCATATATTCTGCCAAATTAGTCAAGAACTTGAAAAATTGTCACAGAAAGCTCATGAGAATTGAGTAAAAGTATCCAGCACCTTGCAAGCTTGAAACATAAGTACCTCACTATTCATATTAGTTTGGCGATATGTTCCACCATGCTGTGGTTTAACCCGGCAGGCAGCTAAGCACCATACAGCCGTTCGCTCACTCCCCTCCACAGTGGAATGGGGGAAGAGAACCGAAAAAGGTAAAAAGTGAGAGAACTCGTCAGTTGAGATAAGGACAATTTAGTAAGGAAAAAAAAAAGGAACAAAGAAAGGAATTAAAAACTAAACCAAAACAAGACCAGTGATGCACAATGCAATTGCTCACCAGCAGCTAACCAATGGTTAGCCAGTCCCCAAGAAGTGGCAGCCCCCTTGGCCAACTCCCCGCAAAGTTTTGTTGTTCAACGTGATGCCACATGATATGGGATATCCCTTTGGCCAGTTTGGGTCAGCTGTCCTGGTCCTGTCCCCTCCCAGCTCCTCATGCACCCCTAGACTCCTCACTGGCAGGGCAGCACAAGAAGCAGAAAAGTCCTTGACATAGTGCAAGCACTACTCAGCAACAACTAAAACATTGTGTGCTATCAACATTATTCTCATCCTAAATCCAAAACACAAAGCCTTTCCAGCTACTAGGAGGAAAATTAACTCTATCCCAGCTGAATCCAGGACACACTGTAATTGGAAAAAAAATAATTTTCTGAACAGAACAATACACCTCCAGTTCAGATGCACTCTGCAACCTAATGCAATAGCCTGCTGCTAATGATGCCCACCTACCTAGTTTTGCAGAGTAAGGTTCTGAAGTCTAAAACAAATCTAAATATACTCTCAATACTCACTGTCCAGAAGGAACCAACAGAAATTTCTTCCAAACCCTAGCATGCTGCTTGTTGCATAAAGCTCTGAAGCACAAGGTGTTATACTCTTTCAAAATAAACCATCTCATCTGATCTAATACAACTGTGCATATTATTTTATATATATATACACATATATACATACACACACATATATAATTCCTTTTTTTTTTTTTTAATCCTACTAAGCCCCTAGCCTTAATAATACACTGTGGATTGAGTTTGCAGTTGTACATGCTGTAAAAAGTGTTTCCCATTACTGATTTTAAAAGGTGTTGCCTTCTATTTTCATCATGTTGTCTGCATCCTTGCAAAAGTTAGACTGTTTATTACGTACCTCTGGTTCACATCTACCGATTTCTGAAATAAAGAATCCCAGTACTAAACAGAAGTTTACTGAACAAGCCACAGAATTTCTCCTGACAGTTGATTAACTGCATATGATTAAGTTGGCGTTATCCCACCCAGTACCTACTATGTTGCATTTGTAAACATAGCCATTTAGTAAGTTCTGCTAAGGTCCGCTGTGTTTCCTCAAAGTTTTAAGTGCTGAATAATCTAAGTAGCACCATTTTCACCCCACTGTGATACCTGAACGTGCATTCTTTCCTCCACTTCATTTAGTAAGTGTTAATCAGTGGTCCCAACAGAGCTCTGGCATAATTTATTATCAATCTTCATCATTTTTGATATTTAACATTTATGCCTACTCTCCCCCCCTCCCATTTTATCTGATTTCCAGTGTTTCACAGTCCACCTTACCGGATACTCCATTTTTACAGTAGCTTCTCAGAGAACTTCAAGATTTGTGAACATAAAAATCAAGATCGATTCCACTGGATTATGTTATGGATCTCTTAAAATAGTTCTAGCAGATTAAGAGACAGGGCTTGTTTTTGCTTTTTTGTTTTGTTTTGTTTTTAAATCATACATCATCTAGTATACTATTAAATCTAGTATAATATTAAATCATACACCATCTAGTATACATCATCTAGCGTACTATTTTTTTAATATAAACATCTATCATCATCTAGTATACTATCCTAAATATATACATTTTTTATCTTACTACTTTATCCAGTTATTTTTTCACTTTAGAGGGTTCATTTCATAGTATTTCACCTTTACTTTACAGTACAGCAATTTCATCTCCTATTTTATAGTACAGGAACTGTTGCCTGTGTAGGAATATCACTTACTTTCATTTTAAATTTCTTCAGGGCTTCTGGCCGAATTCCACTTGGACTTGCTGATGTAACAATCTCTCTTCATTTTGTAAATTTAAGTATCGTCTCCTTTTTTGGAATCTAAAATCTAATGAGACTTTTTTTTTTTAACCACATGAAAGTACGTTTCAGCATCCTCAGTGGTGACAGATGCAGAAGTACAATGATATTTTCGCACCGAAGTCCCTATGCTTCTTTATCAGGAGTATTTTCTCAAAAAAAATCAATTACTTTAAACACTTAAAACTAATTTTAGGAAAACTGAAGTGGAACTATTTGCAGAGAGATACATTTGTCCTGCTTTATAAAGCAGCATGTTTGCTTACTTATGTTAGAACATTGTGAAGTCAATTTCATTCCAAACAGTGAGCCAATTTCTCCCTATTCTGAGTCATTCACAGAGCAGAAAGGGAAATAAAACCATCTGAAAAGAAAGAGCAAAAATATGATGGCAAAAATCACAGCACTACAATAATTAAAAACTATTTAATTCACTATCTACTCCTCTTTACTCTTTGGACATTTGTACCATTTCTGTTCACATACTGGATTTGCTCTTGATTTGTCAGTCCCCCACTTAGCTTTTATCTTCTACAGTCTGTATCCAAAATGCCAAAAATAACTTTTTTTTTATTACTAGTTTGCTATTGGTTCGATTTTAGTTAATAAATAATAATTACTAAAATGAACCTTGTATCTTGCTGTTTCATCATCATGCTCCTGTTGTGCATTCCTCCTTCTTTTTTGTTTAGGGAAAACTGGTTCTTTTTTAATATATAATTTTGGTAGAAATACTCTTTTCAAGTGGAGCTATCTCCTTTTGAGTTGTTCTGCTGGCATAGTATCAGAGGAATAAGGTAATTTTTGTCACCACCAATTAAAAAGTTTTACGAAATAGGACCGTTATAAAACAATTAAACCTTGAAAATGCAGTAGTCTCTAGGAGGGAAACCCTGGAGGAAATTCTGCTTATTAAAATTGCAATTTTAGTTTCCATTAAAAAGGAGAATAAGACAACAGAAGATGGGCTGGCAAGACAAATTATTTCTTAATGTCAGTTGAGCTTATTTCAAATGAGATAACATATCTACACCAGGTTGGGTTCAACACATTGTTGCCTCCTCAACTCATTTATCTAATTCAGTCATCTTGATTATAGCCTCATGGACCTTCATTTTCAGAGGAAGAATTTTGTAACAAACAACCTACACAAAATGCTGATTACTGAACAGTTAATTCTAATTAACTTGGCTATGGCAAGAGAATTTTGATAAAGTCCTAGAATGCAAATACAGTTTGGTTATCCTGGCCAAACTTCTATAAAATAAAAACGCACAGCACAGTCTCCAGATGAGACATCAGAGTGATAGGGATCTAATTTAAAGAAACAAATGAGAAAATTAAAATCACAAATAATTTATTCTTCTGTTAGAATTGATGGAGTACAGTTTTAAATAGCAACGAAGTACACAGTGGTGGAAAATTGGCACAGAACCTACAAGCATTTCATTCATAATAATGCTTCTCATGCCGTATCTGTTCAAATCTTGATGTGTATTTTCTACCAACCAACTTTAAGAAAATTGTTTTCCCTTTAAAAACGATGAACAAATTGAAAATCCTGTCCTCCATGTATATTGTCATACATATTAGGGACACCAATTTTTATCCCCAACGTGATCGCCAACTGAAAAAAATATTTTACTCCTGGGCTAATCTTAAGTTTTGTCCTTTATAAAAGTTGCCAGGAATTCTTGAATACATATATTCCTGCACAAAATAACATTCATTTATTTATCTGATACACAGTTGCAGGACAGTCTCAGAACCATTTTTTTTTTTGTGTACTATGCTATTGATCAAGGTGCTGCCTCTATCTCACATGCAACACTATAAGCATTAATGCAGTTCAAAACAAAATTTGGCATTTACCTCACCAACAGGTTTTATAATTGATGTTATAAAACATCCCTTGGTCTCATGTTAACCAATAAGAAAAATGGACACACACAAAAAATGCCCCCTTTCTAAAGATATTAACTCCCAGTCAGGAAAGTTTAGATAGGTTTTACAAAGTCTTCTAGGCTATTTTGATACATAGAAATTATTCAACTAAAGGTTAAAATACACTTATACAATACAGTCCTGTCCTCCATATTCTTTTTTGGGTTCTTTGCATATTCAAGCCAAGTAAAATTAACACTTCTCATTTTTCTTTGTTATTGCAATTATTAAGAGGGATTACAGCTTGCTTATGCAAAGCTGTGACAAAACACATGAGAAATACAACCCAAACATTTATCTTGTTACCCAAAAAATGTTGCAGAAAATTGTCAAACTATGTTAGAAACAATTTTTACAAAAATGCTTCACTCAGAAAAATTGGAAAGCTTAAAAAATTAATTTTTGCACAAGACTATATTATATTGTCCTTAATTATGTTCCCATTTAGATAACTGGGATTCTTATTCTTTGCACATGAACCTATCAGTGATGTATGATGCTCTTCATCTTTTTCCACTGTTATCTTTGTTGTATACCATTTCGAGACTTACACAATCAAGCACTTATCACGCCCCTACCCATTTTTAACAGTAGATTTCTTATCCTGCCCAGCGAGTAGTGTACTGTCTTGCATATTCACCACATGAAAAACATAATATACAAAATATTGCTGCTGTAAAAAGTGTGCATTTCCCCCTTCCCCCTACAAAAAAATCTGTGGAAAAAATATTAAATTCCCATAACCTTCATAAACATACAAAGCTGTTCGCACCTTTCAGTCTGTAACAGTCTATTTGATATAAAGTTCTCAACTCACTGCAAATTGTTATGTCACGTATTTTCTGTCCAATATTGCCATCTAGAGTAGAGATGTGAAATCAGTTTCTGAGAATCTACAGTCTTTAACAATTAACCCATAAAGACTGTATACCATAAAACAGCCACAAGATTTTTCCAAAAACTAGATGGAATGGGAGGTTCTCATCTCAGGAAGATGTCCACAGTGCTGAGAAGACAATATGGCTGCTAATAGATATTGCCTACCGGAATGTGAATACTTTTCACTGTTGGTAATTTCCATACTGACCCTAAAAAGGAAATTCAAAACACATAATTAGACCACAAGGTATTTTCCTGTATTAAAAGCTCAAATCAGATGATTTTCCAAACAAACTATGATTTTTAAAGATGGACACAAATGACAACAAATGGTAAACTGAGTTGAGTAAGTACAGAGCTTCATCTCAGTAAAAATCCTTTGCGTTTTAATGCAAGATGAAATGGACTTAAAACCAGGAATCTAATTTGATCAGAACAGTATGCCTTTAAATTCAATACACTGCTGTGAAATTTACAGAACACCACCAAAAACAAAAGACAGGAATTACTTCCCACCTAAACTTCAAAACCTATTTTAAAAAGACAAGGTCACCCAAATTCATTTAATTTAGGAACTAACATGCTTTCAGAGACACCTAAAAATATTCATTTATCCAGCATCACAGAATAGACTGATATATGTAGCTCCAAAACTAAGGCGCATCCCGGTGACCATAAATATCTAGTAAGTTCATCTTAAAAGAATCCATTATTCTATAAATCCAATTCACAGAATTATTACCCCTTGTTGACAACATCACATACTGCAGAGGATAGCAGAGGTAAAAGCATCAATGCTACAAGCTTACCGTGATCCTTCACCACAGGGTTCAAGGTTTGTAGAAACAAGTAGTGTGCTATGAAGTGAACATTCTCCAAGGTGTAGTCTTAACACTATCCATGTTAAGTACCATCACAATACGGCAATACCTTAAATTTCATTTTTATGTTACAATGTCAGGTTTTTCCATTGTAATATGCCAATCAGGAAGACAAATTTCATAACAGCTGCCAGATGAGAATTTAAGCAGCACAATTCCTTTGGGAGTGGCTAGCATAAAACTGTGTAGAGGTCTTTTATAATTGAGTTTCCCTGTAGAACTTAGATTGCACAAACTGGAGGACTAGAGCATACCTACAGAGAGGTACTGCACTTCTATTGCAAAGAAAGCTGGCAGAAACTCAGCAAATTCAAATTCAGTTGCCTTGACCCTACATGTGCCACAACCAAAGCACTTTCATGTAGCTAATCCTTTACATGAGGGAGCTATTAGTTCACTGCATAAGCATCTTGTTTATCTTTTAAATAATTAGCAGTAACTGCATCTCTAAACTACTACGCTGAAAGAGTTTGTCTGTTTCTTCCTCCTTGTCTTTTCTAATTTCTGTAGAGAGCAAGCCAGCTGTTCTCCTTCAGAAATGCAGGTAATTGTGATTATTCTCACTTCCAAAGGAAAGTTGTTCTTAAAAATTCAACTGATCTTCTACTGACATATCAGGATTATTTTTTTTTTATTTTTATTTTTTAAACACCAGAATCTCAACTGGATCTTAACGTATATTTAGTTATCTCCATTTTAGTTATGCCAAGGAAAATAATACTGTACATTTCAATGAAATTTCTGAACTTTTTATATTGCAGAGACTAGATTTTTACAGTTGAGTATGTTCTGTAGGAATAAAACCTGTGTCTCATACTTTAGTAAGACAACAGGTGTGGGGTTTTTTTGTTTGTTTGTTTTTTGTTTTTTTGTTTGTTTGTTTTAAACAGGAGTCCTCCAGCACAACTCTAGCCTAGTGTTTTGGTGGGGTATTTTTCTTTGGTTTAAACTTAGCAGTAATGGGAAAGAAATAGTTGATTTTCAGGTCACTTCTTTCCCATGTTCAGTGTTCCTTTACACTGCTCAGAGGAAACCCGTGCAAAAAAGGCTTCTTATCTCCCCACACAGCTCTACAGTAAGAAGGACTTTAAGTTGATCTGTTTCAATTTTTACAGTCCACAAATATTGTCTGGAGGGTCTCACTTTGCCAAATTGCATTGAACTTTGCAGACTCAGAAGAATGACTAAACACACCTCTAGACAAATGCTTCTGGATAACTCACCTGGAAATAAAACCCATGAGAACTGTATATACACACCAGAGAGACCATGTCCACAGATTCATCAGTTTAAATGTCACAAGAAACTAAAATTATCAAATGAATGTGCAAGAATCATAACTTTCTGACTGAGTGAAAGAATACCTGGTCATATCCATAAGGCCTCTGCTGTGGTGGCTGCGGTGGCCCAGGCTGTGTGGGTCTGTATCCCCCATACTGCTGGCCTTGTCCTTGTGGGTAATTGGGATACTGAGGTCCGGGACCACTCTGGGAAGGGCCTGGAGAACGTTAAAATGGAATGAAAAAAGTAAAAAAAAAAAAAAAAAAAA
>VXAL01007453.1:396406-416276 GCA_013399475.1 Chauna torquata | reverse complement strand
TTTTTTTTCTTGCTTGCTTGCTTAGGCAGTTGGAAACTTTGTATTTCATTAGGGCTTTCATTCTTGTTTGAGTGTGGATAGACATTTCAACCAGGTATGTCACCATTTGAAGTATTTGTTTGCTTCTCATTTTTCCTAGTTCCTTTAGAAAGAATAGATAGCTGCAGTACTGAAATCCAGATCGTAAATGAGTGTTACCTGAAGTGCTGCAGTGGTCTGCTATCAATGTATTTTCGTCGCACATTTGAAACCAAATAGCTTACCATGTGCATGTCTTATCTGAGCAGATGCAGCACAGGAAGCTGCTGTAACTCAAAGGTAACAAAAATTGCCACAAAAGCCAACAGTTATACCCTTGCTCTCAAACCACCCTCAGTTTTATCTCAAACAATAATGAAGTCTTTTTGAGGCTTTCCAGTTTCCTGGTTTGAACAGTTTCATATATCATCCTTGTACAGCTAATTGTGAGCACCAATAGTTGCAGTTCAGAGCACAGCAAAGCTAAGATCCATCCTGAGGTTTTTATTTTCTGATAGATTTTCTTGAAAACATATACATTTGGAATTTTATTTGAATTCCAATGGAAAAGGATTAGAGAGGTTAGCCCACTCTACAGTGTGGGTTAATCGTAATGTAGTCATTAAGGTTTTGGTTTCTGACATTTGTTTTCTTAGCACACTGAGCTTCATGCTCTAACTTATACTTCACGTTTATATTGTGAGTTGAGATGTGATACATCCAGTTCTTTTCAAAGTTAAGACTTTGAATAATTTGTCCTGAAACTTTGCGATATACCAGTCGTGCAGTCAGATAATAATTGTAGGATTCTTTTCCTATTTACTTTAAAGTTTTAAAAAACATTTTCTGTAATTAAAGGGACTTTTAATTTAAAGTGGATAGACATAACTTTCCCAAGAATATTGCTTTTGCAGAGTGCTTTTACACCTGTTCAAACACTATTAAAATAACACTGACAACAAACTAGTCAGGTCAATTATACTTTGTTATTAGTTAAGAAATTGAGTGTCACAGACAAGTGGTTCACTAACAGTTCAAATTACTTTGAAAAAGTCCTGGAAAAATTCAGTTTCAGAATGTTAGTTTGTTGTTGTTGTTGTTTTAAGAGTTCTGTAGGAACTATATAAGTCTGGTTGTGCTGAGGTATCTTTATGGTCAGTGTTACAGACAATGTTTGACTCTTACAGAAAATGATTATATTTTGTTTGTTTGAAATGTTGATAAAGTAAGGATTTTTTTCCTCACTCTTAAGGTTTTTATGTTATTTTGTAGGTTTTACTTTTGATTTCACAGAGCTTAGGCATAAAAAGAGTGGATAAGCTCATCTTTTAAGTTAGCTTTAAGTGCCAGAAATTCCGCGTTTGCTTTACTCTGCCTTTACTGCTGCTCTAAAGTAGCTATTTTTCTGGTTTTTCAGTTTTCTCTTGAGTTATTTGCTTCAGAAGAATTTCTGTATAATTCTGTCTTTGCACAAGTGGAAGAAGGATAACTTCTTTATACTTCTGAAAAGTAAATATACTTTTATACTTAAAGTATAAAATATACTTAAGGTGTATTTGCTTTTAAGGAGTATAAATTTATTTTTAAAAATTAACATCCCAGTCCCCTTTCAGTGATGTTGTAGCCAGGCATCCCATCGACTTCTGCAGGAGCAGAAGCAGGCCAAATGCGCATAAGTAAAATATTTGTTTTTGTTTTAATGCAAAAAAATCTTATTATGTATGATAAGTGCCTTCATTCATTTTTTTCTAATGTGTAAAAAGTATTTATATCTTTAAAGATAACCTTTTATATTAAAAGGGAATTCAGGATCAGTGAACTTGGTTTTCAAAACCAGCTTCAGTCTTATACCTCTACTTCTGCTGCTGCCTAATGTCGAACTTCAGAATACCTCATTACCAGTGCAGCACATTTATTTAACATCCCACTAGCTGAAATCTTAAAGTTAGCATATGCTATTCATTTTTAAAAATTCTGGAAATGGGGAGTGCCTTTTCAGAGATAACTGATAACATATGTCACTACCCAAATAATGTCATGAAACAGGCTTGGGATAGTGGGTTTCATTTAGGGTAATTCCAATAAAAATGAAAGAAAATACTTGTTTCTGAAATTCAAAAACAAATATGTATGTGTACTGTTCATCAAGTTTAGAGGAAATTTCTCCATTTTGGTGCTATGTTGCCTGTATAGCTTGAAATAATAAATAAGTTATAATGTATGTCTGATAATTTAATTTAATGACTGTGACTTGTGTCTGTGAAATACAGTTGCATTTTAACCCTTCTTTTTTGATGCATGTTTTGTGGCTTTGTGTTTATATTTAATGTGTCTTTTATTAAAGAATACTAATGTTTAAAGTCCTTAAAAAAAAAAGAGAGAAAAAGGGAAAGAAAGGAACTAACCGCTTTTGCTGAAAGTGTTTTAGCACTGAGTAATCTTTGTCTTGCAATGAACGTCATGTGATATTTTACTGACACTATTTTCATGGGGTAAGCACCTTTAAAATTTTTTTCTGTAAAAGATTAAAAGTTGTTGTGCTGTAGAATTTGTAAAGGCTCTTATACTTGAACAACAAGATATAAACTTTGTTACTGATAAAAGCAGTAGTTGATGCCATTGGATAATTAGACTGAAATAGGTAATTGGCATATGATCTTTGATGATAAAGCTTAAAGATACTAGTCATTTAACAGCTTTTGCTGGAGCTGTAATTTTACAGCCCAGTCCTGCTCCCACTCAGTCAGTGACAAAAGACATAGAAAACTGAGGATCATAACACAATGCTCAACTCAAGCAATCTCAAAAAGATAACTTTTTTTTTTTACATTCGTAAAACACTTTTACATGAGGAGGTTTGCAGAATTTTCATTTAGGACATAGTCAAAATTTGTTAAAAAAAAAAAGAATATCATGGAAAGGGAAAAAACAGGTGATCTCGGTGATCTTTAATACCATTCCTAAATATATATAGCCATTCAGTGAAAATGAGTGTAAAGCTACTCATGTAATTATTTCTTTTTGCAGTATAGGAACTTTCAGAAAAGCTGAAGGGTTCTGGGTGGCCAGATCCATTGAAAATTCATTCCGAGCTGCTTGTGGCAGCTGTGTGTGGCAGTTCTGAAAATCCCAGTCAATGCTAAAAAGTGTTTTTGAGACCCAAATTTAAAGTTATTAAACATAGATTGAAGCATTAGCATTGTCTAAAATTTATGGAGGTTAATACACAAATAATTTGGTTACCTGGCATGTGTTAAGAAATGACGGAGATGTTCCATAGTTCTCTATTATAAGAGGTCCTAGTCCTTTCTGTGAAAATGGGTAATTGTGGGAGATAGGCTACTCCTCTAAGGTAGGCTGCTATATTGATCAGTTTTGGAACAGGCTGCCCAGATAAGGGGCTGAGTCACCATCCCTGGAGGTCTTCAAAAAAAGGTTTGGGTTCAGAGCTTAGTGACAATGGTGGACTTGGCAGTGCTAGGTTAAAGGCTGGACTGCATTATCTTGGAGGTCTTTTCCAGCCTAAATGATTCTATGTGCTAGCATGAATCTATCTATATGGCCCTTGCACTTCAATGAGAGCAGGTTCAGGCACTTAGATCTGCTCAATCAGTCCTTCAGAAGCTTGCATATATGCTCACATTTATGCACATGACTGTGTGTAATGTTGGAAAGATTGGTCTGTAAGTAATTGAAAATATACAGAAGAATGGCTTAGGTTGAAAGTAAACTGGAAGACAACATGCAAAGGTGGGTAAAATGTATTTCTTATTATCTAAAATATACTAGTAAACGTATGCTCTTGTCCAATTACTATTTAAAATACTTTGTTATTTTTCTTAATTATTTAGCTGTTATTTAATTAAATTCCTTACTGTTGTGGTTTAACCCAGCTGGCAGCTAAGCACCACACAGCCGTTCGCTCACTCTCCACCCCCAACCCAGTGGGATGGCAGAGNAGCATGACATCATATGGTATGGAATATCCCTTTAGTCAATTTGGGTCAGCTGTCCTGGTCCTGTCCCCTCCCAGCTCCCTGTGCACCCCCAGCCTCCTCGCGGGCAGGGCAGTATGAGGAGCTGGAAAGTCCTTGGCTCTCTGTGAGCACTGCTCTGCAGCAACTGAAAACATCACCATTATCCTCATCAAAAAATCCAAAACACAGCACTGTGTGAACCTCTACGAAGAGAATTTAACCGTATCCCAGCCAAAACCTTGACTCTTACAAAGAGTTATATTTTTGCATGCTTCTAAAAAGTTTTAAAAATTTCTGACAATACTGTATCAATGCAGTATATATTGCTCTATTTCCAGGTTTTTTTCAAGTTCAAATACAAAACCTTAATTTTTAATCAAATGAAAAAAAGTGGTGATTTTTATAGAACAGACACACAAAGTTCATATGTATTCAGTATTGCTTTAATATCTGAGCTAATGTTTTGCTGCAGCTAACATGATTGAAAATAATAATCCAGAGACTGCAGTTACTGGGATCCAATGTTTTGTTCTGCTCATGTTTACCTTTTTGCAAACTCAGCTAAAATTAATGGGTCTGCCATAGTAAGACTGTATTATCTCATTATTTTTGTAGTTCATTGATTGAAAAGACCCTATGTCTTAAGATAAAAGAGGAGAATCCATAAAATCAAGTCTTAAATTGTGAAAAGTATGTAAACAAATCATTTTATCTGTGTAACCGCTTTGTTTGTGAAAATGTAGCTCCCACACCAGAGATCCTCCATCATATTAAAAATATGGTTCATCTTTTACTGTGAAAATCTGTAAATAAAATGTCACTGTCAAGGGGCAAACATTACTTTTCAGTGAGAATGCAGTTATGTCATTCCCATGCCTTTGTTCAGTTTTCCCAAGTTTCACAAGAGGCAGGAGGCTACAGCTGTACTCCCTGTGATGCACTGTTAAACTGTGTCCAGTTGTCAGAAGCAATAATGGATTCAGTTTGGGTTATATTGTTTTTTTGTTTATTTGGTTGTTGTTGTTGTGGAGGTTTGTGAGCACAACTGCTGGACGGACACAGGTAGATCTGTTGTTCTCCTTTTGGAAAATATGTCTGGAAATTTATCTGTTTATTGGAAACAGGAAGAAAAAAAATGTGTTTGTTTAGCTCTCACTGTATTTCCCCAAGGTCTCCTATCTCCATTTCTGCCTCTCTTCTTTCTTGATACTCGCACTTTACTTATAATTTGTCTCCAGTGCTGCTGCCTTGATGTAATTGCTTAAAGGTGTTACTTGTGTTACGTGCTTTTGGAAAAAAGAATAAGACTTGCTGAAGTCTAGCCAAGTCAGACATTTGCCATCTGCAATGCTGCAATGGTAAACACGCCTGTACCAAATATTTTCTAGGAGGTGTCCCAAAGAAGGGAAAGAGCAGAATTACTGTTCAGGCTTGTAAATTTGCAACAAATTTATACCTGTAGATTAAGATTTTTCAAAAAGCCCTAGTAAGGTTCTATCTCTGTTCCTGTTTGCCATTGATTTCAGAAGGAGAGGTAAGGCAGAATTGTCTGGTTTTGTTTTTTAGTTTCCCACTGTTCCTGTATTTTTACGTGTTGGTTTGCCTTAGCCATCTGTCTCCATTGTATATATCATTCAACTGAAAGGTGATAAAAGTTAGGTATGTGTACCAGATATGCTGTTGCAGGAATGCTAACTGAGCAAATATAGTTTATCTGTCTCCTTCCCCGCCCCCTTTGTTTCCCCTCAGCAAGTAAATAAGCTGTTCGTACTTCTCATTTTTTTAATATACGCTCTGATTAATCACAGTGATGATGTTGCTTGAATGAGGGCCGATGGTGCAGTTCTTAGCAGAGGTGTATGCAGACCCTTCATCAACACTTAAGGCCTGTCTTAAGACCTGCACATGAGGTAGCAGAGCCTGCCAAATGGCTGCTGAAAGGAGACAGAAATACCCATTGTTTTTCTGATTCTCAGGTGGCAACCAGATGCAATAGATTCAAATCAAGAGCAAGTAAGGCAGGAAGAGTAACTATACAATTGAAATTTTACTGTAATAGAGGGGTGAAATAGAACCTATAAAGGAAGTGTTAAATGAGATACCAAATGTGACATGTCATTACTGTTGAAGGAGAACACATTAATCATGCACTTGTGAAACAGTGACTGTTATACTTAAATTTTCAGAAATATCAAGCACATGTTAATAGCAACAGAAAATATCTTCAATTAGCACAAGGCTTCTTTTTGCATCTCACTGATGTCATGTAGCAGTGCTAACATGCCTGACACTGGTAGATGGTTGCCCTATAGGTTACTGTTGTGTCTAATAGTGAGCTTGTCTTCCAGGAAAAGTGAAACCAGGAAGAAAATAATATCTGGAGGAGACGTCATGACATATGAATACGATTTTGGACTTTGACTCAACTATTCATGTCTGAGTTCTAAAAAATACGATAGTGCCCTAATTTTCTGTGAGGCATTTCCCTCTTCTTCTAGCCCTTCTTGTATTTTTGCCACTGTTCTGTTCATCTTGTTTTCCTATTCTCCTCTTCCACCATGCCACACAATCTTCCATCGACACACTAAAATCTCCATAATCTTTGTGAAATGGCTTTTCCACAGCATGGAATACAACATAATTGTTCTCCAGTGCCTTGGATTAAACTCTCATGGAAAATGGGAAGATGGTAGCCTCCTTACTGTAAGCTATGTTGACTTATTCTTGTCCAAAATTGGAGTCAACCTTGGTTCCTTGTTATGAAACTCAGACTTGAATGTTAACTGTGCCCAGATTTTCCTTTTTGAATTATATGATTAGGATTTTTTTATGTTCTACATTGAACTTGAATATGAAAGGCTACTGTTTCATTAGTTACCCTCAAGCTCGAGATTTTTACCTGGCATCTGGAATTTTCACACTCCTTGTAGCAGCTGAGTACTAGAGTCACCTCCAAACAAATCAGACATATAATTTTTCTTTTGAAAGAAAATGGATCAGATTTTTCTAGAAACAAAATCTTATATTCCTTTCATGGGAAGAAATATCTGGTCAGAACAACGAAGTCAGCCAGAAGATTTTGAAGGATGACAGGTCATATCTGAGCTTGTGTGAAGTACACTGTGCACATTCTCACATACTGGTACTCTTACTCTAGTATAGATTTTTTTTTAAAAAAAAAAAAAAAGCAGTCTCCAGAACAAACAGGAAAGCAAAGAGCATTCTGTCACCTCCTGTTCAGAAGCGACAGGTATTTTTGGGTAGCTTAGGATGAAGGGCTTTGTGAGCACTGGCACACTCCCTGGACAGCTAAGGAATTTCACTTCAAAAGGCAATATAAGCATGCTTACACCGCTTACTAAATCTCTCCAGCAGAATTGTCCTTTATAAGTAAGTTGTAAACTAATTATTTCTTAAAATGAAAGCTAATAATACGTTTTACATTTTTAGAGAAAAAAATGTAATTTGAAAATGCAGGAAGTGTAATGGAATACGTAAGGTATGATCAATCATTTACAGCAAAAAGTTTCTGATTTTTTTCTTTAATGAGGACATCTGAAGTAGTACCTGTGAAATGTAGTACTTTGAGCACTGAAATATTATTTGAGTATGCCCTTCAAAAAGACTTGGGTATAAGTGAGTACCCAACAGGGATCTAAAGATATAGGTAGAGTAAAAGCCAAATCCTGCAGTTCCTAAAACAATATTGCAGCTGTTTTGGCTGTTCTGTTTTTCTTGTGTTATTGTAATAGCTAAGAGCCTATTTGAGAGTTTCATTGTACATGGTATGTAGGTAAAACAAAGAAAATGTTGCTGACTGGAAAAGCTTACAATCTCATTATGAGATGTATGTGGACAGATTGGGAATAAAAGGCACAGTGATACCCTGCTGAGTATCATGGTAGGTGAGGAGCAGAGCGTGGTAACAGTGTATTCTTCAAATGCTCTGTAGTTGGCATCAAAAGTGATGCCAGGCTTTAGGCGGTGATGGGCAAAATGATGGTGTTCATCCTGAGCAGGAAACACTTGACAGGGCCTTCATAGAAGGACCTGGTCTTCTGTTTCGGTTGTGCTGAGCTTGAGGTAACGGGTAGTGCTTTGATGACATGATGATGAGAGGCCAAGTTAAAAGACTTCCTCACAAATCTAACTAGAATGACTACATGAAATTCTGTAGATGATCCTTAAGTGGAATTTTAAGTTTGGGTTTTTCCAGCAGCTCCACAGAGTATGGTTGTTCATCTGCCATCTAGGCAGATTGCTGTTTCACTGAGAGGTCTCCCTCATTAACACTACTGCCAGCTGCATAGGACAAAGAAATTCAAACCACATGGTGGAAATTTTAAATACTGTCTAAAATGCCCATATAGTATCATCAGTAGAATTTGACTTGTGCAGACAAGAAATCAACGTCCCCTCAAGATCTGTCCTGATGGGACTGACTTTAATGTAATGGAAAGGTTTGGTTTGTGTTTTGTTGTTGTTGTTGTTTTTAATCAGGATATCTTTATTTTTAAGAATATGTTAACACACACACACACACACACACACACACACACTCCTAGTAGATGCCATTTAGCAGTTTTACCTTCCTGCTCATCAAACCTCGAATGTCTCTCTTTAATCCTCTTTATTCCTTCTTCAAGTCTAATTTTTCTGTGTATGTATGCGTATGTACGTAGTTTCTCATTTATATCCACCTCCTAAATACATATTTACTCTACTTAGTGTTGGTGAGGCTGCCCCTGGAGTACTGTGTCCAGTTCAGGGCCCCCTCCCAGTACAACAGACATACTGAAAGAGTCCAACATAGACCTATGAGGATGTCTAAGGGGCTGGAGCATCTCTCCTATGAGGAAGGCTGAGAGAGCTGGGACTTTTCAGCCTGGAGAAGAGGAGGTTCGGGGGGAAATCTCATCAATCTCTATCAATACCTGAAGTGAGGGTGCAAAGAGGATGGAGCCAGGCTCTTTTCAGTGGTGCCCAGTGACAGGACAAGAGGCAATGGGCACAAACTGGAACAAAGGTGGTTCCCTGTGAACGTCAGGAAGCACTTATGTAGTGTGCGGGTGATGGAGCACTGGCACAGGTTGCCAAGAGAGGTTGTGGAGTCTTCCTCCTTGGAGCTCTTCAAAAGCCACCTGGACATGGTCCTGGGCAGCCTGCTCTGGATGTCCCTGCTTGAGCAGGGGGTTGGACCAGATGGCCTCCAGAGGTCCCTGCCAACCTCAACCATTCTTTGATTCTGTGATATGATTCAACATGCTTGAAAAGTAATTATTCAGAAACTGGTCATTTTTCTGTTATCCTTCAGATGAAAGTTGAAACAAAATTATCTTAAAAAGAGATAGAGAAAAGCTGCCTCTCTGTGGAGCATAGAGTACTCAATCATGTTGGAAAAGACATGGCCACAGACTGTGGACAGGTTAGACGGCCTCAAGAGAGCTGGTGCTGTCGTTCACTGTTCTCAGGTGTCTCATTCACTTAACTGTTAGATCATACTGTGGTGCACTCCAGAGTCTTGTACACCAACATTGGGATTGGTTTGGCATGCACTGATCCAGACATCCACGATACATACCTGGAGACCGTAGAAACCAATGTATGGATGGTAGAAAGTTGGTGTGCGTCTGGTTCCTACCCTGTTAGGCAGCTGGAGTACAAAGTCCTTCTTAGCCTAGTCTTCCTGCCTTTCTTTGCTGTAGTTGTAAAAGCAACTAGCTTCCTTAAAACTGTGGTAAAGCAGATTTACAGACTGCAGCTGCAAGGAGGACTTAGTTTAATCAAATCAAGACATTTTCTCAACATGAGAAATTTGATATAACACTGAACTTTTCAAATGAAGCTATACTCAATGAGGTGACAATATCTTCAATGTAACTTCTGTAGTTAACATATGTGTAACTTAGATGTAAAAATAAATAATAGACATACCTCTTGGAATTCAATCCACTTTCTCAGGAGTGATGGATTATTTGGTCTTTTGTAACCATGGTCCTTTCTGATTACTTGATCTACAGGCAAAAGCGTTTGTGCTTGTTTTAGTGAGGAGTTACTGACTCTGAATCCAAGAATTCAGTAGGACCCAATCTGAGTCTGTGTTACTTCTTGACAGTAGTCTACGCATGTAAAAGGAAGGACAACTTTGTGAATGCTTTCAGCTGAAAAATACCTGTTTCATGCTCAAGCATCTCAAGGACCCCTGAGGAAATGTAGCTAGTAGAGAGGAGGTATGGACAGGAAGAGGTAATTCTAATGCAACAAAGGAAATGTTGAAACAACTCTCAACTGAGTAGTGCTCAAAGGCATGTTTTATGAGTGTCTTGTGCAGTAGTGGTCCCAGTCTACCTCTAGCATAGTTTTGGAAGAGACCAAACAGACTCTTGGGCCAACCAGAGATCATCAAAATGCAGTTTGTTAGACAACTCAAGCAACTATTGTGTTTATCCCTATAGGTTTGTAATTTTTCTGATCCATTATATGCATTTGTCATTTTTTAAATTCTTCCTATCCAGTCACAGAAGTGCCTGCCCCCCCCCCCCAAAAAAAGGTACCTTCTAATATTTGTAATATCTGTTATAATTTTTTAGTGGCAAAGCACTGCCTTTGATCACATTCATTTGTGTGTTAAGTCTCTTTATGACTAATGTGCATACAAATAGAGCCTGTTATATGCTTCCCACTTACTGGTTTCTTTTTCAGTCTCTAGATGCCCAGTGAGCTTTAGCTAAGCTACGCAAAATAATTCCTTGAAAGAAAAGGTTAAGAAAATTTAGAACAAAATTCATGAAATAATCCAAAGTCTTCAACCTTGAAATGAATTAATACTGATGGTAAAAGCACAAAAAAAAATTTTTAGTAAGGTTTTTGTGAAACTACATCTGTCAGCTGCAGAAAGAGCCTTAATTTGGTAGGAACTGATGATGGCATGCCTGCCTGAGAGTCAGTCTATATCACAGAAAGCAGCAGGAGTTCTGCAAGACTGATCCTCATAGAATTTTATTGCTACAGAAAAAATCCAAACAGATGAATCCTAGTTACCAGCATTATGGAATGACTTTGAACAATAGTAATCAAGTCCAGCTTTTTACTGTAGTTTTATGTGTTTAAAAGAACCTAACATATGGGAAATATTATTCTAGCCAATGCTGAGACAAGTGCTAGAATTTCTGTGTAAAATGGTTTTGGGATGTTTTTTTTAACTAGTATTTTTTTAAAATGTTTATATTTATTTTGAGATTTAAAGTTCGTAGGGTTTTTTTTTCTACACACACAATCCACAGAAAATGTATGGAAAAAATGTACTCTCCACAAATCTCCAGTCATGTGGAATGTTATACAAATGAAGCCACTTTATAGATGTCTTGAATTGTAAGGACTAAGTCATTCTTGACCGTGTGCAAATTTATTGAGTAGAAGGAAGTCAAGCAGCAAGAGAGTTAAGTGCAGTTATGCTTTTCCCGGTCAGGAAAGTTAAGCCTTGGGAAGATCACTACCAGAGCATCTCACAGAACAGGGTGGGCACCAAACAGTGAGAGGACCAGATTCCACAAAGCATGTAATAAAGTATTAGGAGCTGCAAGGAGGAATACAGGCTCATGAAGGGCAAAACTCATCCTCGTCAGAAATGCACTGTAGTATAGATTCAGTAGAAGGACACGAGTGGATTTCAGAGCACAGAACAAAGCCTCTGTCCAGTGCAGGTGAGAATCTGATGCTTCTTACTGATGATCTAAAGGTGAAAGGAAGCTAGTCAGTCAGGTGCCCTAGGTCAGTGTGTGCAATATGCAACTCCAAGGAAAACACTGTTGATGGGAATGGAGCTCAACACAAGATACCTCAACGTAAACTGTGTTTAGATACCTCTAGGCACTTGAGATTCCTAGTCTGGGAACTTCTATGGAACCTATGTTTTTGATTCCAAGCACTGAGCAGCAGCTATGATCTGTCTTTACAGAAAAGCTAGAAGAGGCATCCCCACTTCATATTGATTAAAGCTTTTGATTCATCATTTGAGAGACCTGGTTTCCTTTCTTTGGTATTCGCTCTCTGTGCTGGAGGACAGGCAACCCTCACCTGGGTCAGGAGTCACCAATGAGAAGCTATATTGGACAGGAGCAGTCTTCATTTGTCTTGCTGAAGGTGGGCCACTGTCCAGTAAGGAACACAGCTGAGCCTGCCTACATCTGATGCCAAGGCATTCTGGGGGGAAATAATCCCTTTAAGAACTATTTTTTGTATTATCTATGGAAAGAAGCCAGAATACATCCTGTTTCAGGAGAATACTGTACCTACAGAGTAATATGCTCTCTTGAATTTTCCATTGATGATCCTGGATAATCTACATCCAGAGTGAGTGCATTTTCTTTTTCATATATTCAAGAAAAAAGAAATTAGGAGCATTTCTCTTTCTTTGGTTGCATTAACTATGGTCCATCACTGTCTTTTATTAAGGTGCCTGATTCACCGGCTGTACTACCAGTATACTCTAAGAGGAATTGCTTTTTTAGCCTGTTAGAGGAAAGAGAGGAAAACCTGTTTTCAGGATGTTGATCATACTTATGGGCATGTGAAGAACTGAGCTGATCACTGTGTTACAGGATTGTGCATGTTTGTAGAATTACTACCAAAGAAACTTTTTAAGGTCTTAGACTGTGGCCCAGAGCAGCCTAAGTGCTTCTGTAGCTGACATGTACACAAGACAAAGAATAACAATCCTGGAGTTAGTTGTCTAAATTTTATACAGGCCCCATCGAAGTTGCAAAGGGTCTGATCCATACATAGATCCTTACGTTTCTCTTCCTCTCACTGGTGTTGGTGGGAGATGCTTGCTCTAGCAGATGTAAGAATCTGCCCTGTGTTGAAGGCAGCAGGAGCTTCTCCATAAAGTTCTGGGAGGCACAGTACCACAAGCACCTCATTCAAGCAAAGCTGCTTGCAGTTACTTCATAGTTTGGTTGTTTACTTGTTTTTAAATTTGAGCAATCATATTTAAGCAGAGGTTTATAGCTACTTAACGTCTGTTTTGTTTGTTTTTTAATTTTTACAAGTAACAAGATGTTTCCATTCCTTCAGTGAAACAACAAACATGCATTAACCTAAATGAATTAAACTTGTTTGTGTTCTTTAATGTCTTTTTAAGTTAAAAAAAAAAAAAAGAAAAAAGAACAAAACTTCCAAAAGCTCATAAGTTGAAACCTATAATATCAGAACACTAGTGAATTACCTCTTGCACAATGAATTTTCTGTTTTAGTGTGAGATCTGTTAAATAGGAAGTTTAGGTACATGGAAATACAGGATCAGATCTGTCATTTGATGAATATGTGAAAGAAGATGATACCAAATCTATATACTGAAATATTGTTCCTGTATTTCTGGAAAGCTTACACTTTGTCCATAAGGATTTACTGCACTTTGCAGATATTTTCTGCATAATCCTGACCTGTTGAATGCACCTTTTTAATTTGTTACAGATAACATTAAATTAACACAAAGTGAAAAAGCTCCCTGGAAAAAAATATTATTTAAAAGTGCATGATTTCTTCCTATGAGCTGGCAAAATTCTGTAACTTACTGTCTCTCAAAGCAACAAGAAAGAAAATTTCAGATGATTTGTCAGTTGCATTACTGGAGAGCTAAAATGATAAATTGAAAGGCTTTGCTGAAACCAGAAGGATTTAATTTAGAAATATTCTTATTTACTGGAGTTGTCTGGCAGACAAGTAAAAGGCAAGCTGTGACCAAATCAGTACCCTTAGTTTTTTGCAAATATACTTATAGTTGCAAGAGAAACATGCCATCCTTTGCATTGTGTGATAAATGAAATTTATTGCTTTATTCTGCAATGACTTAGTTTTAAACACATTGGCAGTTTAAACCTTTAAGATTGCACGTATAAATGTTTAAGAACATATACAAATCCCTGTAATATGGAGGACAAGAAAGTCAGCTGAGATTCTATTTAATGAAATGAAGTTACTGTTATAGTGAAAAATGTTACTTTATTAGCAGGTTAATTTTGGCATTGTTGCTTGTTCTATATTTTTAAAACTTATCTCCAGCCAGGTTTTGCCTGGTTTTGTACTGTGTTCTGAACTTCATTTCCTGAAAATAGAAAATATATGTATTTAAAAGTGCTTGATAAAGTTAGTGTGTAATGCTAGTGACATAGGTAACAATGTAAGACAAAAGGCAGAGAAATATCTTAGGTGCTTGGGAAGGAAGTCTATATTTAAATCCTTTTTTCACATCCACATAGAAATTAAATTTTGATTTGAGTATTAATTCTGTAGCTGATTGTAAAGGAAATGTTTGTCCAAGTGTAAAACAAAGTACAGGGTAAACTGCAGAACAAAGTAAGCGTGTTCTCTTTCCAGACACAGAAGGAAGTGACTCCATTTATCAAAACATTTTAATAGTATAACATAAAATAGAAAGGTTAGTGAGGGGAGAAGGACTTAAGTGCTTGCATCTAAAAAGCTCATAATCCAAAATAAGCCAGCTGAATAGCCACCTCATTTGGAAGTGCTTCAGATATTCCTTGTTTGACTGAAAGTTCCCTGGGACCTGCTGCTCTGCTTTGCAGGTGAATAGGACAGCCCTGGTCTGACGCGTTCAATTCCAACACCGCTGAAGTCACACTGCAGCCCAGGAGTTCCGCAGAGGAATGGCTCTTTCTCTAAAGGAGAATGATCTGTCAGATGCACCCTAATCATGGCTAATGTGTACTGTCAGGATGGGCTTCACAAAACATATCTGCACCTCCACTGGTTTTATGTCAGAGGGAGGGATGTCCTAGAGCTAGCCTGGAATATCACAGCAGTTTTCTGGAGGAAACAGAAGAGCCAGGGGAGGACAGGGGCAGGGCTGTTTCTCCAAGGACTGCGTCGTAACCTACAATGCCTACTTAATACTTCTTCTCTTGCCTGTGTGCCACATACAGCAAGATAACCAAAGCTCATGGAAAGGAGGCGTCAGAGCAAGCATGACTTGATAGCCTAATAGCTGGAAACATGCATACCCATGATTTTGCATTTTTCTTTCTTTAAAGCTTATAATAAGCATGGTAAGCATAATGCTTACATGAAAATGGCAGTACACATACTGGAAATGAAAGGCTGCTAAAGCGTGTTGTTGTGAGATTATAATATCAAGCTATCTCTGGCGTGGCTGGCTGAGCTCAGATATCTATCGGTAACTACATGAATGAATGAACGATATTTGATAGATATTTGGCATCTGATCAGTAATGCATGATAGGAAAGAACTTGCATAAAAATTTCAGATATGTACACTAGGTATGTCATAATACAGATGCTTATTCATGTAATTGTGGAGTCCATTTTGGGCTACTCCACAGCTTCTTCTGGTTTTCTTATTACCTTGAGATTTTTAGTGAAGTAATGAAATATACTTCTCTTTTCAGTGAAGTAATGAAATCTACTTCTCTTTTCAGTGTTCTGTTTCCTGTGGAAAAGGTTTGAAGTATCGTGATGTGCATTGTTTTAATAGCTTCCAAGCTAAAATAGAGGAAGGAAACTGCAGACATTTAAAAAAACCACGCACATACAAAATCTGTAGAGCTGGAAGATGTCCTGCTTGGAAAGTGAGCAGATGGAAAGAGGTATGTAAAATCTGCAATAATTATGCTTTTCTCTTCTATAAAAGTACAAGGCTGGATCATATTCATAAAACAGTGCTTTAATGAAAATAAGTGTCAGCAAGTTTTTTACATGCAAATCACAATTAAATTTGGAAATTAGTAAGAAGTTCATTGTTTTCTTCCCTTCTTCCCTTCTTCCCTTCTTCCCTTCTTCCCTTCTTCCCTTCTTTCTTTTTTAAAGTAATTTACAAGAAATATCTGTGCAAACTGAAAATATTTGGTAATCTGAACCTTGTACAGAACGGTTACTTAAGACAAGGACTTGACTTGAAAATTCAAATTAACAGTAAATTTTAAAAGTTTACTTCTCACCTACAGTGACAAATTCAGTAGTACTGCTGTTATTGCTGTCAGTCTGAATATTGAAGGCAGGTTTGTGGGGGAAGGACAAGAAAAAGGCCTTGTGGACACAAGTACTGTTTCCTTCCTTCCCCCCCTCAGGGGGGAACCTTTTGGTCTTGTAAAATATCTCTCACCTTGCTAGAATCATGGAATCATTTAGGTTGGAAAAGACCTCTAAGATCATCTAGTCCAACCGTTAACCTAGCACTGCCAAGTCTACCACTAAACCATGTCCCTAAGCACCACATCTACCTGTCTGTTGAATACCTCCAGGGATGGTGACTTACCTACTTCCCTGGGCAGCCTGTTCCCTTCACAACCCTTTCAGTGAAGGAGTTTTTCCTAATATCCAACCTAAACCTCCCCTGGCACAACTTGAGGCCATTTCCTCTTGTCCTATCGCTTGTTTTTTGGAAGAAGAGACTGACCCCCTCCTTGCTACAGCCTCCTTTGAGGGAGTTGTATGAAGTGATAAGGTCTTCCCTGAGCCTCTTTTTCTCCAGGCTAAACAACCCCAGCTCCCTCAGCTGCTCCTCATAAGATTTGTTCTCCAGACCCCTCACCAGCTTTGTTGCCCTTCTTTGGACACCCTCCAGCACCTCGATGTCCTTCTTGTGGTGAGGGGCCCAAAACTGAACACAGTATTCGAGGTGTGGCCTCACCAGAGCCGAGTACAGGGGGACAGTCACTTCCCTAGTCCCGCTGGCCACACTATTTCTGATGAAAGCCAGGATGCTGTTGGCCTTCTTGGCCACCTTAGCACACTGCTGGCTCACATTCAGCCAGGTATCGAGCAGCACTCCCAGGTCCTTTTCCTCCAGGCAGCTGCTGTGAAATTGTGTTCAACTAAGCACATGGGAATATTTTGCATTTCACTCACTCTTTCAGAATATAATTTCTTACAGTGATAAAGATGCACAGGAACCCAAATCAAGTAGATTTTTGAGTGAAAAAGGAAAGGTCAGTCTTGAGCTAGAGCAGACAGTGCAAGTATTTGCTGGTTATTGCATAAGCACAATTTCTTTTCTTCCTCATTGTACAGAGACCTCTGAGAACAGAGGAGTGCAGTATCTTGTTTATGGGATATTCCTTCTACTGAAACCAATCTTTTCCTCGTTTAAACCCCAGCAGTGTTTCTCTTGCTTGCTGATATCATGAGACAAATTTTGTGTACTGTGCCCAGTTACTAAAATTGCAACAAGAGCAAAGCTCCTTGCAAAGCTGGATTTTTCTGATTTTGAGTAGCTGGAAATGGATGGTATAGAGTGATGTGAGAGACTGTCCCTTGATGCAGTTTCACGAAGGGGACCATTTACTGCTGCTCCTCTCATAGATGCTCTGCCTCAGTCTGGCATTTACAGGACCACGGTAGGCATCCAGACCCCGCTATACAAAGCTAGGAAAAAACAGACCTAAAAATGCTGGAGAGAAACAAGATGAAATATTCTCTTACCTTCTCAGATAAGAAAATGCCCATTTCCACTGAGAAGTGTGTTCTAAGACTGATCCCAGCTCAAGACTTGTTTTATATAAAATGCAAAAATACTTTTTTTATTTGAGAAATAGAAACCAGATCTTCTCCTTTTCAAGCAAATGGCATAACCATTGGCCTACACGGTCATTCTTTTGCTTCACAGGTTGGTGGATAATCGCATGGAGAGTGAAATAGCTCTCTTCCATTTTATTTTCCTTCTAAGTGAGGTCAATGGGTAGCATGTTGCTTAAACAGTGTGAAAGAAAAAAGAAAATGTTCCAAACAGATTTTGTTTTTTTGTGGTTCATTTGGGGACATTTTGTTTTACCCTCCTGTATTAATCCATCAGTGTAACATTTCTGAATCACAACGGAAATTCCTATTACAGAAAAAACTGATCAGTCTCAGATAATTGCTACTAGCAGACCCAGGACACCCTAGAGATAGAGAGTTTGAACAGTTGGCTGTCAAAAGAAATGGATGCAGTAGGGGCCTGGCTGCTGCCTAAAACAGGGGCTAGAGGCAGAGATTGTACAAAAGTCAGGAATGTTCTCGAGAGTTAACTCATAAAACATTCTTTTATGTTTATAGTTAAATAGGTGTTTTGTTCTCTGTTTGAGAAAATGAATTTATTCACATGTCCTGATGAGACCAAAAAATCTAAGTTCACACACCAGAGAAATTGGTAGGCTATTACACTCAGATTGAAAACCAAGAATAAAAAAACAATGACTTTGAAGAGACTGAGCTAATGACCCAAGTGTTAAAGATCGTACATGAGTGATAAGGAGTGTTGAAGTACACACAAAGTACAGAAAGATGCTCTGTGGTGTTATCCAACTTTAATCTTCTGTGATGCTGTGATTTCATTAAAAAGGACCCAGACTCTAACCTTTTACAGGAAAACATGGAACGTTTGGATATTTTGCAACCTTTGCAAGCTCAGTTCTAAAGTGGTGGTGATAAAATGCAGGATGCAATTTATAACTGATCTCCACAATTTGGCCACATTTGATAGAGCAATATCTGCTTCACGATTAGGTTGAGTCTTTAGGTAGGTTTTTGGACCTATTTGTGCTTCTGACTGGTGTAAAAAGAACGTCTATTACAGCAAGTCTTAGCATTGTAGTAAACCTTTGGCCAGGAAGTAGGAAAAGAGACGTGTGGTAGGCAGGATTTGAACCTTTTTAAGCTCTTCACGGTTTAAAATCCTTAGTACTACCTGCAAAAGAAAGAGAATATCCTCAAAATGCTGCACCTATCTCAAGGTTTTTCTAAAATGAAATACTGAGGTTCTTTTTCTTTCATTTTAATATTTGCATTTTAAAATAACAGGCAAGACTGTCGTTCTTCAATTTAATAATGGAATGAGATGAACTCAGAACTTTCAACTCTTTGATCTTGCAAGCCCTTAAACTTCTGTTTCTCATATGCATACATTGATTGTTCCTACTGTGATTAAGATAAGCAGATAGATCAATCTAAGTATGTTGGATGCATTTATTTTCTGTATATCTTAAAGGTTTTGATTTTAATTGTAATGTACATTTTCATCATAAATTTATTCAGATAGTGTGGTGCGGTCTGTGGAATGTATTTTAAGTAATATTCTAAGAACTTTGAATAATGGAAACTGTACCACTTTCTGCTGACTGTCTCGTTTCACACTGACATAACTAATTTTGATCAATTTTAGTGTTCTGTGTCCTGTGGAGTGGGAATTCAGCAAAGGGACATCTACTGTCAGCTGAAGGGCCTGGGTCAAGTGAGTGAAGCAATGTGTAATCATGATGAACGGCCTGCTAGCCAGAGGCATTGTTGGCTGCCTGCCTGTATGCAGTACCAGTGGTTGCCAGATGAATGGGAAGATGTAAGTAAGGCTTTCAACTTGTATGAAGTAATTATGAGTGATGTAATGAGTTTTCCTTTTTTTTTTTTTTGCCTTTGGATATATTTCTAGTAGCCATTATGTTGCAGAATAACAAGTGAACATGCTGGATATTTTGACGGTCAAATTTGCAAAACTGTTATAGACAAGAGCTCTGGTAGAGCGATGAGCAGGTCCCTATTGATAGAATTGTGTAATTTTAATACAAAGTTCTTTATATATTGCATAACATTTTTTAATAAAAATTCATGATGAAATATCATGCAAAAATCACTTTTTAAGACTAAAAATACAGATGAAACATCAACTGGAAGTAAAAATCTCAGCAGTAAAGTCTTTGGGCACCAATTTTTTCAGGAACTTTTTTGTGAAAGACTTACTAGAAAAGAAGCAACAAAAGAAAACGCCGTACTTAAGAAAATCTAAAGGCACCTCCAGGAAAGATTTTTTTTTTTTTAACATGATGGCTAATTTTTACATGCGAAAAAAAAAAAAAGAAAAAACTAAC
>VXAL01007453.1:375589-396360 GCA_013399475.1 Chauna torquata | reverse complement strand
AAAAAAAAAAAAAAAAACCTGGATAACTGGATAATACCTGAAATGGTGTATAGGAGAGCCTCTCTCTTACTGTATCATTAAATAAAAACCCAGTTTGTACAGTTGCAGCATCTTTAATCTGCAGTGTTACATTTCCTTGGGCAACCCCCCTGAAACTTTGAATATGAAGTCTCAGAAGTGTCAGTGATCCAATGTTGTAGACGTGAGTACTGCTAATATATAAATCATTTGCTGTTGTTCTGCAAAAACCTGGATAATATTCATACACTTCTGGCATATATTCCTCTGTTAAGCCACATTGACAGAAAGCTGACAATACAGGTTTCTTCCAAGTGTTCCCTTCTAGTGTGAACTTGTTAAAGTCAGGAATTAGAGTGGAAGTGGCTTAGAAAGTCCTTTTATCAGAAATACACATTTTCAGAGATTAAGGGTGAATTTTCCTTTTCTATCAAACACTTCTATATTCCAGCTGGATATTCAGAGCTCTCCACTACAAACGCATTGTGTTTCACTACATCATCTGGCTACTTCATAAATCTTTCCACATTTTTATTGCTGTTTGCTTGAAATTCCTGTGCTCAATTCCTTTCTCTCACTAGATTCGTATATAACCCTGTACATCTAGCATTGATAGTAGCTCTTCAAGCGCTTATCCATCTGTACTCCCCACCTGGTGCAGTATGTACTCAAACTCAGAATATTTTGCCCAGCTGTCTCTGCTCTGAGTGCTTGTGTGTCATTTCCTTGCCTCACCAGTCACAGCATATCAGAAAAATTTCCAGATCTACCATTTGTATGGCTTACAGCTGGGAGGCTGGCTGTTATCAGCAGTCAGTGTTCTCATAACAAATACTCATTTTCTTACTAAAAAGAAGAATCTCTACTGGAATAATGTATAAAGCGTAATGAAAAGTAGTCTTCTGCCTGTCCCCATTACCTAATGATTGGGCGATTCCTTATGTGCCCAATATTCTGAGCTACTCCATGCCATTAAAAGATGCGGTGTCACTGCAAGCTACAGCAGTCAACTATATCCACACTCCGCCCCCTGGTATGATTCCACACATCTTCACTCTCTGAGTGACTGGATTTCTTGAAGGCTTAATTCACATATGGCTTCCACTGCTGAGCCCCATTCTCTTGTGGATCTTCTGAACGGGCAGGTAAGCCCTCTCTCTGGTTTACATTAATTATTCTCTGATTTCCTGCCATCCTACTTGTGGTCTCACCTTTTCAGGAAAGTAGGCAAACACTCAGATGGCAAGACTAGGAGATTATAAGCACTTAACACCCTAATCATGAGTCATTGCTTAAATTTCTCCTTCAGGTGTTAGGAACTTATTTCTATGTAAAGCAAATGAATTGTCATTTTTTCTTCTCCGAAAAAAAGCCCACTACAAGAGTGTTGAGAAGCTGTTCTCAGATGTTAATCAGTCTCTTGTTTTTCCACATCAGTAACACGATATCACTGATCGTTTTGCCTTTTAATTTCTTGCTCATGTGAAGAGAATGGAAGGCTAAAGCTTTTCATCTGAATAATTGTTTACCTGGCTCTCAGCTTGTTTAGAGATTTCTGGCCAAGTGAGGTTTGTAAGCCCAGGTGTATATTTTGCGGCTTCTTTCAACAGTATATTTATGTCAATGAAATTTCTAAAGCAGTTGTTTGGGGCTCAGTGCTTGCTCATGAAGTTAGCAGGTGACAGTAAACTGAGGAGACGGGTTAATATGCTGGAGGGCAGGGCTGCCATCTGGGGATCCAGACACGCTGGAGGAATGGGCTGACAGCATCTTTATGAATTTCAACGAAGACAAAAGCAAAGCGCTGCCCTGGGAACAAAGCACCCCTGCAGCAGCCCAGGCTGGGGAGGAACAGCCCCGGGGCCCCGGGGCAGCTGAGCCGTGTGCCTGGCAGCAGTGATGCAGCAGTCTCCTGGACCATGCAAACAGGGATGCTGCCAGTACATCAAGCAAACTGATCACCTCCTCTTTCTCAGCGCTTGTTATACCATCCCTAGCTTCTACATCCAGTTTTGGTTACCCAGTGTGAGAAAGACATCGACAAATGGGAGGCTGGCTTGGGGCTGAGCACCTGCCCATGAATAAGGCCCGAAGGAGCTGGGCTTGGTCAGCCTGAGAAGAGGCAGCTCTGGGGAGACGAAGCAGCAGCCTTCCAGTATCTACAAAGAAGTTGCCAAGAAGACAGAGCTCGGCTCTCCACAGTGCTGCATGATGGGAAGGCAGGAAGCAACGGGAGTAAGGTGAAGCCAGAGGTTCAAACTGGATATTATGAAAAACTTTTTCTCTGTGAGAACAATTCAGGCAGAGGAACAGACTGCCCAGGGAAGTTGTGCAGTCTCTTAAAGGTTTACAAGGAAACTTGATAAAGTTAGAGGTTTCCTCTGGCAGAGCTGTTCTACCATACAGCATCTGTTTTCTGTACTTCAGGTTGCCGCTTTGAGTCAATAATAATAAAATTTGAACAATGGGTTTGGCCTATATATCAGACTTTGATGAGTCTCCTAATTGACTGTGATTGGGTCCAAATTCGTATTATGTTCAGGTCTCTGACCGGAGTCAAAAGTACTAAGTAGGCAGTGGTATTGGTTACTGCATCTGCTGCGACTGGAGTTTGTGTATTTGAGCCTTCCTCACAGCCGCTCAAACAGGTTAGTTTAAGCATCCAGAGCTGGGGACATGCTGTTGACATGAATTATGGAGCCTGTACCTCCACTTTTCTGGATTCTGGAGGCAGCAAGGTTCTCAGAGCTGCTGCTGCTGCTCAGTCTCATAAACCTACCTTGGAGGCAGGTCTGAGGACACTCAGGGCAAAGGCATGGCTCAACAGACACTGCTGTCCAAAGCTTCCACTCGTTTTACTAAATAGGCAGTTCTGTTTTCTTCTGTTTTATCAGTGTAATATCGTGTATGTGCCCCCAGGGATTTTTTATGTTTTATTTTCAAGACCAAGTTATTCTTTTCACATGTCACTTAAATCCTGTCTTGACTCTTTCCGTTTCATACAGAAGAGCTTTTTCACTCAACCTATCATCTTGGCCTGATATTTTTATTTTCTATTCTATCTCACCTGACAGTTACAGTGTCATGCCATTATGTCCTGTTGTTTTTTTTCAGCTGATTGCAGGTACCTGAACATTGAAAACAAAGTAAAGGATTTTGATTCAGCGAGTGATTCAGTCCAACACTGATAACAGGTGTCATAAAAGTTGTTGCTGTCTGGGTTTTAGTGATGAGTGGCAACTGGCAAATAGCTTTATTCTGTAAATGAGTTGTTTAGGCACACAAACTGTGATTGTTTTTCTCACTCAGTGCTCAACATCATACATAAGAAAGGAAATACACCAGAAGGTTAAGTGTGTGGATGAAAACCAGATCCAAGTGGATGAAAGCTTCTGTGATCCTGCTACAAAGCCTCCATCAACCAAAAACTGCAGGATAGCTCCCTCTAAATATGTTGTGCTTACAGCAGAACTGTCACAGGTAAACTAATGATATCGCTCACACATCTTTTATGTAACTTTACACTGATGAGTATTATACTGCTGTAAAATACATTACGGTTGCAGAGAAAAAAAAAGCATATTTTTATTTCAGTGCGGGTGCCCAACTGTCTCCACACTGAACCTTCCAATCAGCCATAGTTTATTGTAGTGACTCTGTCTGACTACTACCAAACTCTGACTACTAAGCACTATGGGAAAACAAGTTACTAGGAAGAAACTGTGCTTGGTTGTAGAGAAGCTTGTGCTGTAATGAGAGATGATAAATGATGCTAAAATGAGTGGTAGTGGGAACATGAACAGGAAAAGGTAGTGCTAGGGCCTGTTAGCTAAGTGTTATGATTAAGAATGAGTCACCATAAGTAAAACAATAAAAGGGTGAAAGTGAGAGTATTACCTGCCAACAGGAAGGTTCTCCCTTCCCTTGGTCTCCCTTTGTTGCAGCTGCCAATATCGTTTAGCCACTTTTGCCATTTGACACTGACCATTGTCTGGTAGCCTGCCTGGGACAGCTGCCCTTACCATAGAACTCCTCCGCTAGCTCCCAGGGAAACATCTTTACAAGCCGATCTCACTGAAGCAAACAATTTTTTTCTTGATTTTAGTGAAATGTGGGATCAGTCCCTTGTTTTCCTTGCACTACTTATGTGTGCATGTATGTGTGCATATTGTAGCTGGGAGGGAACTGCTCTGGAACCTCTGTGAGCTCTGATAAAAGATGCATGGGACTTTCCATCTCCTTGTGTGCATGATTATGGTAGACCTTCATTTCTGCACATTGGTTAACTGAGATGGCACACATCAGATTACAGGCTTTTGCCCAAACGAGGATCAGGGATGACTTCTCTGCAGTTGCAATGCTGCGGGAAGGTTCAGCTTCACAGAAATAATGCCTATACTTGGGGATTTTCTTTTAGTGTTCAGCCAGCTGTGGGTTGGATTACCGGCAGAGGATCACATACTGTGTTGGAATCCATTCTGTTCAAAACAAGCATGCCTACGGCCTTCAAACAGTGGCATATCGAGAATGCCCAGTAACGCCCTCCCCTTACATTTATAAATGTAATATCAAAGGATGTTCTCAAGGAGCTACCTGGAGAGTGGGGAAGTGGACCAAGGTGAGTACAGATGTGCAAGCTGATTTTTGATAGCTGCCTCAAACACAAATGAATGCCAAGATATTTACTGACAAACTTATATTAATTATTTACTACCTTCTTGATTGCTATCCATGTCTAGTGCTCAGTGTCATGTGGAGTGGGTGTGAAGGAAAGGACAATAGCATGTATGACTGAAAATGGCTTACCCAGTGACTTGTGCCTGCCACGTTTAAAACCAGATGCCAGAAAGACCTGCCATGCAGAAGAATGTAAGTGAAAGCTGTAATTTTCAGATGAACTTAATGTTTTCCCAGGTTATTTATATAAAAGCAATGAACATATTCGGAGCACAATTATGGAAAAGTCCTAAAACTAATCTCTGTTCATGAAATATTAATATGATTTAATCACTCATTTTGAAGGTGAAATTCCTACCACCTGCAAAGATATCCAGATTAAAAAAGGGATTAGAAAAGATGGTGAATACCTACTCAACATTAAAGGAAGGATGATAAAGGTACTCTTCATATTAATGAGCACATATTTTTATTAAATAATACTTTTGTAATAAAGATTTTGCTAAAGGGTTGTATTTTCTCTGGCAGATTTATTGTTCAGCAATGAACTTAGAGAATCCCAAAGAATATTTAACGTTGGTAAAAAGCGAAGCAGACAATTTTTCTGAAGTATATGGATTCAGGTACAAAAGTGGTTTTGTAAATTTTGTGAAATGCTTTTATTTCTTCCAAAATAAAACAATAAAATAATACTTACCTTAGGTAAGTTAGATGAATATGATTTTTTTTCCCCGATTTTCTGTTTTGAATATCTAGACGTATGAACACACATGCAGAAATGTGGATACTTCCAAGCTGGACTTGAGATAATTGCACTAAATGATTATAAATTTTTTCTGTCTTGACTGTAGTAGAAATGGCTTGAATCCACCTTAGTATTTCAACCGAGCCAAGACTAATAGCTGAGCTTCTTGTTCAATAACTGTTTGTTAATATGTGGCATAGTGCAATGCAATTATTTTTCACTATGATTTTCTGTTACAGAAAAATGTCAAAAGGAAAACTAAAACTTTCCTATTCTCTAGGTTACAGAATCCATATGAATGTCCTTTCAATGGAAGCAGAAGGCAAGACTGTGCCTGTCGAAATGATTACCTTGCAGCTGGCTTCACAATTTTTAACAAAATAAGATTTGATGTAGCCTCCATGCAAATTAGAAGTAAGCATTTCAGCAGTTTTAGCCAACGTGAGCTTTTGTTGATACTGTGCATGGTCATGATTACCAAATTATCGTTTCAACTCATTTGTGGATCCAATTTTGCCATGTTTGGGCAAAGAAAAATCTTATTTTCTTTAGGAATTCAATAGGTATTTCAAAGAACAAAAATAGAGAAACTGCCACTACTTCCTTTGTTAGTTTGTCCCAAGTGGTCAAGTGGCATGAATTTTACAGTTTCGTATTTAATTTACGTGTGAATTAGCTTCAGTTTCAAAGATTTTGTTCCCATTATTCCATTTCCTTTTAGCCACTGGCATATTTTTCTTGGGAAAGTCTTGCCATGATGTAGTTAGTCCCTCTCAGACCTTGGTGGACAGACTAAGGGGACAGGGAACCTTGCAGCACTTTCAAGCCCCTGTCTGAAGGTGGCAAGCTGAACCACGTGGACCTACATCCAGGTGCACGTCAGTTCTCTTCCTAAACCCATCCTGTCTCAGAAAGCAAACTGGGCTTGTAGGTTGGATTGATGTAGCATGANAAAAAAAAAAAAAAAAAGTCTTTTCACACTGTTTTCACCTGAGCTTCTAATGCAACACTTCCAGTGTTGAGTAATTTTCTGTTTTCTAGCCACAGATTTTCTTTTTGCTCAGACTATACTTGGGAGACCAGTTCCGTTTGCTACAGCTGGAGATTGCTACAGCGCTGCCAGATGTCCACAGGTAGCTACGATTTCTTCTCCCCTTGCAATGTGCACACAGGAGAAAAAAAAGCCTGTGTGACTGGTTTATAGCTGTAAGGTTCTAAAACATCTAAAATCTGTTCTGTTTGGCCTATGTACAGCATTAGTAAGTGTTGAAAACGTTAATGTTTTAGTGTGGACGGGCTGGTGCTTCATAAGTGAATCTCTCTATTGTCCCAGCGTACTATTTGTTGGTTCACACCATAGAGCAGTCTTGGGACACATGAGCTAGATGCCTTCTGGATGAAACTGAATCAAAGAGTTCCAGAAAGACCTTAATGCACTCCAACTGCTAACGAGAATTCAGTCTATGGGACTAGATGAGAGTTAGTCCAGAGTAAAACCCTGATTTGTGTACTTTATATGGACATTAGGTTTTCTGACCCAACTTTTTCACTTTACATGTTTGCTCTTACTGCAGTCTACTTGCTAATGAAGGCATAGCCCTAGTCTGAGCTAGTCAACCGAGGCTGCCCTTGGAGTCCATTGGCAGAAATGGGATTCCCTAGAAAACTGTTCACTTAATCTTAACCGGTTAGACACCTTACAATGAGGTTGACCATCCTCTGGAAGTGTGTATTTCTTTTCACTTATAAAGGGAGTTAAGACTGACTAGCTCAGACTTGCATGGGGGTGAATCCCTGTTGTCTATCTAACCTTAAGCCTAAGCTCAAGACAGGCTATGTGGGTGGAGACATTCAAGGGCAGCTAGAGACCTACAATTTAGGTACAAATGAAGTGCCTAAGTTAGACAAACTTAACCCCTGGCAAGAAAATAGCTGGAGTTCATTACAGTACTGGATACCTTCAAGCAGCAAACTCTTCAGGCTTAATACAGTGCATGTCTATTTGCAATCTGTAACTTTTGTTGGGAAGTCATTCTGCTGACGTATTTTTGCACTGTCACATTTTCATCTGTAAGATATGCGTTGAAACTAATGCTCTGTGTCTGTATGCAGATAAAAAGCCTCAGTTCCTTCACTCTATCCTTGAAATCTGTCCCTGGCCTAGAGTTTACTGCATGACAGACAGCTGTTATGCTGTCATTATAACTGCACATAGCACTTTTCATTTATTTTTACAAAATGATACCCCTGTGAACGTAGTTACTTTGGGCCTGTTAATTGTGGAAAGCATTCCACACCATTTGTATGAATTTCCTCCAGATGCTTTATTCATTAATGGAAATCTACTTTTTTAGCCCTCGAAGAACAACCTACCCCATCCATATGAGCTTACGTTAGTGCGTCCTGAGTATATGAGTACTGTCAACACATCAAATTTACATAGAAATGCAGTTGAAACTAATCTGCCATAACAAACAATGTAAGACTGAATTTTTATGAAGGAATTTCAGTGAATCTCAAGAATAAAGACTGACTGCTGTATCTTTATACACACACACATACATATACCCACACAAATATTTTAAATATATATATATACCACTGGCAATATTAAACAATAAAATGCAAAAGCTACAATGTGTAATGGAGATTTTATCTTTGCTGAGGCTTTGATCTTGGGATTTAAGCAATTTTAACTAGGTCTGAATACAGAAATTCAGGTCTTCAGTGAATTGTATGGAGGTGGGTGGGAGTTTTCAGATTATAGTGTTGCCTAAACCAACAGTTTTAGGCTCTTTGTGGAGGTATTACTTACTTTTCAACAAATTTCACTTCTGTGTGAAAGCAATTTAATCATCTTCTGTACCCTAGTTTGTTTACCAAGGCAGTGCAGTTTGCTGCTTTTAATACATTTCTTATTCTCATATAAACTAACTTTACCAACTTGTAAAGATAGTTTTCAGAGCATTTATTTGCATAAGCAAAGATTTTAGAATCAATAAGATGTTTTTAATGGTTTGTATAGCAAAACATTTCATTTAGCAATGAATTTATTTATTTTAACCTCCACTTATATTCATGTTCAATTATGTTATTAAGTATGCTGGGAAAGAAACGGGAGATGATAAGATGAAAATGCTTGGGCAGTGTGCATGCAAAAATTTGAGACTTAGATGGCTAAGAAATGATTTGTCTGTAATTTCCAGACAGCAGTAGGGCCTGAACATGTTATATTCAAAAAGTTCCGGCACTTAAAAATGTCTTTCTTGAAAGCCAACCTCATTCTTGTATGTTGCCTATTCATACTTCTTGTAAATTAAAATTTAATATGTAGAAAGGAGGCTAAAATAATTTTAATTAACTGATGTTAGTTCTGTATTCAGACTGCAAACAGATGCTGCAGATCAGCTGATGCACAGGTTCTACTTACTGCAGAATAACTTGTTCATGTGTCTCTATGTCCTGAGAGTCAAAAAAATAGGAAATACTTAACCCAGGTTAAGTACACACCTTTGAGTATTTAGTGTCTAGATATGCCCTAATTTATATGTGCAGCTATGCCAATATAAAGTGTTTTAGTGTTTTAAACCCTGCTTACCAGCTCTGTATTTTACCTTTTGTTTTTGTTTTTTTTTTTAGGGACAGTTCAGCATTAATTTGGCTGGTACAGGTCTGAGATTATCCAGTACAGTTAGGTGGACTGCTCAGGGCAACTATGCAACTGCCGACATACACAAATCTCACGTAAGTCAATGTTGTTTTCCTTTACCTGCTATTATGGCTTGGAATATTATGCCTCCAGAGGTGCAGCTGATGCCTCTCTATTGCTAAGCTAGTTAGGAATCAAATATAGTGCTTAAGGTCTCTGATCTGTCTAAATCTTCTTCCAAGTGCAGTATGAGAGCTAGGCCTGATAATTTGGTCTTTAAGATCTCATGGCATGTATAATCACACCTCCCAGAATCTAATCCAGACCAACAGTGCCCACCTAGCCTTCTCTTACTGGTTTTAAGAGCCTATTGCAATATTAATTAGGTTCATTCAAAAATTTGAAGATACCTAATACTGCCTCGAGTCAAAAAATAGAATCATAGAATCATAGAAACACAAGGTTGGAAAGGACCTACAAGATCATGTAGTCCAACCGTCATCCTATCACCAATACTACCCACTAAATACCATTTTATTGAAGATACCTACTACAGAGGATTCTTACAGATTGCTTGCCTCCAACTTCTCTTGATTGATTGTTCTCTTTGTCTAATTTCCAGGATGGTACTAAAATATACGGAAGATGTGGAGGATTTTGTGGGAAGTGTATTCCTAACACAATTACTGGTCTCCAGCTTCAAATACAGTGAGAACTGTGATGTGGTAAGAACATCAAAGCAGGAACATCATGTCATTTACGTGCAAGTTGTAGGTGCTGTGTATATATGTATTTTTTAATTCTTTCATCTCTGCAATGCTCACTGCTAAGAATTCCTTCCTGTTTTCTTCAGTGTTTACCTGGGGAGGTCCTGCCTGTCTGTGGGCTAACAAGTGCGTAAATCACTATCATAAACCTTCAGGTTTTAATGGAGAAGCATTTGTTCAATGTACAGTAGATATATCAGTAAGTAAATTGCACTGAGGTTGCTAACATGGGTAACACCCTGAACCGTGCCATAACTGCAGTACTTTACCTACAACTAATCAGTGCAATTCTTTATGCAGTATTCAGTAAAATTCATACTGTGCTGATTTTCTTGATCAGCTGTACTAAAATGTAGAAAGGAAAAAAGTTATCGCTACGTAGAGAAAACAGGTAATAATTTCAAATACTTTCAACTTTTTGTGAAACCTATTAGGAATTATCTGTCAATAATTTACAGCAGAAAAGTATGTATCCAGTGTATTTTCTCCTGAGATAGTTTCTATAGATCTGTGTGTTTCTCTGTCAGCAAAAGCATTTTTCCCCATCCCTGTCATTATATCGTTTGTGGTGCTCAAATACTAGCAGTAATGCTGAAAAGTGTGGTTTAACCTCTGTAGTCTCTATAGCACAAGTTAAATATCTAGGCTTATTTTTTTGTGGTTACAGGAAGAGAAAATAAGGAGAAAAATTGCTGGGAAATCTGGTTTTAAATCCTTGCCTCTCAACCAAGTATACTGTAAAAACAATGTGTTCTGTTTACCATACCAGCTTGTAAGTGATTGTATGAATATACATTTACTTAAACCCTTTCCATATACACCTTATTCCAAAGGCATATTAGTAATGGCTGTAGTGTGCCTCCCTTTTATATTGCAATTCGTATAGTTTTCAACAACCTTAGGAAAACTCTGGGCAGAGGCAACATCAAGCCCACAGTGTGGCTTGTGTCCATCTTTGGCTCAGTTTGATTTTTGAATGGTTGTAAATACAGCTCTAACATCTGCTAGTTAAAATTATTTCCTCCAGAAAAGTAAATGTATGAAAGTGCTATACAGTTTTAAAAATGATCTAGCTAGTTGATTTGTTGTTTTGGATTACCTTAGAGTCCAGAACTGTAGTATATGCCTATTAAGATAATGTGCTACAGGGCCAACACTCAGGTATTCTGAATAAAATTTACTACCTGCATAATAACATATAGGTTGTACTGGATAACTATTCATACTTTTTCTGACAATGTGCATTCTGTAAAGCAAATATCTGTTTTGCATGCTAGTAAAATTGGTAGATCAAATGGCAGCTATATCGTATTTTTACCCACAAAGAGTTAGCCATGAATTAGCAATATGTATAAATTAAAAACAATACTGTACCACAAAAGTCTAAGCAGCTACTTTTTAGATAACACATGTAGGTAATTATTTTGTGATCTCTGCATCAGAAATGTATTTTTGCACTATGTGCCTTATATTAGTTGTAAACATTAAAAAGAATATAAAACCTTATTTTCCTAGAAATGTTTACATTTATAATTAAAATCTTGTAATTTATAAAGTATTTATATAATAAATATGCTTGCGTGAATGGTACTTGGGTACTTTTGCTTTTTTTATGTCAAATGCTTAGCAAAAAATGTTGCAAAAATATGTCAACTTGTTTATGCACAGAATAACTGCAGTATTAATACCTCCTCACCATGATAGATATAGATTTATTCTGGAATAATTGTCACACAGGGAGGTTGTAGTCATACTAACATTTTCCATGGAAGCAAATCCTACTTTAGAGGTACAAACTCCACATCTGTGCTCTTTTTTCAGCCCCTACCAGTGTTCACCTATATATTTCTTAGGGGGTTGCCCCGTAAATCATTCACTGAAATAATCCAGGTTAGTTCTTCCTCCTCCCTGTGCTAAACTTAGATCAATTCTTCAATAGCATGGTCCCTCAACAGCTGCTTTGGCAGAAGGTGAACTGCAATCTACCTCCATCTACAGGAGGATCATTTTCTTTTCAGCCCTGAAATACTGTTTACAGGCTGGGAAGTGCTCAGCTCTTCTGCAGCAGAATCACTCTGAAAATCCACTGCCAAATGAAATGACTTTTAACCTGATATTCAACCTAGAATATTCGTATTGGGTAATAGTAGTGATTTTTGAATAAAAATGTGTTTTTAATAATTAAAGTATACCCTGTGACCAAGTTCAGCTTCTGCATGAAGCAGCAATGCATTGTATTTTTTTTTTTCATCCTTTCTTTCCTTTTTTCTTGTTTTGGGTTTTCAGCCCTAGTTTCGGGAGAAAGTATTTGTGTGTTCTGGTGTCATATAAATTCTTTGTGTTATGATTCTGATTTTATTGAGAAACAGGGCTTAATCAATCCTTCCATTTAAACTTCAGTTAATTTTCATCTTGAGGGCAATTTAAGGAAAATGTGAGCCTGATGATTGGCTCTGATGAATTTGGAAACATGGTGATGCTGACACGTTAAAAAGTTCATGTAATAAAAGGAGAATCGTGGGTTGTACTTACAGTATTGTGCTTCTATTTCCTTTAACTGATGTGGCTGCGAATTTGCATCGCAGCCCGTCTGGTTGCCAGAGCAGCCGAGTGCTCGGCAAGAGGCTGAAGGCTCCACCATGCGGGTCTGCACCTGCCGAGCTGGCACCACTGGTCACAGGCAACTGGTTCTCCGGCTTTGGTTGTTGTTTAGGAAAGGAAGCATTGAACTGTCCCCTCACTCATCCGTACAGAAAAAAATAAACTAATTGAGGAATGATAGTTGTTAAAGAGGATTGTAACAATACTTTCCACTGGATGTCTTCTAAGACATGTTCAATCCCGTCAACTATTCAGTGACACAACTTATGTATGCACACGCACACATTGACTGCTTATCTGAATATTGAATGTTGAAGAGAGACTAAATGTAAAAAACTTGTGGCTCACATTCGCCCAACAACATGTCACTTGGTGTGCTATGAAATGATGGCGTACTGCCTAGGACCTGTGACATCTCTTCACAGAATCTTTCTTTTATCTAAATTTCCCGTAAGGTGATATCAGGAGCCAGAAACCCTGGCCTTGTGTCCTCTAATAGGTCTCCATCCTAGCTGAATTCATCCTGGCGTGGTCTGTTCTCCTGCCCTTTTGCGCCCCTCTCCCTGCACAGAGGACCAGAATACACCCAGGTGTTTGATCTGGGACACACGTAGGTGTGTTGTACAAGCAGCCAGTCCCACATTCAGGATTTCAGCATGTGCTTGTGTCTATGTGGATTTTTGATGATGGTTATATATTTTTCTTTTCTAACTGAAAGGCTGTAATATCCAATGTGTACTTGAAATGAGAAGGGAAGCTTTAAGCTTTGTTTTTTTTTTTTTTTTCCTACTCCTGTAGCCTTGAATGTGGTTAGCATAACTCTTCAGATTTTTTTACTATCTGAAAAAAATTACATATAACTAGGAGGGGTTTTATGTCTTTGCAGTTTTATTGTAGTAACACATGAGATCCTTGAGAAGTTCAGAATCTGAATAAAATACTGCAAATAGATTCCTGAAACTTCATGTTCTGTGGCTATCAAAACTGCACCTGAATTAGGAGTGAAATAGAAATAAGCTATATTTTAACCTCACATTAAAAAATAGAGAACAGAAAAATAATGTACAAAAAAGTTTTAAAGCAAGATAATTGATTTTTTTAGTAGGAAATAAATATTGAAATGAGCATTATATATAAACATTGCAGTTGAGATTCCATGTTGGCAGTAAATCCATGTTGGCCTTATTTATTTACTTATTTATAAATCAAAACAATTTCCAATTACACTGTAAAGAAACCATCAGAACCTTTTCCAAAAATTAACTTTCATGATACAATAGACTTCCCTGTTTCTTCTTTTGTAGATGTGGTACTTGAGCCATGAAACGCCCTAGGCTAGCCTTAAATGTCTTTATGCTTACTCGTGTATTGAACAATTCTATGGTATTTTACTCACTTAACACAAGTAGGAGTAGTACTGAAGGTCAGCCTGGCAGAATCAATAGGAGATAATATCCTCAGGCCTAAAGAGAGGCAGCCCTGGGGAAGAATTCCCCTAAGGAATGGACTAGCTATGGACTAGCTCTTGGTCTTGATCTTGTAAGGCCTGCTTTGCTCTCCTGGAATATTTGGTCATCATCACCTGAGCCTTTACGATTTTTCAAGATGACATTGTTGTATCTATGCATTAAAGAAAACTTTGAGGGGGGTCTCGTCAGCCCTTCTCTCTCTCTGGTGCACTTTGGAACTAGACTGAACAGATCATAGAAAAAGTAAGGTATTGCTTTTAAAGTGCATTCCTTCTTCACAATACTGGCTTTCCTTCAGACAGAGCAGTATCTGTGATAAGAGCAAAGGAAAATTACCTGTTGCATTATACTCAAACAGAAGAACAAGCTGTCTGACTTGGAGCTAAATGTGACATTTAATCTTCTCATCCACAGAAGGTGGTTTTCTTTTGCATGATTAAGTTTGTTTTCCAATACCATAGCTTGAGAGGCTTTTCTGGGCTTTGTTTATCCTGGCCTTAGAGAACTAATCTGTGCTCTGTTTCTGATAAATTTCTCCTTGTGTTCAGTTATGACAGATATTCCTTTGAATTGGCTGTATAAAAATACTGCAGCAGCAGAGCAGAGCAAAGATCTAACTGTATTTATGTCTATATTCTGTCTTTAAACATGAACAGCTGTGCATACATTCATCTGTCTCATGTCTGATTCTGTGCTGCCATCCAGAACCTTTTCCTTTTTAATAAACAAATGTTTCCTTCTTTAATCTGTGTGTGTGTTTTATTCTCTGTTCCTGCAACAAAATTTTCTTGTCTGCATATGTTTTTCAAATCTTGTTTGTATAATTAAACAAAGCATGCAACACAGAGAACCCCCTTGGTAAATGGTAGTTCTCTACTCTCTCTCAGAGCAGCTGAAATAAAATATGCTATTTCTGTCTTGCACACCATTACTATTTTGTTTTGGAAAGCAAAATCCTGCATTTATGAATACTGAAAGACTCTTTTTGAAATCCCTGTATGGTCTTATTTTACAGTCTGATTTACAGAAGCAAGGAACATTTAAGCAAAGCTCATGAATTTTCCATATGCAAAAGGCTAGAGTGATTCATAGCAGCACCAGATATTTACATCTGGTGGGATTAAATCCTTTTTTGCACTTCACTTGTCTCTGGTGGTTGTTCATTGATTATGATAATGATGCTCATGGTCAGTTCATCACTCTCTGTGAGTTTTTACATGTTCCTCTGGAAGCGAGGATAATTAAAATTGTGGTTGCACAGAACACATTGAAATTTTTGCTAGTAAATACAGGGGGCAGCAGCACTTTTTTTTTTAATGCTTTGTATTTAAAATGTCTTGCAGAAAAGGCTTGTTGTGAAAATATTTATTTAACACCTCTGTAAAGAAAACAGCAGCCCTGCTACTATTTGTGTTCCTTGAAGGTCTGCAACTCAAACAAGGACAAGAAAGAAGCCAACAGTAGCCCCTTTCATCAATGTTTACAATGTATTTTGTTAAGAATTCTTTTGCCCTTCAATTATTGTTTTCTGTCTTAAGTTTATTGCTACTCTTACCAGAAAAGGAACATCATCTCCAGCTCCGCAACCAAATCCCTGCTAGCAACTTCTGAGAGAGAAGGGAAAAAGAGGAGTCAATTCGTAGCTGTTACCTCAAAGGGAAAACACACAAGCTGTGGGTTTTGTTTGTTTGTTTGTTTTTTATTGCAGCTAACACAAAAGCAGTACCAGAAAGTGCACGGTAAAAAAAGAGATTATTTTACTTCTAGAGTCATATCTTCCATGCCAGGATTAAAGATTCATTGACATTCTTTTTTATATGGTTGGGTATATTTTTGGTACTCTGCAGCCAAATATTTACTCAGAGGGATTATTCTGACAGATCTATGGAGGAGAATGCAGATAGCCAGGCTTAAAAGAGGGAGATTGTCTTTGGATTTGAAGTGCACCCTTCTGCAATGCGTTTGCCTGGCCAGCTGTCGACAGCATTGCTTCATATGAAATTCAACATTCAGAATATTTTCGATGAAGCAGAGGAAGTGAACTCCGGAGCACTGTTCCAAGCAGCAACTTACGCCTCTGTTTAAGCAGAGGCACACAGAGGACTTTTTCTTTAAAATGGAAACAAGCTTCTGGCTATTTGAAAAGCTTACCTGGTCCATAATCAAACAAAAAAAACCACTATTGTTATCAGTGCTCTGTTGTGCTCTGTTGTTACTGCCCTACTAAATTATATATAAGCAGTAAGTATCATGAAATTTTAATAAAAATACATCCACAGGCAATTCTGTGCTGTGCAGCGTCTTTTTCTTTCTGTATATTTCGTTCCATGTACCACAAACATTGTCTCATATCTTTTGGATGAACCCGACATTTCTAGCTGAAACAACCTTTTTTTGGAGGAACTAGGTCTTCAAAATGCTTCTGCTTTACTTCCTGAAAGTTCAAGGTAGCATATTTTAATGTTATTGCCCTAGGAAGAGATATTGCGACAACCATGTGTTCAAATGTTTCTACCCATCCCACACGTGCACACTCCTTATCAAGCCAATGGCATTTTCAATGTCAGAAGGCAGAATCTGGCACAAGTATGAAAAGCGACTTGGCAAAAAGGCTTTTTTTTGTAACATGGTACAAGATTTCATGTGATTCGGTGTGCCCACAGTTCAGTGCAATAAAAGACTTCTGGCTCTGATCCCACAAGCCACCATACCCAGGTGTATTTCTAGCCCTTCACAGCACCCCAGTAATGTGCAACATGTAATTCTGCACTGGCACACAGATCTACTGGGAGGATCCTGTTCCCTGCACTTCAGCCCTCAGGCTGTGGGTTTGGTTTTGCTTCTATGTGTGTGTGTGTAGGTCTGTATGTAAATATATATATTTATATGTATAATATTAGTGTATATATACTAATACATACACTATACGTTGTATATATACTCACACACACGCTAGTAGCTACTTTTGCATTGACATTTGTTCCTGGTTATGTGTCTTCCTCTAGTGTTTTGTTCAGGACAAAGCATGTGGTTATTTTACGTATATTTTTTAAGATATACTATTACTAACAAGAAAACAGGAGAAATGATGTAACATTAACTCTTGTTTCGTTTTTGATTTTTTTTAATATTGGTTTCTAATTTAAAATTTTAATTTTTNTACTAACAAGAAAACAGGAGAAATGATGTAACATTAACTCTTGTTTCGTTTTTGATTTTTTTTTAATCATGAGTTGCTACTTAAAATTTTAATTTCTAATCTTATTGGAAATGTTGCCAGTTAAATTCCCTATAGCCACGCAAGAATAACTCACTTTGAAAGGAGGAATTTCATGCAAATCTGAGGGCATATTTTGCTTTAAAGATATATGTAGTTGTGCACCATGCTGCTAATCTACGTTGCCTTTACCATTTGAGGAAAAGCTAAATGATGTGATCAGTGCCATCCCAAGTATGAGCTAAAAGTATTAGCATATTAGATAGGAGGATATTAAAATGCTTTCCTGGCATGCAGGAGACTTAGGCTGTCATGCCTACATAGCTACAACTAGCAGAAGAGAGTCTTAAACCTAGATCTTCTTCCTAAAAAAGTATGCTCTTAATTGCTGAATTACAGAGCATATCAAAAAATATCTCTTGCATATATATATGTATATATGCAAATATATATATAAAGCCCATTAGGCTGGAAAATGATTTAGTTTCTTGTCATGGGTTGACCCAGTCCTTGCTCTGGTGATGCTGCATTCATTCCTTATCCCAGGACAGGGCTTGTCTGTGAACTGCAGGAAGGAGCTGTTTGCCTCCAGCATGGACTTCAGTGGTCAGGTTAGTGCTCACACCTTAGCATTTCGTAGAGGCAATGAGGGTAGCTTGTGCCCCAGCTGTACTGACCTTCTGTCAACCTCATGGCCCTAATTTTTCCCCAGGCACTGTCAAGGAATGTCCTGCATGCAGCTCTGGCTCACACGACCTGTCAGAGCACCTCAGTGGCTCAGGGTCTCTGGTGTTCCACTCAGGGCAGATCTGCTTTCGTCCCTCTGAAGTTCAGGAGTCACCTGTCTTTCAGCCTGCTGGAAGTAACAGGACAAATAAAACATGAAAGATGTCCTCTTCAAGTCTCCAATTGTCTTCGGGTTTTTGACTGTTCTTAGCAATTATTGCCTGTAGCGAATTTCACAAGTTCATTACAGAAACAATAAGAGGTTCAAGTACACATCGGTGGTCTATTTTATAAAGTCCTGTACAGCCAGGGGCCTCGGGGCAAGAGGCCAGTAACATACTGAACAATGAAAGATATAAGGTGACATATGCTGTTAAAAATTGGGAAATAATCTGTTTCATGATTTCCCATGTTCCCATTATACCTGCATTAGAGTCAAAGATGCTTCTTGATGAGAAGACGTGGCTATCAATCCAGACAAGAAATATTAAACAGATCTTGCCTGGCATCAAATAAAATCTTGCCTTCATGGCTATATCTATGCTGCTAAACAGTGGCACAGCATAGATCACATCTGTGCATGTGTAGGTGCAAGTGCCCCCACCAAGGCAGGGGTCCCTGCTTACTTCTGGGAGCCCCTGGTGCATGCAGCTCCAAAACATGCTCACACCTCGTCTGCAGAGCAGTACAGGCCACCACAGTGCCAAGAAGAGTGGCACAAGCAGCGAGACAGTGTTGGGAAGGCCCACAGCAGCTCCCCTGGGGTCCAGTTTATGTGTGGGAAGCCCGAGCCGAGAGCTGAGTCCCTTCTTGTCCCTCTCTCACACAGCTTACACTTGTCACCTCGGATGCAGCAGCATCCTTCATATCAACATTTCCTTTTGCTGCAGAAACCTTTAACACCCCAGGCAGGGAAGATGCAGGGATGAAATGCTAATGTATTCCCATGCACGGAGCTGTTGTGCCATTTCACTATCACCCTTCCCTCTTCTCATTACAAGCACTGCTAAACTGGATTGCTAATTTTCCCTGGGTGCATTTTGAAGGAGGAGGATGCTCATTTGGGGAAAACATCTTGGATTTTTAAGAAGTTGCAAAAGAGTCTGCAACTCTGGCAGATTGTGAGGGAAAGGAAATTTGTGGTTTTGAATAACATAAAGTGGCGCCAGCTCCTCTACTTTTATTCCAGGGGAAATTTTATTAACAGTTGGGAAATATAATCTGACTCCAGATTGCCCTATCTCAGACCTTTCGGGTAGGCTGCCTTGCCTAATGCAACTGCAGCATGGGGGCTTTCTGCAGAGTGCTCGCCGGCAGGGCTGACACAGAGGGATTGCAGTCGTGAGCCCATGCGGGCTTGACACCTCTGTTAGAAGCCAACATTTTACTGTGCCAGGCACTGTGCAGTGACCCTGGAACAAGCATAATCCACATTATGGGGTCAGGGTGCTCTTTCCAGCAGATGACTGCGCTGGGTCTGGGTGAATGAGAGTCTGAGCAGTGTGCGTACTGAGACAGTCCCTTGCCGCTTTGCAGCTCTCTGGCCGACGTGCACTGGCTGAGGGTGGAAGCATGGGACAGGTCACAGCTCAGGGTTTGGGAACATCTGGTTCACATCTATCCAGAAAAGTTTGCATCAGACACCAATGGCTTGGACTGATGGAGAGAGGGAGTGTATTTCTCAGCAATCTTCAGATTAGGCACAGTTTCTGAACTTGAAGTAATAAATTAGGGCTTAAGGAAATCATTTGAAATCCAATGGCTGAAACAGAGACATTCTCTGAGAAGACATAGCTGTTTATGTTAGAAATCTGATTTCTCTTCCTTCTCTATTGTGCCAGCTTTCATAAGAATCTACACTTAACCTTTGGGAGAAATATTTGGCCTTCAAATGGGAAAGTTTGCTCAGCAGCACAGTAAAACTGCAGGAACTCCAAAATGCTCATTATACAGTATCATGTGCACTGACACCAGTGTAATATTCAGACCAATCACTTCCTCCCCATATTCTTGACACATATTGGACCCACAAGCTGAAATCAGAAGCTTGCCAGATGTTACCCTAATGTCACACACAATGGTGACAAAATAATTCTAATTACTTAACACTTTGATTTGTGATATGTACAGACTTAGTGACTCCAAATATTTTCTTCCCATGCAGTTGCATTAAACTCTGCTGATAGAACATACTTTGAGCATATTTTAATGGCTTGCTCATTTGGAAGAAGTTCTTTCTTTCAAGTACTTTTTTGATTGTATTTTAAATTAACTTCAGGACTAGATAGAGAGTGTTGCTCCTCCCACACTAGGAGTCACAAGATCCCTAGATGCTGGAGGAGGAAAAGCAGTTCTATTGCTTGTGATCCATTCCTTTGCCAGACTGCTTCCCTTCCCCTCCCTCTGAGTTTTTTTGTTTGTTTGTTTGTTTGTTGTGTGTGTGTGAGATCTTATGTTTCATAAACTCTTTCCCTTCTGAATTAGACATGAAAAAAAAACCTGCAGTGAGTGAGTCATAAGAAAGGGTAGCACTGCAGAGTAGGTACAACCTCTCAAAGGACAAGGCTGGGAAAAAGCACAGTGGGGAAGAACTGAGGCTCCAGAAATAGTATGGCTGGAACTCCTATCCCTTACCCTTAACCCCTCAGACAGATAGCTTATCACACTTTTTTTTTTCTTTTTTTTTTTTCTTTTTTTTTATGATCAGTTCTGGCTGTTTGCTTTTTTGGGGGCAACCAACTTGAGAAACTCACCTACTGCAAATAATGCCCTTGAACTGGGCACTGGAGATGTAGCAGGCATCCCACATTACAAACTGCTTGTCTTTTGGGGGTAACCGTATTGTCAAATATTAAAAACAGTTGCTTCCCTGGGTTCTATTGTTTTAGAAACAGTAAAGGCA
>VXAL01007453.1:237041-375554 GCA_013399475.1 Chauna torquata | reverse complement strand
TTTTTTTGGCTCGTCAAGGGGCAATAAAAATAGTCTGTAAATACCAGCTCTTCATTTTGGTGAAGACAGGAGCTGATTTTCATAGACTGACTCTGGCTCTTCAGTTGCCTGAAGAAGATTGTAAAGAAAATACATTCCCAGCTGTAGCTGTTGGTTTCTATCAATAGATGGCAAGATCACACTAGTCCTTCGACTATGGCTTACAAATGCATTTCAGTCACTTGAAAGCCATAGGACCAGATTTTCAAAGGTGTTTAGGCATCTAGTTCCCACTGATTTAAATCTGAATTTGGTGCCTGAATTTTCCATGTCTGGCCAGAAGTGTCACTTGAAAGTGACTTAAGCATTCAGGAGCCAGTGTTAAATGCTAAGCTTGTGTGATAATGTGCAGAGATGCCCAGCTTGTTCTGAACAAGCTTGTTTGGCTATCAGAAGTGGTGTGGCCACATGAGCACAGCAGCCTGCTCAGGAAAACCAGTCTTGCTGAGGCAAGTACTTAGATCATCTTCAAAATCTCACCTGCCTTCAGTACTGCAAAGTTATTTGCTGTGAATTCCTTTCCTAAGGATTTTGGCCAGAAACAATGCAGGATGATTGTGATGCACTTGTGATTTTCAATACTACACGTGAGATTCAGCCGGATTTAGCGTAGCACCATTTAGCTCCTATCCTGTGAGACTGGATGTAGCCAGCTGGAAAAGCACACTTTGATGGCAGTGTGAGCAGCAGCAGAGGAATGGTTTGCACTCAGGGACAGCCCTGTCCTCAGCAGCAGTAGCTTACTAGGACTTAGCAGGACTTTTTTTTCCAAATTTAATTCTAATTTTAAGGGTTATTCTCTCCCCTTCCCAATCTCTCTCTCTCTCTCTCCGAAAGCTGTGTAATCTCCATCCTGGACCTTCTCAGTGGTGAATTGCCACGCAGGTGCAGCTTCACGTTGTACGTTACTCCTCACCTCTGCTATTGTCTGATGCTGTGTTTGACACCTGGCAGTAGAAGAAACTCTGCCTTTCCCTGCTGGCACAGCCACATCGAATGAGTTCTTGCTGTCTACACTCACTTTTAGCAGGTATTTACATATAAGCACAGTGAATAATAACAAGTACAACCAAGCTTGTCTGGAAGTGGGATATTCACACTTGTATGATTTTCAAATAAGAAGGTAGAAGCCTAAACCCATGTTCAACATATAAATAAACATGACTTAATTTTAAGGATCTGCCATTCCCATGGCCTTTGCAGACATTATTTAAATGTGCAGTCTTTGGCACCCAACTGGGAAAGTTTTGGTTTGTGTTTCCAGAGGCCTGCAAGAAAGCTCATTTGTGTGCCAGTACTTTAAAGGCATAAATACAGTGATTCAAAACCAGGGCCTTTGGGTTTTGCCATTAATCCTGGGCAAAACATCAGAGATACTGATAAAGAGTTCTTTTCCCGGGAAAATACTATCAGCAATGCCAGTCGGTATGGTTTTATGGAAAAAACCTCTTGTCACCTAGTATCATTTTTCATGCTGTTTTAACATGGAAGTTTTAACAAAATGAGGTTGGTTGATAAAGGTTTTTCATTAGCGGAAGAAACAAAAATCTAACTGTAGAAGAGAAAACATCCTCAGATGACTGTCTGTCTAGTCTTATCCCATAGTGACTGGTTCTTGGCCCTATACAGCAACAAAGGGGAAAAACCATTAAGCTATGAACGAAACATGCTGCAGAAAATGCAGACCTTCCCTCCCCTTAGTTGGCCTTCCAACTAGACAGCCAACTAGATCACATTGCTTATCTCCTCATACAATTGAGTTCTGAACATCTCCAACAGTGGAGAGTCCACAGTCTTTGGGCAACCTCTTCAAATGTTTGACTACTCTCAGAATGAAAAAAAAAAAAAAATCCTAGTATCTAACTGGAATTTCCTGTGTTGCAATTTGTGTCTACTGCTTTGAGCCCCAGAATAGTGTAGTTTCTTCTTCTCTATACCCCAATCAAATTTTTGTAGACAGTGGTAAGGTTCCCCCAAAGCCATCTCTTGCTTGTTGTTTATCAGGACTCCAGGTCCTTTCTGCAAAGCTGCTCTCTAGTCAATTGACCCCCTGCCTGTGCTGGCTGCTACACAGGGTTATCCCAGACATGGGACTTCCCCCTTGCTTTTGTTGAGCCTGGGGGGCTCCTGGCTCCATTCNTTGGCTATCAGAAGTGGTGTGGCCACATGAGCACAGCAGCCTGCTCAGGAAAACCAGTCTTGCTGAGGCAAGTACTTAGATCATCTTCAAAATCTCACCTGCCTTCAGTACTGCAAAGTTATTTGCTGTGAATTCCTTTCCTAAGGATTTTGGCCAGAAACAATGCAGGATGATTGTGATGCACTTGTGATTTTCAATACTACACGTGAGATTCAGCCGGATTTAGCGTAGCACCATTTAGCTCCTATCCTGTGAGACTGGATGTAGCCAGCTGGAAAAGCACACTTTGATGGCAGTGTGAGCAGCAGCAGAGGAATGGTTTGCACTCAGGGACAGCCCTGTCCTCAGCAGCAGTAGCTTACTAGGACTTAGCAGGACTTTTTTTTCCAAATTTAATTCTAATTTTAAGGGTTATTCTCTCCCCTTCCCAATCTCTCTCTCTCTCTCTCCGAAAGCTGTGTAATCTCCATCCTGGACCTTCTCAGTGGTGAATTGCCACGCAGGTGCAGCTTCACGTTGTACGTTACTCCTCACCTCTGCTATTGTCTGATGCTGTGTTTGACACCTGGCAGTAGAAGAAACTCTGCCTTTCCCTGCTGGCACAGCCACATCGAATGAGTTCTTGCTGTCTACACTCACTTTTAGCAGGTATTTACATATAAGCACAGTGAATAATAACAAGTACAACCAAGCTTGTCTGGAAGTGGGATATTCACACTTGTATGATTTTCAAATAAGAAGGTAGAAGCCTAAACCCATGTTCAACATATAAATAAACATGACTTAATTTTAAGGATCTGCCATTCCCATGGCCTTTGCAGACATTATTTAAATGTGCAGTCTTTGGCACCCAACTGGGAAAGTTTTGGTTTGTGTTTCCAGAGGCCTGCAAGAAAGCTCATTTGTGTGCCAGTACTTTAAAGGCATAAATACAGTGATTCAAAACCAGGGCCTTTGGGTTTTGCCATTAATCCTGGGCAAAACATCAGAGATACTGATAAAGAGTTCTTTTCCCGGGAAAATACTATCAGCAATGCCAGTCGGTATGGTTTTATGGAAAAAACCTCTTGTCACCTAGTATCATTTTTCATGCTGTTTTAACATGGAAGTTTTAACAAAATGAGGTTGGTTGATAAAGGTTTTTCATTAGCGGAAGAAACAAAAATCTAACTGTAGAAGAGAAAACATCCTCAGATGACTGTCTGTCTAGTCTTATCCCATAGTGACTGGTTCTTGGCCCTATACAGCAACAAAGGGGAAAAACCATTAAGCTATGAACGAAACATGCTGCAGAAAATGCAGACCTTCCCTCCCCTTAGTTGGCCTTCCAACTAGACAGCCAACTAGATCACATTGCTTATCTCCTCACACAATTGAGTTCTGAACATCTCCAACAGTGGAGAGTCCACAGTCTTTGGGCAACCTCTTCAAATGTTTGACTACTCTCAGAATGAAAAAAAAAAAAAAATCCTAGTATCTAACTGGAATTTCCTGTGTTGCAATTTGTGTCTACTGCTTTGAGCCCCAGAATAGTGTAGTTTCTTCTTCTCTATACCCCAATCAAATTTTTGTAGACAGTGGTAAGGTTCCCCCAAAGCCATCTCTTGCTTGTTGTTTATCAGGACTCCAGGTCCTTTCTGCAAAGCTGCTCTCTAGTCAATTGACCCCCTGCCTGTGCTGGCTGGTACACAGGGTTATCCCAGACATGGGACTTCCCCCTTGCTTTTGTTGAGCCTGGGGGGCTCCTGGCTCCATTCCTTCAATCCATCCTGCTCTGTCTGAATAGCAGCCCTGCCCTCCAGCAAATCATCCGCTTTCTCAAATTTGGTATCTGCAAAACTGCAGAGACTGCACCTCATCCTGTTGTTCAGGTTATTAATAAAGATGCTGAACTTTATTGCTTTCTCTGTTGATCCCTTAGTATGCCACTACTAACCAGACATCTGATGGACTTTGTCCTGCTGCTCAACACCCTTTGTCCTGCTGGTTACCATCCACCTAGCCAGCTTCCACCTATCCCGTAGTCCATGTCTCTCGTCCACATCTCGCCAGTTTGATTATAAGGATACCATAGAAAATCTTGCTAAAGTGAAAGTAAACAAGATGTCCTGCTCCCTCCTTGCTCACACTACCGGACATCTCGTCACACAGGACTAGCAGGCTGGTCATTGTGTCTGGCTGCTCCCAAGCACCTTCCCATCCTTCAGGTGCTCAGAAATGGCTTCCAGGAGAACCTGCTCTATAAAATTCCTGGGACTGAGGCAAAATGACCTCTTTAGCCTCAGAATAAAATGAAAGTCTGAATATTTCTCTACACTGGAAAAAAATGTTCCTACTTTACAGGTACTCAGAGAGTTTATGATTCATAAAATCCCAATTTATAGGATTTTAAGCCAATTACACAGTAAAGTTGGGCCAGAATTAGGAAAAGACATGAAAGTCGTGTCACTGCTTTATCTATAAACTTGACCAAATATTTTTTGGGCATTATTCCCTTCCCCTCTAGACAGTGTGATATGTAGTCCATTCTCTTCCAGTGGATGTTACTCCTGGTACCAGCCTCTGTCACCACAGATGTACTTGATGTGGAAACTGCTAGTAAGAGAGGGAGCAGGGGACAACAACTGTCTGTGTGGTGGTTATGAGCCGCTTTTGGAAGCAAACATACAACTGTAACCCCCAAGCTCCAGGGTTGCAGGATGGGCTGAGGAGCAACATATTTCTCCATGCCCCATGGCAAAAGAGAGCAGTTCATCTTCCTCTGCTGTGCTTTGCATCCTGGTGAAGAAGCCATCCTCGTCCTCACTGGCTGACAGGCTGGGTGTGAAATGTAGGCTGCTCCACTCCACCATGTCCTGCACCGGAACTGGGGCAACTGACGGAGGAAGGGGAGGCCGGAGTGGAGGCAGGGAGGCTGTGGCCTCTCTGACTGCCTCATCAGGACCTGTCTGAGCTCCTCTGCTGGAGCCCTTTGGCACAGGTGGAGGGCCCGGTGTGAAGCGGTGATGCCATTCACTCTGGGTCTTCAAAGTTGAGCTCTGTCATTGCTTTTGCTGCCCTCCTCACCTTTTGTCCAAAGTGAAAAGGCTGTACTCTGAAACTTCTGGAGCAAGATGTTCTCTGGAAGCTGCGTTCTGCAGCTCCTGTCCTGAAAACACGAAATGTTGCAGCACTTGGAAACATGCAAGAAGAAGAAAAGCTGAGTGCTGGATTAAAGCCACTTTTGGCACAAGATAAAAGACAGTCTCTCTCTCTCTCTCACACACACATATACACAGACAGGAGGAAAAGCTCCCAGGGGCACAATCAATTACAGCTCTATCTCTTCTGGGTCGTGAGAGATAGTCACTGGCACGGGCCCTGCTGGAGTATGAACCAAAACGGATTTACAAAAACAAATCCTCAGCTGGTGTATATACCTTGTACACCAGCATGGCCCACAGCAATTTGTAGAATGGGAGGAAGAAGACTAATATATGATGACACACAAGCACAATGAATCTTTTTCTCTTAATTGAATTTCCTCTGGTCTTCTGTAGTGAACTGACTGGAACAAAGGCTTTGCTGTTTCATGCTGCTCATGAGAAGTTCAAGATTTTCAGAAATTTGACTCAGTCTCAACTGGGACAGACATAATCCTTAGACATAGTTAGATGTATAAATGCAGATATGAAGCAGGAAATTCTAAAAAGGTTTAACTGGGAAAATCCAACATCCAATGTGCGATGCAGACCTGCCAGTGGTATATGGGCTTGTCCATTTTGCTACTGCTGGTAGCAATTGTAAAACTAGCCAGAGTATGGATATCAAAGTCATTGAGGCATCACGCTGGAAGGTAACCTGTAAAAGTCACCAGGCCTTCCTTGGCAGAAGTAACAGCATGTTTTTTATAAGTTACAACCAGGGAATATAGCTTGAGTGAAAATATTTGCAACCAATGCAGAATTAAATATTTGTTCTGTGATCAGGTAACCAGTGCTGGGTCCTTGTGACAGCCATATAGATCCAGACTAACATGGCTGACATGAACGATGGGGAGCTGTGCTGCGGTCATGTAGGAAAAAGCCTTATTGTCATGTTCTGGATATAGAAAACATTGCGATAAACAGCAGGAATACATGGGTTTGGTTTAATGTTGAAAGAGAATTAAAAATGAGCTGAGAGTCTGATGTGAATGTGTTGCTTATTTATTTTGATGTTATGCTCAGTTTATCTCACACCCTTCTGAAATTTTCAGTTCTGGTCTCATGGCAGATTTCTGGAATCCAAGTGCCTAAGTGCCATGAGTGGGTGAAGGGAGGGAAACAGACAAATCTGGGAGCCTGGCTCAGGGCCCAGCGGGGACCCTACTACCCAGAGGGGCCCAAGGAGCTGCTTTGGTTTTGAGGAGCCCTGCAGACCCCAACATGGGCAGTAGAAGTGCAGTAATAAATAAAAAGCTCATCTTAAAACTGCAGCAAAACAAGTTGTGAGTGTAGATTAGAAGCCTAAATCCTACTCTACAGCTCTAAGGATGTGAGGCAACAACTTGAGCCACATATCTGATTACAGTAATGGTGCATGTTAATGTTGCTTGTAACCAAGTGCAATCTTCACCGCATGCAGCACCTCAGAGCCTGTAAGCGGCGGTCTCTGTGTGACGAACCCCAGCAACTCACGTCGGCAGAGATGGTGGCATTATTGCAGGAAATGGGGGCAGGATCATGCCTTCGCCTTCCGAGCAGAGGCCGCAGGTCTCAGTGGCTGTAGGGGAAGAACAGCTGGGGCAATTAACAGCCTGCTCGGTGGTGGGCAGACATTTCTATGGGCTGGGGACACATGCCTGAGCAGCCATCTTGAACACAGGCCACGCTGCGCATCCAGGAGTCCTGTCACCCATGTCACCCCACTCTGCCGTCACCACATGGGCTCTGCTAAGAAAGAGCTTGCAAAACAGCAAATTCAAATTTACACTAGTTGTTAGTTATGGATAATACATGATTCAAAACGCTCCTGGACATGGCATCTTGGTGCTCCTCTTTTTGTGTGATCACCACAGAGTGTGGCAGGAGTTATTTAATTCAGAGAGGCTGTGGAAAAAGTAATCAGCTGAGGTGTGCAGAGAAGAAGAACTGGGGAGGAGGGCTCTGTTTTTGTGTTGTTTTAACTCTGTTTTCCTAAATATCGTGGAGCATGTTGTGGAAAAATTTTAGCCATCTGTCTAACGGATATTAGTGAAGTGTAGACTGTGTTAAAACTAAAGTGCCAGGTTGTCCTCTGCAGAAAGTTAATAAAAAAAAGGAAGTGAAAGAGTGCTCATTATTTTTAATGACTCTGCTTTCCAGCAGAGCGCCTGTATCTCCCTGCCTTTACATTCTGCCTTATTTCAGTTCATTACGGCACATTAAACTGCTCAAGAGAATGATGGCTTTGTTCTAAAGCACTGAATTTGTCATGAGGCCCCTGGCCCAGCCTGGCCAGGCTGTTAATCACGGCCCCAGTGCCAGGAGGAAGATGCCGAGAAGAGCCCGGCAGCCTGTCCGCCCCGCAGCAAGTCCAACCCGGATGGCTGGGCGCTGGTGCTGCTGAACGCTGTGCACGACCCCAGCATCGGAGTCGATTAAGCGGTGCTAGACAAATGCCTGAACATTTTCTGCGTGCATTTGTCCGCATTTGTCTCTCTTACTGGCTCCATGTGACATGAACCTCTCATATCCTGTCAACTGATATTTGCTTTATTAACTTTAAAATATAGGACATATTTGGCAGTCCAGAAGATGAAGATTCATGAGTGTGCAATTCAGATCACAGCACCATGCAGAACACCCAGAGCATTCAGCTGTATCTGCAGGCTCCTTGCAGGGGGCAGACAGCAGGTAGGAAAGCTAAAAGCAGAAGCTACTTTACCAGATTTGAGAACCAATAGCTTTTCTCAGCAACTTTGCTTGCAAAAATACATGCTGTGATTCTCTGTATCTGAAACTCTTTGGCTATACTCTTTGCATAAATTGAGCCACATTACAGCCAGGTGTTTGTAGCACTACATTTAAGGTGGTTAGTTCGGAAACATAAGGCATGCATTTTCTAGGGCTCAGAAGAATCACCTAGGAGGGGTCCACAGCCAGGCCTCAGGGTATTTCCAAGGTTTTGTCTTACAGCTCCTCACAGACTCATTTACCAGCAGATTTAGTTGTCATGGTCTGCCCCTTCTTCTTGCTTACTGATGGTTGTGGCCCTGAAGTGATCAGGCACAGCCAGACATGCACCCTGCATCTCATACATCATGCAAGTCCATAAGTCCTACACACTATGGGGGAGCATCTGTGTAGCTTGGGGCAGTAGCAGGGGATGTGGGGAGACCTCGCACAGCTGCTGTGACAGCTGGAGTGACTCCCTGCACCCTCCTCTTTCCATGAGTTTCCTGTGGCTGTTGCTCCCCAGCTTCAGCTGCCTCTCCTGGGAGGCTTGTGGGATTTCATAATGCAAATAGCCTTCCAGCGCAAATGATGCTCCACTGGGACAATGGTTTTCAAGACCAGCCTGGTCAACAGGATCGAGTTTTCCTGGAGTTGGCGTAAAGTCAGATGGAACGGGAAGGAGGTGGTATTGATCCTTTAAATTCTAGGCATGGCAGGCTGACTGATATTGTGAATTTCCTTACCTTTTAACACAGAACAAGGCCAAAAGTGATTTATACTCACAAACTACATTTTTTTCTGCCTGTCTTAATCCAGGAAATGAAAACCGTGACCAGAAGTGTATTCCCCTTGTCTAAACACTGGCATGCTGGTGTTTAGAAGAAAGGGCTCCACCATGACTCTTCCCAACTGCCTGCAGAGTGAAATGAGAGCTTCAGCTGGGGAGAAAAATGAGGTTGTTCCTGTGTGAAAACACAGCACAGAGTCAANTCTACCAGACACTAAACTTGGTAGAACCCCAACAAGGCGCTACAAAGCACCCTTCTGGCTGATGCAGTAAGTTAACAAGAGAAACATTTGATAGATGCCTACTGGCAAGCTAATTAGAAGAGAAGTGATTTGCTGGATTGCAGGAAAAACAAAGGAAGGAGAGGAAAATGTTCAGGCAGATCATTTAAGGTCCTCATCCTGGGAGAGAGGGAGTAACTGGTTTCATTTCCCAGAGGCTAATCCTGCTCTAATTGACTTATTATTAGACTCCAAAAGAAAACAATCCATGTGGCCATGACAACAAACCCAGGGAATGTGTGACTGGCTGCTCTGGGGAAGACACATGGGGAGACAATATGTTGCAGTGTATGAAGTGGCACAGGATCACATTTGTCACATGCAGATCTAGGCAGCATACTAGCCCTAACCGGGCACATTAGTTAACATTCTGCTGTGGAAGGTGAGCATTAAGGACAGTTTCATGATTCATTTTGGCTCATTGGTCTTCTATGAGAAAAAGCACAACCACCTTCTAAACACAGACACAGACTACCAGGGATCACAAGTTACAAAAACAGACAACGCGGTAGCCATGGGTTACTAGTGAACTACAAAAATCAAATTACATATTTATAAACCTAACTCAGGACAGCAAGATCCTGGTATTGTGTGAGGTGCTCCCATGGACGAGGTACTATAGAGCTATAAGAACAAAGATGCATCGAAATGCAGTAAGTCTGGGAGATGAGCAAAGACATTTTTCATATTGGGAAAATGTTATGTTTTCCATTAACACTTTGAAAATTATTTTGAGTCCCTAGTTTGCATAATTCAAATACATAGCTATAAAATCCATAGCTCAAATCTGTGCTAAATTACACTGAGGAAATTATACTCGGTTTTGATCATTTTGCTTGACAAGGACTTTTTGGTATTAGAAATGCACTGAAGATATGCTGTTACTAAAATAAGAACTATTACGAAATGCCTAAGGGATACAATTCATTATCCAGGTAAACTTTCAAATAAGCAGACATAAGTGCATGCTAAATTACAATAAAATTATTGTGGAATTACATATTTCTTCTGTAATAGGGCAGATGATCTCATCTCACGCATGTTATTACTGTGAATACCAAAGTTCTTCAAGGAAGTTCAGAAGACACAGTGATGTTCAGGTGTAGTTAGATAACATGAGTATACTGTAAATTAAAGCAATCAAACACAGAAGAGGACAATCCAGCAAAAAATACAACTGTGTAGAAAAATACCTTCCACCTCTCAGAAAAATTTTAATCTAAGATGTATTTTCCTTCCTGAAATTAGTGGAAATATTTTTTCTCCAGAAGGACTCGAAAGGAATAAGCGAGTTTTGAAACAGGTGACTATGTGAAGATCTCATCAAATATTTGATTCGTAACTGTAGTTTGGCAAGAAAGATGTAAAAATCTGGTACCTTCCATTGAACCAAATTTTCTGAGATTTTGGTCCAGGCTTTTTGGGTAGGGTTTGTATTTAATTGTTTCCGAGGGGAAATTGGTAAAAAAAGAAAAACAAAAACTAAAACAAAAACAAAAAGCCTAAAACTAGGATATCAGAAGTATTTTATCTTGCTGGAGCACATGTATGTGTAGGTAATGGGCATTGCTAAGTAAAGCAAAAGCTCATTGTAAAGCAAAGAGCCAAGGCGCACCACTCATTGCCTGCCACGTATGTTTGCTGCTTGCCTGGGATACAGCTATGAGGAGGTAAAAAATCAGAAATTCCTCTCCAAATTCAGCACATTGCAGACAGAAAAAGACATGCCACCCAGATGAGTGCAGGGGCTCCTTTTGCTCCACTGCTTTGATGTGGGAGCACTTTTGCAAACACCTGGGGTTGTGCTTGGTGGCTGGGTCAAATGTTCGACCTGTAGTTTGTCAGGAAGGGTGCGCAGTTTTAACTCTCCCTGTTTTTTTGTCCTACAAACAAAGACATACACCTGCACATTTTGATAAAGTAATCTGAAGTTAGGAAGTGGAAGAAATTCTAAAAATCCTTTAAAACTTTGGCCTTACTACAGACTTCTTCATGTGGAAGAACCAGCTGCTGTACCACACAGTAAAGTAAAAACAACAAAATAAACACAGGTGGTAGCAGCAGTGAAAAAAGCTCAAGGAGAAATTGGTGCATTTCTCACTTATTAGAACATTTCCTTGATTTTAAGCATAATTTATTCTGTTTTGGCTGCATGGTTTCTGCACATTTCCTTTGAAACCTCTGTAATTCTTTCTGGCACAGATCTGAGGCAATACAGTGCAGTCTCATCTGGGAACAGTATCCTAGGAAAGTGAAAATACCCTAAAGCTGTACAGAAAGTAAAAATAATAAGTTAGCATTTGAGGGCTTGAATGAAACAATGGACTAGATCAGAGGTAGGTGAATTTCATCACCCTGTGACTTAAATGACATCAATGAGGAGGCTGATATATCAGGCAGGGCTGGGAACATCCTTGCTCTGGGCTCTGGGACTCATCAAACCTGGTTTCTGGTGGACTCGTCATTCCTGGCTGACTGACTTTTTAACTCAATTATAGTAAGAGCAAGGCATGAAATTCTTCTTGGTGGAATCCACCTCAGAGAGAGAAACTGTGACTGAGGAGTCAATTATTTGGAGAATAGTAATGCAAAGTCCTGAAATGTTCTTTCTGCAGAGCCCTCTACGGGAGCTCTCCTGCTTTAAGGTCTGGCACCACAAGCAGGGGCTGCCCTCCACCCAGGCATCCATTCTCACAAACCTTGTAGGAACTGAGTAGCTTCAAAAACCTCCATCAGCTTGTGTGAGACACAGGCAACAAGTGCAAGGACACCCTCCTGGACAAACGCAGAGAAGGCATGATCTCAGAAATCTCTCTACTGGGGAAACCCGGTAAAAAGCTCATTCATTACATTTTAGGTTGAAAATGAATTGGAACGACCTACAGTTTTTGCCAAAAAAAAAAAAAAAGTGTGTTCCCCTTTTCAGTTTACTAGCTATGGGTTTCTGCAAGTGAATTAAGGTGTTATATGGGCTTCCTGTTCAACTTTCCACCAGACAGAATGTCCACTACTTCAGGGCAAGTGACTTGACCTACTTTATCTATGGCTTGCCCTCTGCAAGTCAAGAACTAGATATTAACTTGCTACTGCTAGAAAATAGAGAGTGGCATATATGAATACCTTTTTTGTGAAGTGGATATATGCACCACAGTTGCTGTTTGGGGCCCACAAAAAGCTGTAGGATCATTCATTTCCCTAGTAGAGGACTTCAACACAAAACACAAATTAATTCCTTGGTCGTTTGACTAACTCTTGGGGTTCAGCAAAGGCTTAACACTGAACAAAGACTACAAGTACATCTACCGTGTCCTGTGTGGTGCAGAGTGGGATCTCAAATGCCAGCAAGCTGGCAGATCCATGTGACCTGTGACCTGCAGAGACACTCGCTAAGGTCCCAAAGAAGCATGGCCACATCAGCATAGCATCCTGCCTTGCCCAATTAAAGAAATTGAGCTAATTAGCCCATTCACTGTGCCATATTGATTAGACGGTATAGATACATTCCTTATATCTAGACATGTTAGCAGGACAGCATAGCCCTTGGCTTGCATGTTGCCCAGATAAATCAGAGCCTTTCTTCTCTCTAACAGTCAGCTTGGCACTGCTCACAAGCACTGGCTTCACATGGGTTTTAATGCTTCACTGTGTTTTGTTTTTCTTTAATACTACCCAGAACTCAACTGTCATCTCCCTGTTTTGTGGGCACAGTTCCTGAAATAAGATTAACTTTGTCTCAAGGGGTCACTTTCCAGCCAGCAAACCAAAAGCTGTGTGGGAGAACGGAGACAAAGTAAAGAGAGAAAAAATCAGGCTGCATTGCAGAATTTCAATTCCAGATGAAAACTTTTCAGGGATTTTTATGAGGAAATGCATAAACCCACAGATTAGGATTTTCATGTTCAAAGAGCCCTCCACATTCACCTAACTGCAAGGAGCTGGAGGTTTCCCTGCTTGCTTGGCTGGGGGCTGCCTGTCCCCAGGACTGCAGTCACACAGTGCTCAGATACAGAGCTTTGCTGAGTTATGGGCTGGTTGTTCTTTCTAATTTAGTGAAGATTTTGCTAAAACAAACTAATGAAGAGATACATAAGTAAAAAAAGCCCCCTCACCAACACTCACACAATAAAACATGGAGATACAGACTGTTGCATGGACCCACTTCCCAGTAAATCCTATCCTACAGCCTTCTTTGAGAGGTTGTTCACCTCAACACACAACATCATGACAGCAGCCCTGCTGGTTTTGCAGACTTCCTTAAGATGACAGTACAGCTACAATAACAGCAGGTGAATTCATTCTCCTAAAGAAAAGCCTGTTAATTCTTTTTTGTGGCCTTTGTTTGCCACTTCTGTGCTCATCACTTAGGAAATTTCAAAAGGATAGACTTTTTTTAAAAAAAAATTTCTAAATTGTTCTAGAGGGACTCTGAGAATCTTAATATTTATGGGTCTGACTATCTGGGAAATGAGACTTCTTCATATCACAGAGTAACCATTTTGAAGATCCTGATTCAAGGAAAAGTGAATCCCAAGGTTCAAGTAGGGCTGAGAAAAAAGAGAATATTTTATTAGCTATGATCTCTCTGATCAAAGCAATAGCAAAAGCATTTCTCTGTCTGCAGATAAAGCAATGAAGAATGTGGAGTAGGCAAAAACCTAATGCTTATTCTATGGTACATCCGTATTTCTGAATCCCCTCCCCACCAAGAAAAGAACAGCATAGCCTTTCAGTCTGCAAACATGTGCACAGATCTCCTTTTATCAGGCTGTGAACGCATCTGTTTTATTCCATTTCAATCTGTAAATAAATGCAAATTGATGGATTAAGCAAATGACTTTAAATTTGCTTTCCTTCCGTGGAAAAAGTGGCTGAGCTGTTTTACTTGAGAGCTGACAAGAGGGGGCACTCATGCATTTACTTCATTACAGCTTTTGACTTGCACTGGTTGGTTGGTAGGAAATGTATCTGAGATGCACATCTGAGGTGTTGAAAAGGTTGCAGGAAAAAATACTAAATTAATATAATGCCATAAAGAAGCAGATAAATTGTCAGATGGAAAAAAAGAAAAATGGAAGTGCGTGGGTAATGCTAGAAGATGTCCTGGTGCACCAGGCTGGGAGGTTTGGCTCTGCAAATCTGCTTAGGAGGGAGGAAAAGGTGTTGCAGGAGCAGAGGTGGAAACAAACTCATATGGGGCTGAAAGAAAGGCTGGATCGTAAGTATAGTCCACAGCAGTGAGCTAAAGTTGGCCTCGGGCCCCTTGCAAGCTTTTAAATTTTCAGAATAATGAAAAAGGGCTGGATAGGGGCTGAGAACAGCTGAAAGAGATACAGCCTGAAGGGTAGTCCTCATTTTACTAATGAAACAGTTTGGGCTGCCTACACAGGGTCACTCAGGAAAGCTAAATAAATCAATCAACTGTAGGTGTGAAGTCAATTTATATAAGCTATAACATATTAAAAGTCTGTGTGAATAGTTTCATTCAGGGCAAATAGCCTTAGATTAACACAGTTTAAGTTCCTAGATTAACAGAAACAAAATATGTTTTGATAGCAAAGTAAAAAAAGATGGAGGGAGAACAAACATCCAGTTAGTAAATTAGTCCTACATCCACAATCTTTGTTTTTTAGCAGCAGAAAATCCAAAGCTACTCAGATAGGAAAATAAAGTTTGTCATGCATTATACTTGTCATACAGCAACCTTAGATGCAGAAGGCTTTAAGGAGCAGAAAGTGTGATAGGGCACCGAAGTACAAACCCCACAGTGTTGGCCATGCCACCACGAGTCCGTGTGCTGCCCAGCTTTCTCAGTGGGGACCCTGACTGGAATGAACCACATTCCTAGTGCATACAGCAGAGACAATAAGCTATTATGTAACTTGTAACTAACACAATTTAACTAAATTACTGGAGAGTGATATTACCAGAAATATAACTTCATAATTATTTTATTAGACACTACATTCACTTGCTCAGTTAAATGAAACATCAGTCAATCAAAAACTCTGCCTCGCTCAGTAAGATTCCCGTCTCTTTCCTTAGCTTTTCATCAGGCTCTTCTCAACTTTTTCTTTTTTTTTGCACTGGTAAAATAAGCCAAGCTTGTGTCTTTTCTGTCTTTTGTAGGCTTCCCTTGTTACTCTCATTGTCACCCCAGGCTCTTCAAAACGTTTACTCTGCTATACGAATGAAGAATTTCTCATGTTACAACTAAATGAAGTGAAGCAAAAATAAGGTAATTGGCTGAGGTCAGTATGTGCTTATGGACACTGGTTTGTGAAGCACAGCTTCGCAGGGAAACCTGAACTGTAAGCAACTTCTGCAAATCAGCAGTCTCCACCACAACTTGATAGAACTGTTCGTTAAGAACCAAGGTTGGGGTTCTGTAAGCAAGTGAGGATCACAGGTCACTTAGTGACTTGCAGGTAAATCGCTACCTGAGGATGAAATTAGATTAGACAAGGAAATATTGTACAGCATAGATATGATGGCATGACAGGTCTGAATTTTTGAAATTAGTGGCCATTTGTGAATGGATTTTCCATTGAACCACAGTATTGTTGAAAATAAAGTCCACCACAGTCTTTTTCTCTAGAACATCCTAGCTGCAAATGTGTTAACTTCCTCAAGGGCCACATTTTCCCTTTGCAAAGAAGAAAATATCAGGATTGCTTTAGCAAATTTCAGACCTATTTTAACAAGGTGGGTTTGGAACTTTAACTCTAAATTAAGTATTTCTTTGTTTCCACTACTCTTAATGGAGATTCCACAGGAATGTGAAAATGGGAGGAGTAATCCAATGAGAAAATGAAAGCATTGCAATAACACTAGTGTGTCTATGGCATTCACTTTAAAAAGAAAGTAAACCTCATGCTTGGGAAGAAAACGCAGGCTGAAATTGGATACTTAAAAATTACAAACTCCGAAAATGGCTTAGAATGTTGCAGAACCTCAAGCTGCAAGATCCTATCCCTAGTTAGAGGCAATGTGTATTCTCTGTATGAGACATTATCTGTGTAAGGCTGATTAGATACCCTGCATAAAACTAAGATATTGCTAGGATCACTTTAAGAAACCACAACCAGTGTATACAATGAGAATCTTATGATGGTTCTACATAGCCTTTTGAGCAATCTAAGAAGAAACCTGTTGTTTTCAACCTTTTATCCCCAATAAACTGGTAGAAGTGTTATGTAATGTGTAGCATTTATACAGTAGAATACAAGTAGCTTGAGTCCAATAGGCTCCATCACACAACGTAATCAATAATTAGAGTAAAAGGGTGGAGAATTATCTTAACAGTTTTGTGCTATCTTTGTATTCATTGTTGTAAACTCCCATTGCCCCAAAAGCACAGAGTAAACAATAACAGAATAATTGTTTCCTTTGCTACAAGGAAACAGTATTTGAAGTGTGTTGGTGAAAATTCTTCAGATGTTTTAGCAGTGCACGTGCTCCTGGATTCAGAGAAAACTTGCCCAATTCAGGAGTCCAATACTGCCTTCCAAACCATCTTCTTATGATCTGGGAAGAAGCCTTCAAAAGCCTTTACGTGATGACTTTTGTCTCATCTTTGAAAGAGGCCAAAACCAAGGCCACACCGTACTAAACAATCAGGATGCTCTTTCTGGAGCAGAGAAATGATATTTACTGACATACATCTAAGGGATGCAGTTAAGAAGGACCAAACTAGAAGTCTTAATTCTGTCAGACTGAAATAAATTTTGTTATCTCTGTTACCTGTAGGAAATCAACAAAATAATTACATTTAATTATTTAAGGACAATGGGTTACCATTTAAAGCAAAAAGGCTTTAGAAATGCTTGTAACCTGTGGAAAGGACTCATCTAGGATTTATGTACTTGCTTTCAGGCAATCAGCTTTCCAAGTTCCTCTCTTCAACATTTCGAGAGATTTTCTTTTCTCATCCCCAAAACACATTTTCCTTCAGCTACCGTCCTTTTGGTCTTCAATGCACATTCTCTGTTCTTCTAACCCTGTAACACCTGAGCTACATTCTCACTGTCCCAAACCCTCTGGTTTGCCCAGAATCTACCATTATATGCTTGAAAAGCTACCAGAATTGCAAATGCAGAATAGCATTCAACAGCTACCAAAAATAGCTCCCCTCAGGAGCTGAGAAAGGAGACACTGCTGTTATCTAAGAAGATGTGTATGCTAAATCTCTGAAAACACATGCAACCACTTGGGGAAAGAACCACAGAGACCCATTCCTGGAAGGTGAGTGACCTGTTTTCAGGCAGAGCTCAATATTACTCAACCCTTTCCAACATCAAGCTACATAACAGTCTCCTTAGAGCTTAAATGTACTCCCACACATTTTTGTACTACCTTACAAATTAGACACATTTCAAGAAATTAAAAAGGGGGGAGGGGGAAGGGAACAATTAAGCTCCTAAGAAGAAGACAAATGCCTCTAATACAGAGAAATTTATGCATATATTTGCTCATAAACAACAGAAGGAAATTTTTAATACTGCACAATGTTTTAAAGGCTATTGGGAAAGCAAACTGGGAAGGGTGAGAGCAAGATGTTCAATCTCCTTAAGCAGCAGCTGAAACAGACTCTAAATTAATCAGGATTCTTAGAAACTCTAATAAGACGGGGCTGATGAGAAACAGCTGCACCCAATCCCTATAAAAACCTTCAAAAAGAAGGGAATTAAGTGATAATGTCAGTGGAAGGGAATACCATCACAGGATGGTCTCCTGCTGTTATAAAATGCCAGTGCAAAACCAAGTACTTTTCCAATGGGAGATAATTATGATGAGCCTCAGTTCTGTTTTCAGTTCCTGGACTTGATTTCCACTCTACAGTGTAGTGATACAGATACTATTTACAAAGACTTTAAATTCTAGCAAGCTTGTGAGTAAGAGCATCTAGTTGTAATGTTTATTGAAAGTGGTATTCAGAACATCTACTCTGCCTCCACTGTAGACAGCTGCATGAGAAGTATGTGTAACCAAAGCACAGCTTTGTAAAGGAGGGGAATATGAGGGAAAAATAAAATACGTGCTCACTGTTAACTGTTGAGGGTCTTCAATACTGTACAGTCAATAAAGTTAACTTACAGCCCAGTATTGGTGAAGGAGGAAGTATCCCACAGAGAGGTGGTATGTAAGCCAACGTCTTTCAGGAAAATTGCTCTTTGTACAGAGAGTCATTGGTGAAATAGCAGTAGATGATACTAATAGGTTATAGTAGTATTTCAGCAAGAAATGAATTTATTGTTTTGTTGTGATTAATAGCACAACAAGGTGATGTTGCACAAAACCAGTAATTTATGGAAAGAAGTAAAAATGACTTCTTGCATGATTCTCCCAAATGTGTGCTTTGATTTTTTTTAACAGAAAAACAGTCAGTCTGTCAGTAACTCCCTTTGCTCCATGTGATTCCACTTCCAAGCGTCCTCCAGAAAGGACGCTTGGAGCTGCAGTCCCAGCACACATGGTTCCCAGTCTGCACAGATTTACAGTAGCTTTTTCCCCAAAACTTTGTAGGATTTGGGCCATGCTGACAGTCTGCAACTACAAAATCTCCTTTATTGAAGGGACAGTTGCAGCATTAACTCTTCAGACTTAAGCACCTGGATACTGAGGTCTGCATTTCGCTTCCAAAAGGGATTTTGGTGACTGAATGAAAATATTTGTGTGTGGGAGTTTTCAATTCACTGTTTTCTCTGGAACAAATTGCTTAATTTTTTTCCTGTTCAGTTTCCATGTTTTTAAGATTGTCTTAATAATGTAGTTGCAGTGGAGACTCAGGGAATGATGATTTCAGGGCTCCCCTATGGAAATGCTCTATTACCTCAGAGTTGCTGCTACTCCTCTAACCCAAGTCACTACAATAGGAAGTGACTCCTTGGTAGAAGACATTACATGTGAACTGTAACACACTCGTCTAACATTCCTATAGAAAGCTCAGCTTTTTCTTTCTGAACTAACCATATGATAAAGGTTGATCTCACATTCAGTTATTCACACAGAAAAAGCAGGGTAAAGCAGTAAGATTTTTGCTTGCTCTGACAGTGTGGAGATGCAAAGGGAGGTACGAGCACTGTGGAGGGACCATCAGGCAGGTACTCACCCCCACAAGGAGGTATTACAACAGCCTCTGTGTGAAGTCTCGGCTCCCTCTGTTTCCTGGCTTGTGCAATCCCTGAGTCTATCATTTCCCAGCATTGCTGAACGTCAAATCCTGAAAAAAAGGTTTGATAACGCAAATGTATTTAGTAATGATGAGCCATTCTGAGGACTCTAAGAGTCATAAACATGTTTGTTTTATCAAGGTAGGGTAGGGTTTGTAGTGCGACAGAATGATGAAAACAGCCCGGATTAACAACTCCTCTCATCTCCTGCTCTGACAGCCCCTTTCTCAAAGCACCAATATTACCCACTTAGAAAATGGATTTATGCCAACCTTTAAAGCACTTCTTCTTCTTTCAGCACACCAGATGGTACTAAAAATTCAAAATATTTCCTACAACAGCTGTATCTTTGACAACAAAATTAATACAAGCCGAAATACCATTGCTATGTGTAGGCCATAATGACCAGACTCTTCAGTTTTATGTCTAATGTAAAAAGGCATTTTATAGTTAAAAAATAGATCTGATCAACTCAGTATTGCATCAATCGTGTGACTCTGTCTGGGTTTTCAAAACCAGATGCAAAATTTAGTGCCTTTATAGTTTAACAGCTGGTCTGATAAGAATGTAAAATACACCTTTCCCTAGAGCTATAATAAATGTGTTAACACTTTCTTACAACCAGCCCTTTCCTACAACTCATCATTTTCTTGCCCCAAGCTCCGTCTTTATGTATTTGATGACATAAATCTTTTAAGCAGGTTTTGACCAGAAGCTAACTTCCCTTTCCCTCTGATTTCTGGACAATAATATGTATTTTTTCTTTGGTGTTTAAAGAGAAGGAGGGGAATGCTTTCAATGAAGACAAAACAAAAAAATGCAAATAATCAAGCTTGCAATTTCCACCTCTTTAACATGAATGTGTACAGTAGGATATTTTAATGATCTATTTGTTAGATCATTAGTTAGATCATTAAATATATGGGGAGCAGCTCTCAAAGTTTTAGTATTTTAAACTGTGGTAGCTTTGGCATGCCCTCAACAGTGAGCAATAAGGTCAGGAAACATGCAAACAAAACTCAAGCCAAATAATTTTCCCATCAAAAGGATGTAATCTTCAAGCAATGTAATGAACAAGATTTTGTTATCTGTATATGTTTCTACATGTACGTGAACATTCTTGATGCTAACATGTGAACATCTGCAAAAAAAATTCAATTACTTAACAGTGCTGTGAAGCAAGAATTGACCGTCAGTTCTAGCTGTAGACAGGAAGGACTGTCTGGTGGTTATTGACACTGGACTCTGCCTAAGGAGGGACAACTTAATGACCTTCTCTGTCACATACTTGTGAGACACCGAGCCACCTCAGCGGGGAGCTTTACATCTCTAAGATGTCAAAGATGCATGTGGGATCTATCATGGGAACAGATACTAAAAAAAGAGCACCTCAGCTCTGGACATCCTTTTCCTGGTCAGACCTTGCTTGTGGTAGGTGAACATCACCTCCCCCACATCTCTTTGTTGTTTGGTTCTCTCCTGCCAAGCACAGATCCCTGCTTTCCCATTGGCACCTTACCTGCACATATCACTCCTCTCATCTTCCCGCAGTGCAATTCCCACCCTCGTTTGTGGAATTCCCTTTCCTCCTGTACTCTATTCCTCATTCAGCACAAGTGTGCACTTGCACAAGGCATCTGGCATTGAAATGATGTGGTCGACCTGGCATTGTCATGCTCGGATGTGGAGCTGATGAGCGAAAGGTTGTTATTTGTGGATGTAGTACTACAGTTATTTTTAACTATCTTCCTTTTGCACAGCTGCAATGCTGTCATATTAGTTCAACATACTAGAAAATTAAGATTCATGAAGCAATGAATGAAAGGGTATGGACTTAAAAACTATTGATAGTGTTTGTTCATATTAAAAAAAGTGAGAGAAATTATTCTGGAATTATTTGAAATTATTTCCTTTAAAAATTTGCAGTCACTGCTCTCAGCTGTATTTAAAACACTACACAAGCTGGAAGTGGAGTGAAGGATTATAAATCAGATGGAGGTCGAGAAACAAGACAGCTCACATCTCTCAGGGCTCCCCGCAGGTGCCTCCTTAAGCCTACATACTGCCTCTTGACCTTGCAAGAACAAGATCGCGATAAGAAGGTGGGCAATAGCTATGCTCGATGACTGACAAAAGTATTAAAATCATGTGAAGATAGGACCAATGCTAGTTTTTATTTTTGTTTTGCTAAATATGAGTGCTCCCATTTAATTTTTTTTGTTATTTTTTGCGCTTCAGCAAATATACTGACCAAACTGATGGTCGCAAAGGCGTTAGGCAAATGTGTGTGACATTAGCAAACATGAACAGATGATTTTACTGAACTTCAGGCTCTAAATACCACAAATGTGATGGCTTTTTGCCTCCCCTCAAATATAGTGCATCCCCACAGCCAGCTCACTCAATTTCAAGATGAACAATGTATAGACTTCTATGCCCTGGTGAACACCTAAGCAGACTCGCAAGTAGAACAGGCTCCTCTGTTTTACAGTGAAGACTGAGCTGACCTTGGAGGTTTACAGGCATCCTTGTTTTCCTTCCCCTGCAGAGCCGTGCAGCCAGGCAAGAGCTGACCCACTGTGAAGGCAGGGACACCTTTTAAATCAGGTGAAGTAATTTTAAAACTATATTTAGGAAACAATTCTCTAAAGGAACAATTGCGTTGTGAAACCAGAGCATGTCCCTTAATTCTTGAGGGGAGGAAACGAACAGTCTCTAAGCATTGAAGACTGAGCAGGGTTTTCTGAGTGCTGTTGGCTTATTCTGCATTTAGCCAAGATTTACTTAGAGTTGTTTATTTCCATTTCCATTTGCAAGAGCTCATCTGTCTCTCACAAAAATCTCTGTTAGTGACACATGTCCATAGCTCACTGGAAGCAAAAGAATGGTCACACTTGGTTAAAACCAAGCTTAGCCACTGATCTGGCGCCCAAATAACTGCTAAACCTCCAAACCATGATGCTGCTGCCCGCTTCTGCAGTGCCCGCTATGCGAGCAGGAGCCGAGCATCAGCAGAGGGCCAGCCTGTCTAGGAGAGCTTCCCACGTACACTGTGGGCAGCGAGCTGCGTTAAACTTCAGCAGATAATAACTTAGGGGCAGAAATTACATCTGGAATAATTTTCAGCTGTTTCTATTCCATTCCAGTTCAAAGCCAAAGAGGTTAAAATGGAAAGTACTAGTGCTTTAACTAATCCTGGTTTTTTTTTGCACAAGAATGAAGGATAGCTGAGAAGAGGTTAAAAGAAAGATTGAAAAGTTATTTGCCATCCTTCTTGGTAAGACTCCATTTCCTTCTGTGTACTCACTTGGACAAAATCAGAGTAAATCATGCAATGCAGTGGGCCAAGGCTGTGGACTCAGGCTTGGGCTAGAGAAACTGTTTGATCATATTCTTGGAAGCAAAAGCCTTCATTAAAACGACTTCCTTCTTCAGCACTAGCTCTACTAGCTGAAGTGAAACATTGTGCACTTGAGCAATTCCTAGAAGACCATTTGCGCTTTCCAAAGTCTGTCCCTGTAAGTCCCTTTCTCAGCTGCAGCACATACATAATCACTATGGCTAACTGATTATTCTGTGAGCGTGTGTGATTCCCAACCTGTCAGATTTTCGAGGTTTGAGATGTTGACATACAGCTCCAAGGTGAACACTTTCAGCTGTAGGATAAAGCACATAAAGGAAAACAGAGTGAGTTTGGTACACCTGTTCTCCATCCATCCACTGAGAACACACTCTTTAAAAGCTCGAGACAAATTCACCATAGGCTCCCAGAGGTAAAAGGCAATGAATGAAGTCACTCCACAGTATTTTATTACTGCTAAGATACTGCAAGGCTGAAGGAAAGCTGACACCAGGAAAGGTTAGACAGACATCCCAGGAAAGTGCTCAGGAAGCAGCGAACACCTCCCATACACTTTTAGTGCATTACTAGCTAAGCTCTGCACATTTAATAGCTTGCCCTTCATCAAAAAGATTTATGATGCTTGATAACAGAATAGTATTGCCAAGAGACTGTGCTGCAAGAACGCTATCCTTGTGGTGGCATGCGATGACATTGCTGGAATAAATGATCTCACTCCCTCACTGCAGTAAGTGGTCGCAATCTTTCTGCGCAATCTGAAAGAGAACTGGGCTGCAGGTCAGTGCACGCTGTGTCTGATGAGCAGCACAGAGACTCCAAACCCCGTCTTCTTCTTCTGTGAGGGATGGGGGCCCCAGCTTTACCGGGACCTGCTTGCTTTGTATTGAGGAGCTCATGGTCTCCATCATTCTGCTGTCCTTGGTCTCTTAAGGTCCAGCCTTCAATACACCTGGGGCTTTCTTTTATGCTCCTCAAGTGCTTTTACTTTCCTCTAAGTCTCATAGCTTGGGAAACATCTGCTTTTTGAGGGGAAATACACGGCTGCTTCCCGTGCATTGTGTAATCATTTCCAGCCACCTCCATACAGCAGTCCATAGTTCAGTTCTCACTGCCGTGACACCGCCAGCCCATTGAGTGTCCCTCCACCACCCTGCAGGCTGTAGGCACATGCAGAGCTGCCCTCGGGCACTTCTTTGGCCCTCCTGCCATCCACTTGTGCTCAGAAGGATGCAGTAGACTGGAAAAACTATCAAGTGACAGAGTGTGTTTTGAAATATTACTATATTTTATTTGTAAATTTTTTGCTTTCCATGCATGGTCTACATCCTGGCTCTGTGGGTGTTCATGAAGGCTGTGACGACACAGTGCCATGGGCTGTGCCGCACACTCACGATTCACATGGAGCCACCCGCAGACACCGTGGTCAGAGCACAGGGGTCGGGAGAGGACCTGTCTTTCTCAGATGTCCTCAGCATGGAGCCTGCAGCTACAGGCACCTTAGGGGTGGGAAGATCAATACCATATCAGGGTAATGTTTTAGACACTGCATTCACCCTCTGGCAAAAGGAAACTCCTGGAGTAGTTGGATTTGTTTGTAAATAGGAGTAAATATTGGGGCTTTTTATATCATGGTAGGTTACAGTTGACTTCTCCTCTCACACATATGCTGTGGTCTCACACAGAGATATTGCTCTCACAGCAACATTTTGAATTTGTGAATTTACTTCTGGGTTTTGCTGTGACATCGGTAATTAGATCTGAAATCGGTTTTGCAAAATAAGAGAGCAACTACACACACTTTAAATGTCGTCAGACAACCACAGGAGCCTCAGAGGTGTGAACTGCAGACAGCACTGTGTCTGTCTGTATCTTTATGGCTTGCTGCTGGCCATTTGTTGCTAGCTTTTCTTTTACTCCTGAATATATTCTTGCTTTTACTGTTCACTCTGTCACGGTTTGCTCCAATTATCTGATGCTCACTGTCCCCAAAGCCAGGATTCATCCTCAGCAGTGGCAGAACACAAAATTTCCTTTTCTATATAGCCACAGCTATATCAAAAAAGCTCTGTCTATAGAAAATAACATGCAAGCTGGGAAGGATGTGCGGTATGTACATGGCCAGTTAAGAACCACTCAGGGGTGAAATGTCTTTTCAAAAGTACTGAGGAGAGGTTGTTGCAATGCTGTGGTCGTTTGTACAGGGTGAAAGACAAGATTATTTTCCTGGCAACTGGCTGAAAAAAAGCAACAGCATCACCGACCAGGTACCAGTGACCTCCTCTGATGGGGAATATGTTGGCAAAAAGTGCTTTCAAGACACAGCACATCTCAGCACATTATAGCCAGAGCAGCAGTTCACCGTGGATGACACCTTGCTTTCCCCAATAACATGTTAAGTTATCATGACAGACATTCACACTCTCCCGTATAATATATCAGCATTTATTCTATATTCTTCTATTTGTTTCAAGTGCTAATGTAGACAGTCCACTCTTATTTAATCATATGTTCATCCCGGGATTTTTTCATGGCATTCCCTGAAAAATGCCTGAACCTTGTGCCTCAATAGTCATGGTGATATCTCTTAAGTCAAATTTAGTTCCCTGCAGTGACCTTGGCATGTCCTTAGTCTTGCTACGGTGGTTGCACAAGTGATGGATATTTGCAGGTCAGACTGTGTGAGGATTTGGGAGACAGAATGTACTCTTAATTCTGTCACTTGGCTTAGTGGGTCACCTTGGAGGGGTACCTTCCCCGTTGTTTGCTTCAATCTCCTTTTGTGTAGGAAGGGATGTTTAATATTTCTGGAAGAAAAGTGATCAGCTAAGCCATAAGACCATTTCCCTTCCCAGTTATCTGTCAGACATCCGTCTGCTGAGAGAATGCTAGATCTATGTGCTCTCATGCTTGCAGATGTCCCAAGCATTATTTATTTTCTTTTTTTTGTAGGCTCTTTCATATACTTCATGGGCACAATTTTTATGTCTCTTACTCCTCATGAAAATGGAGTGTGATACTCTGGCCATCCTAAGTCCCACTGTAATTTCCTTGGTAGGCAAACACACCCTTTGCCAAAAATTTAACATCGAAGTTTTAATTTCTCATTTAGCTCCTAATAAAGACTTGATATTTGAAGCAACATGATATTTGAAGCAATATGAAGTCAATGATGGCACCCGGGCTCTCCAAACGACTCTGGCATGATCCTGCTTGACAGTAGACAGAACAGGAAAAACAGAGATCTCAGCAAAGCAACACCTGGGACCCTGCACCTTTCTGGATCTTTCTTTGGAAGATCTTCCAAACATCTGCTAGGACAACACACTTTGTGTCTCCACTTTCTGGAGCATGTGTTTTGCTCTTGGTGAGTGCATGTTCAGAGTAGCTGTAAAAGGCGTATTTAAGCAGTCCAGTGTTTCTGGGATACCTGTGCATCACATTTTATGTGCTGCGTAGTCAATCTGTCACATGCAATGACATTTCCTTTGGGACTTCTGGAAATTTGGCAACTCCATTAGCATTATTTCTCCTTCTCCACCTCTTCCCACTGCCAGACAACTTTAAAAGGTGAAAAAAACCTTGTCTTTCTCCTGATAAAGATTCTGGCTAGAGAAGAAAAGAGGACACTTCTGCGAAAACCCAGAGATGTTTTGATTGAAGACCAACAGTGAATTCTTCTGGTTAAAGACCAACAGTAATTCCAGAAACCCTCATCTTCCTTTGCCTACTCGTTCTATCCAGCCTTTGTCTGATTTTATCCCTGAGGCACATGGACAATTTCATCCTCTCCAGCTAGATTTCTGTTTCTTTGGCTGATGGTGCAGAGGAGAGAAGTCCTCTCTGTGAAGGCACGCACCTTTGTTCCTCCTTTTGCCCCAAACCTTCTCACTCTTCAAACCACCACTCCATCACCTCTGCCCCTTTGTTCTCCTGCTTAGGGATTTTCCACTCTTCACCTTCCTGCTGATAAAGTTAATCAAACTAGTTTTCCCACTCAGTCACCTCCCTTATCACAGTCACTGCTTGGCCAGAGCCCAATGGATATGGTTTATGAGCTCTGTTCTTTGTTGTGTAGCTTTTTCTGGCCAGGGTGAGTGATATGTCTCAGGGTCTGTGTCAGCTCCTGGCTGATTCATAATACTTTGAGACAGCTAACAAATATATTTTGGACCAATTTGGGAAATAACTGGAATTCATAAATTCAAATAATTTCATCATCAGCAAAAGATCCAGATTTTGTGTTTTGGTTTGGTNTTTTTTTTTTTTGCTTTGAAACTCTCCATCTTCTTGTGCATAGCTGCCCATATCCGAATGATGACCATCAGTTCAGCTTCTTAGTTCAGCTTCTGTGTCAATGATGGGAAAAGGTACAGAACAAAGTTTGTTCTGCCTTATCCTTGCTTGTGTTGCAGTACAGACATTTTAAAGAGGCAGAAAGGGAATGCGTGTGAGAATCAGCTGGAAACTGTCTCTGTCACCTCTGGCAGACATCTAGGCTGATCTGCTCTCCTGGGCCCCTCTGTAGTTGGTGGAAGAGCCCACGCTATGCTAAGTGTCTGTGGGGTGTGGGGGAAAAGCCCGTGGCCCTTCAGCACCCAGTGACTGGGGGAGCCGAGGCATGGGCACAGACCAAATGCTTAACCCCAGACTGTCTCAGATGTGGGGACGCGAATCCTACCAGGCAAGTCAGAAAGATTTTCTGTCTCTCTTTCTCATGCTGTTGCTGCTCCAGCACCACTCTTATAAGTAACAGTGAGGATAACATATGAGAAGGCCAACAGCAGCATTTTGACCTGTTTGTCAGTTAATCTGGACAGGTGTGTAAGGGTATCCTCATGCTCAGCATCACTGCTAATCCCCATCACTTGGTTTTGTGCCACTGAGTTTGTCCAAGCCTTCCCGGTGGGGCTCCCCACAACTTGGCTGTCAGCCTTAGAGACATCTGAGGAGGTCCTCACAGCTTGGTGGCAGGCAACTCCCTGAGTACCCAAGGCTTGCAAAGGGATCCCTCTCTGCACGTCGCTTTGTGCTGGGAGGCATCTCAGTATTTCACAGGTTATCCTGCTGGTGCAAGAAATAAAACAGGTTTTAGTCTGTCATCCTAAAAACATTTTTTTTAAAAGCCTGCTAGATTTGGAAAGCTGGTGCAAAGAACCAAAAATTAGATCCTGCTCTGACCTCACACACTCCATCCCCATGCCAGCTCCTGGCTACTCATCTGTGCATCCCTTGCACCAGCTCTGGACCTTGCTGGAGCCTTCCATGACCTGATGGAACAGCAGAAAGGAGGCAAGGAGACAGGGAGGTGAATGGTTACCCGATGTTTCAGTGAAGCCATCTGGCTCAGAAGGATGTCCTGTGGGTACCGTGGCTGGGGAAGGGGGTGGGGAGGAATGCAGCAGTGGGTGCAGGATGGAGCCTCCCTTCTCCCTCCGCAGCAAGCTCTTTGCCAGCTCAGAGACACGTGCTCCCAGACAGCCCCATCCCTCCAATGTCAAGCTCCTGTACTCAGGGCAAAGCCTTGTGAACCCATCTTCTTCCCGGGAATTCGGCAAAGAGTAAATGTCACTTTGGGGATTTTGTGTAGCCCAAAGACTCAATATTAATTTAATTAGGATATCAATTTATGATCTTCCTAATGAAAAGCTGGTTGATACAATGTTAGCTTTTGATATGCAAAAATGCTTTTGAAACTCTACCTCACCCTGGGTGGCCCAGAAAGTGTTATCTTTTCACTGTCAATAGATAATTCATTCATAATACACACATGTATCCCTGCTTGACAAATGTTGATGATAAGTGTTGAATAATCTCTGAGGCTATGGATTCGTACAGTTTTCTTTGGTGACAGTGCCAGAATGATGTGTTTTTCAGGCTCCCCCCCAACCCCAAACCCTCAGATCACTTCACTGCCTTGTTGGGGACCCACAAACATTTCATTCAACCTAGTGAGGGTGCATGGAGACAGGGACAGGGGCAGGGGCAGTGACAAGGATGGAAAACTCTCCTCACACTAGCACTAGTATTGGGAAAAATGTAACGAAACTAAAGCTTGAGTTCAGATACACAGATCTGAATGACTAAGCTTTCTGTGACATATAACCACAGCAATACCTACCAAACAAGCACAGTGGCAGTTGTGACACCCAAATTATAAGTAATTTTATGTTGCTGCTAAACATGATTGCTAGCAAGATGAACTGAAAGGCCCTAAATTCCAGTTTATGGAAGATACCAGCACAGTAAGAAAGAGAAGGCTGCCTACACTGAAGCACAATGTGATGTTGGTAGCATCCCTCTATGTTTAAAAGGCCTCAGTATTTCCATAGATAGTATTTACTTGTAAGATAATGAGAATGATGGAATTTCAGAGGGATTTCCACTGATGTCATATCATTTTAAATAATGCTTAAACTGTCTCTTCACCATTTGTTTCAGTATTTTCTGCTATTTTGATTTAATATAACCTGATTTTCTGCAGAGCCAAAAAAATTTCCCACTCTCATTTCTTTTGGACTGATTTGCTCATGGGGCACGTTTGTTTCTATTTCAGTTATGACCCTGTTAAAATGCAAACATTTTCAATGTTTTAAAAATCTGCTTTGAACAGCATAGCATTCTTAAATTAACATTTGCTAGCTATGCACTTTTCATGTTATTGCACTGATAATCTAAAGTGTTGAGCCTGATTAATTGCGGAAAGTGCCACTAGTGACTTTGCAAATCGCTTGCCACTTTGCCAGCCAGTTCACCTTCTTGTTCAAAAAGCAGTTATACCCTCATCTTTAACTAACGCGTTTCTGTTTCAGACTGGTTTGCTGGGCAGCCTATGCAGTTCCTGGTATCACCACTGTTGGCCCACTTCCATTGTTAACCTCATCCTTCTGGACTGGCATCAGAAGAGACCCTCTGCTCACTACAGTGCGTGGCTGTTGGTGCAGGGCCTGTACTGCTGTTAGATTGTCAGCGCCACACTCTGATGCCCACATTAGGAAGAGAGAGGCCCAGCTCAGGAGAGCAGCTGTACAGGGCTGGAAGAAGAGGAGGGGAAGTGATGCCCCAAGGAGATGGCTGCCAACTATTGATCACATCATAGCATCTGTACCTTCTTACCTGCCCTTGCTTTACAGACATGACCAGATGACTTCCAGAGGTCCCAGAGGTTGGACCAGATGACCTCCATAGGTGCCTTCCAAGCTCAACCGTTCTGTGACCCAGGGAGGGAGCACAGCCAAGAGGAACTGCCGAGAGGAATACTCCCTCAGTAGTATCTCTGGCCACATCAGGAATGTCCCATTGCCCCTGGCCCCAAGGTAACAGTACTATCAAGTGCTTTCAGCCCCAGGTCATCTTCGGTGGTAGCCAGGAGCAGTATTTGATCATGAAGGGAAGAAGTGGACTACCTGGTTCATAGCTGGTTGCTGCTCTGGCAGATAGTGCAAATAGATACAGGCTTCTGAACTGCACACTGGTATGTCTCGCCTGGAGACAAAAAGGTGGTTTCCAAATTGTGGAAAACCACTGTCGTGAAAAAGCTTGAGGGAGAGTTGGTGGGATATGTGACACAATGTAACATAAATGTTGTGGCCCCCTGCCACAGAGTGTGGCAAGGTGTTGACTGGGCACTTTAAGGTGATTGAGAAGCTTCTCACAGGTTGGTGGTGGACCTTGTGTGTTTCTTCTAAACCCTACTTAGTAGGTGTCTCCTGACCCTATCCTTATGTCAGCTTTAGCTGATCAAAAAGCACCAAACCTTAGATTCCTGTATCTCTGCTCAGATCATTTGCAAACGTTCAGGTGAGGTGTGGGAGCTGACACTTTTTTAGTAGTGGATATGTCTTACTGCCAGAGTAAAGTACTGCTTCCAAACTGCCTAGCACAACTAATGGCATTATGAACTCTCTTAGAATTAAGGGTGTTCCTTATGACAGGTGGAGTATTATATCATGTGAGGAACACGAGGAGAGGGCCTGATACCTAAACTGATGTGGAAAAGGAAAACAAAAGCAAAAACCAAAACAAAAAACCACGCATTTTAGACAGCTAGAGACATTCCTGCATCTCAGTCTGGATGGTGGCCAGTTTAGACATAAAGCTGGTGCCAGTGAAGAGACGAATGAATTGCAGTAGCTTTCTTAATCCTTCCTGTATGGCTACTTTTGGGGAGATCTTGATGATATGAGAGAGAAACCAATCTAAATCAAAAGTCTCCCTTTCTACTCACTAATCTTCAGCTGTGAACCTCCAATGGGAAAGGTGCAACACAGCAGAACCCGAAGAAGACTGAAGAAAAGGAGAAGTAGCACTTCAAAAGCAATCCAGAGGGGGAGTTACTTCAAAAGCAAACCCTGGAGTGAGAAGTACTTCAAAGGGGAAAACTTCCCTAGGGAGCCTGTTGCAAATTATCTTAAAGTAGGTCCTACCATCAAACAGATATAATTAGTTTTATTCCTATTGCTACTGTCATGAAATCTTATTCATTCAAAAATACCCTGAACATTTCATATGGTGGAAGAGCACTTGCTGAAGGAAACAGAAGACTTTAGTGTAGTCATTGCCAAAATCTCAGCACCCTACAACTGTGGGCAACAGGCTGCAAGAAGCACCTGCTTGTCAAAGCTAACCAAAGCTCAGGAAGGTCTTTCAGAGCAGGTCTGTCCAGTAGTATACAACTTGGGTACATTTGCTTCCCATCCTTTCACAACCGACTTGCACAGTATAAATGAAGTTTGTTGCTGCAGCAAAAGCTGGTGTAATTTTCCTGCATCTCACATATTTTCATACACTTTGTGTAGTCTGATCCGAGCACTCTAAAACTACATGTAGTTTAGCTGCATGTACCATCAATTGATTTTCCTATTATCATAGTCGGTGTAATTATAATAATGAAAACATGCTCTAATCCTCCCATTTTCTCTCTTTGTATTTTTCTCAGCATTTTCTTCCTTCTCATCACTTTGCTCCCTTCATCTTCCATTTACCCTTTTCCAGGTGTTTGTTCTCACGACAAGGCTGCTGACTCTGCCCAGGTCTCCTGGCTGCTGCTGTGTCCTCCCTTGGCTAGGTTCCATCTTAGCTGCTTGGCCCTGTCACTACCACTAATGCTAATTTTAAAATGTCCGTTTTCTTTTAGAAGTTCAAACTCTGTTCTCTGTGGAGAAGCTAACAGGGCGAAGAGGGTTGTATTAGCAGTGTAGGTTAAGCATGAACAACAGCTTCCAAAGAGAATTGAGGTATATCAGGATTATTAAGTTTCAAAGTGCCTACAGCCTAACCTGAGGAAACCTCCCTTGGTTCTCAGCATTTTGCTTCCTCAATCCCCTCCCAAATTCCGAGACGTGAGTTAGTTTCTCATTCACTTGAGAACCAATTAGTACCTTTGGATTAATTAAAATTAATGTTTGAAACCACACCCATGTCTATTCAGACACATTATTCCAATATACTTAGATGGATACATGAAATAAGAGTGAATATGTATTATCATGGTGTTAGGTATAGCACATATCACTTGAAGACTCTCTCACGCAGGCACCTAGAAAGCTTACTCATCTCTTTCTTCTCTTACCCATCAGAGTATATCTTTAACTCACCATGCACCTTATTCAATAGTTTAACTTCAATAGATAACTTGTATGAATCTCCCTGGGTAGCATCTAGATTGTTACCCTTACTCAGGCAAAAGTGGTTCCTTATTTCCTACCTTCTGTTTCTTGTCCTCTGTGGTCAGGCAAGGTTGTATATGTGGTGGAAAAGGAGGAAAGGATGAAACGCGAATATTGGTTTTAGATTCTTTACCAAAAAGCAATATGTAATGACCCAGCCTGAAGTTTTAATGGTATTTTTTCTCCTTCTACAGACATACTGTTACACTGTATTTTTAGTTTCTAATTCCGTACTTCATATTGAACAACCTTACTTCAGCAAATCATCCCCTTTATTGGTTGTGAGATCAACCTTGTCTTCAAAGACAATTAATACATCAAAGTGATTTTAATGTATAAAGAATATATACTTCCCAGTCTTCTGTAGACCTCTCAAGTGCACTGATTTTCTGGATTTCAGTGACCTGTGGTGCTAGAAATACAGAGAAACAGCTACTGCAAGTGCAGGGATCACTCAGGTATGGTGGCAACAGGTACGCTACGGAACTTGTCAGACCTAATGCCCTTTGACTTGCCAGTGTCAGTAAGTCACCTTCTCTCAAATAAAAAATATTACTTGGCCTTATCAGAGGATGTTAGAGTGTGTTCCACATATTATGAAGAGCTTTATTTAAGATTTTTAATATTAACACTGTGGTGGTTGATACTTGTTTTGAAATTTGTCTCCTAGCAACGTCAGAGTTATTTACAGTAAATCACATCTGAACTGAGATGAAAGAACTTCACCTGACTTCAGAAATAAAATACACACAACTTGTGTTTACAAGGCAACCCATTACAAATGAATGCCTTGATGATAGCAACTTATGGAACATCCATATGTGCTGTTGGCATTTGTAAGGTGATGAAACAGAATGCAGTTTCTGATATCTGAGCTGTTTTTACTTCAGTATTTGCAAAATAAATAAATAAAATAAAAATAAAAATAAACCTGGAATTTATAACAGTTGATTTACGTGAAAAACAGGAGCCAAACCATACTCTTTATTAAAATAAAGTTCAAGCTTTAAAATCATTAAAAATAATTGTGTATTTTAGTAGATATTCTGACCAATGTAGAGCAGCCTGACAAAGTAGTGGAGCCTGAGGCCACTCTTCTGATCTAGAAAGAAATTTAAAATAAAGTTGTTTGTTTTAAACTAGGACAGAAAGAAGCGTATAGAGAATAGTTGTTTTAACTCTCCTAATTTCTTTATCACATCTCAAACAAGAAGAAAACAAAGAGCTGGCTTAGGAACAGATGGCCTGTTAGTAACATCAAATATTATGGTAGAATGCACATTTTTCTACTTCTTTGCATACAGGATAAACCTTGCTGCTGAGTATTTTATTTTGTAGGAGTAGATCAATGTCACTTTGGATGGTTCAGAGAAAGGGAAGAATTCATGCTGCAGGCACCACGTTAAGCTAACTGGGAAAACTAAATAATTAATTAAAATTAAACAGCATCACTAGTTCAAAAAGCATGTTAAGCTGTTCTTTAGATATTGGAGCTAACAGTCTTGGATATTTAGAAAACTAGACATTCCTACTGGAAAAAATGAGCAAAATCATGGTTTGGGCTAGCTCCTCAAAAAGTGAAACGTATGGATTAAGTTAGACTCATAGGCTCCTTACAGTGCACTGGAGCATTTAGCACTGAAAACAGAATGCATGCTCGCAAGCTGAGCAGGCAGGAGTTGTCTTTGTTAGTCGCCTCAGGTGGGAAGCGCTTTGGAGGACAGTGTGTCTTGGGAGGGTCACATCTCTGAGCAGAGACTGAAGGGAAGAGCACCCTTTCAACAGAACGAAGCTTTCAAATGTGCAGCCTCTACTAGAGTTTGGACCTCTTGTCAAGCCCTTCTCATAAAGCACTACCAGGAAAGATCTTCTATCTCACTGTCTCCTTTCCAAAAACTTAGATTTCCATCCCTTCCTCACTACAGCTCAAATTCAAATCTCCATTTGCCTTAAATCTTCCCCACTGCCCTTCTCTCCTACCTCCTATAAATTAGGCTGTAGCAGTGTAGGTTGTAGTCCCTCCTTCATACGTCATTTTGAGTGGATTAATTATGTGTTCATTATAACGATCTTGGTTCAGAGCAGATAGGAAGATGTAGCTGGGAGGACAGCTCTTTTCAGAGAACGGAGATAAATCTTTGTGTCTCTTGTGCTTCAGGTGAATGCTCTAACCACTTAAACACAGAGGGGAAGGGGAGCAGTCCTCTGCTCTGGGAGACCTGTCCAGAGGGTGCTCAGCAATCCAGTACAGGGGGGATGCACATGATATACCTCAAACATGCCTCAGACTGAGGTGGATACCCACCTGGTTTCTCAGCTTTGTCACACCTTTAGGCAATTTCTTCCTGTATCAGCAGGAAATTCAGACTCTCTTGGCTTTGCTGGTAAAGCTCAGACATTTACATACTTTGATGGCACCAAAGAAGAGGTTAGCAGCCAACTGGGCGCTTGAGGAAACCACACTTTTAGATCAAAAGGTGCCTAAATAACTGGCAGTGAGGTGTTGCCATCTGGATGGCATCTGACCATCAGGCAGTCTCTCTTTCCAAGAGATTTTCCCCAGAACAATCAATTTCCTGGAATGAGGAGACAATATCACCCTCCAAGAAGTAACAGCCTTTCTTTCCAAAACATTTGAGAACGTTTTCTAATCCTTCAAAATGAAAGCAGCAAATGTTTCTCGTCTTATTTCCTGTACAAGTCAAAGACTGCCATCTTTATTTTTGTGCCTTTCCTCAGTGTGCACCTGTCATTGTAGTTCATTACCTTGTCAGAGGCATCTGCAATCTGGGGACTATTGCTTAAATATTTTCAGCTATTTGCATCCCATCGTAGCATATTTTGGTGAGTGAGAAACAGGAATAGGATGGAGCAGCAAAGGGGCTAAAAAATGGTCAGGGTTGGCAATGAACTGAAAAAAGGCCATGAAGCAAAAAGCTTAATTCCAGCAAATCAAAGACTACAATGAGCACAAGAATGGATGTACACCTTTAGAAATGGCAAAAAATAAGTACATTACTTACTTTTGATATAAGTAAAATGGTAGTGTACCTAGAATCTGAAAATAATTTTGAAGTTTACTCATTATACACAGTCAGTTCTACTCGCGTGATCATATGCCATTGCAATGCCATACCTATTGAACAACATAACCGTTCTGTCTGAGGGCTTTGTTGAGTCCAGCTTTTGTGCAGGTGCTTGAGCAGGGGAACACGCAAGCTGTGCACCCACTGCATGGGGCTAAGGCACATGGACACATGTTCTACAGCTGTCAGCTACCTTTCTCCTGATGGGGCCACCTGAAAAAAGGTTGGGAAGAGATGGCCTTAGCTATGGAGAGGGCAGCAGGAATGCTAGACTAGGGAGACCAGCACATGCTGTATCTTTTCCAGGACTGACAGGGAAGACCTAGCAGGTATAGCATCTCTGTGATTTAGTGACGTTCCGGGGTTAAGAGGACTAGTAGATGCACCATGCCCCCTGGGCCTCCCATCTGGGTGAGAGAGTATCCATTATACTGGAGCAGGCACATAAAACATACGCTGACACATAGATTAATGGTGATTACCAAGTCTGGACTTTGCTGCATCTCCAAATATACAGCTTTCTTTTAGGATGACATTGTCTCAAACATCTGGCCAGAGGGGAACACACAGTAAATTTCTTACATGCAGAAGGGGAAAAGTGTTAGATTATGTTTGACAAATAAACAAACCAAAGAAACCTGTTCCACCTCAGTTAGAGAGCAACAATTGCCTGGATTATCACTGTCAGCACTAGAGTAGATTTATTACTTCTTATCAACAGCTAGTTAAAAAAAAACCTGCCAAGACAGTAAGAAAACAGGGAGGAAAATCCTCCAGACCACAGTCTGCTGTTGATGCCCACCAGTCAATCTGACTTGCTTGGTGATCGTACTATGGCTGTCAATAGGAATGAGCTATGCTACTTATGCAGCTGTAACTGTGGCGGGTGTCTGTGGTGGTCTTCAGCTCTTTGCAGAAGATTTTAAAAGAGAGGTTAGTAGTGTATCTGCAAACATGTAGCTACTTAAGTTTCATGACTGAGGAATCTTAAATACATTGATTAAGCAAATACTAAAAAAAAGGCTGTCTGATGCACTTAAAAATAAGGAGCAAGGTCTTTACGCAGACAGCAGGCAGGTTGCAAAAATAATTCCCTTCTGGTCTAAAACTGCAAGCAAGACCAGAATATGTCGGAGGTAACCAAATTTTTTAGTGAAGGCAACATTAGTATAATAGTAGTGCTTACAGTGATGGCTGAACAGCAAAGTGAGATGTCAGTGGTAAAAGGCAACTTGTAATACTTATCAGTCTGTGGTTTCAGTTCATCTTGTGCTGTTTTCATATACTGAATCCACTTCAGATCTGTCACCTACTTGTAACTTGGATGCTCAGAAGTCTGCAGGTCACATTTGGAGTCCTCTATTATTAAGAATATAAGAATTTGTTATCCATCTATATATCAGATTTGCAAAATGCTCTGGCATTTTAGTTAATGACATTAATACGGTGTTGTCGAAGACCTGCGTAGAGTAAGAGACAGCAGAATGAAGAAGTTTTATTTTTTTAAACAGAAGTGCTACAGTTTTATTCATTTATAAGGGAAAGATCATTCCAAAAAGCAAATGAACTTGTGAAAAATGTTATACATAAAGAACACACCTATACTTTGCATAGTTTCTTCCCCAGTGTGTATGGGCAGAAGGAATAGAAGAATTTTTCTTTTTTCTACTTTGTGAAGTTTAATGTGCAAAATATCTAAGAGATATATAAATATAAAATATAATGTCTTTATAAACATAAACTATAACTTTTATAGCACAGAGGAAGAGGAGCTTAAATATGGATGTGTTTTTAAAACTAAGCTGAAGAAATTTTATACCTACAAAGAATTAAATGCTTATCTGTATTATCTCTGTTTTTAATGAGTCTTTAGTGTTTCCTTCCTATTCCCACTTACATCAGATCATATTGGTAAAATACACAGATAAGTGAGATCTCAGTGTTAGTGTGACAATGCACAGATGGTTTAAAATTCTATGCTAAATTCACAGTCTGGATTTTTTTTATGAAAGTTATTTATTGCAAAATGTCTCTAGATTTACACTGAGGTGTAATGTTCTGCCAGCAATTGCTTTAACAGCTCTCTAACAAAAAAACCCAGGGACTTACTTTATCTCCGGTTTGTATTTTATTAACTCCGTAAAGCTATGTCACTTCTCGTCTGTGTCCATTGCTTATGTTTAAGACTAATTACACAGCCTGCAACAATTATTTCATACATAATGGATACCTTTAGTCTAAAAGCAAAAGGAAAACTCCAACAACCAAGAGATTGCATTTTTCTTCACACATGACTGTTATCCCTACAGAATTATAAAGTGTTTTTGTGAGAAACATATTGTTGATAATCTGTTCATTTTTATCAGCTAGAGGAATCTAAACCAAGAATCACAGAAATGCAGTCTCTTTTGTTTTTGCAGATCCCACTGTCTCACACAGCAAACCACCTAACAACCAGCTGAGCACAGATAACTTCCTCACAGGTCTTTTGTCAGCTTGCAGGGACATAGCAGAAAGAATTAATTTGCAATTAATCCTTATATCCAAATAATAATAACAAAAAAGCTCTTTCAAAGCTGTTTTCTGTGGCCACTTGTCACAGAGAACACAGCAAAGTTCCTCTGGGAAGAAGGTAGCCGCAAGCCTGTACATCTGCGAGGCGTAGAAGTCTTGCTGTGTGACAAGTGTGCTAATGTCCTGGCTGCTCTTCTTCACATGAAGCTGCTGCCCAGCTGCTCCAGTAATTATCTTGCTACTCACCTGACAAAGTTATGGTGCAATGAGGCTGTAGGGAAGGCACGTGACAGGAACACTGACATTAATTTGGGGATCTGTGTGCATCTTGGCTAGGGAAGTCTCAGCTGAGAACAACATATTTATTGCATTGGAGGAGTTTCTTCATTACCTGGAAATGGCTCATAAGCTGAAGGCTTGTTGTCTGACATTAGAAGCAACATCTCCACATAACACATTTGTAGGATCTCACAGTCAGTTTCACTAATTAGCTATTTTGTAATTGCTTTGGATAAAGTAATTTTACCCTCTTGAAATGTGTGAGCATCTTTAGCAAATTGTCTCAAAGTGCCATGTAATTATTCTATTTGTGATGGAGTTAAAGTGAGAAATACCACTTGCTGTTTTGCTCCCAAATCAATAAGCAACTTACTTTGCCAATGTTAGAGACGTGAAAGCTGCAGAATTGTGACCAGTTTTCTGAATGTGGCTTGTGCAAGCATGAAACGTGACAAGGTCCAGTAACAGCTCAAGTGAAACCTCAGCCTTATCGGACAAAGTGCTGAGCAGACAGGGACCGCGAGGCTGGAAGAATGTAAATCTAAATAGTCAGAGCACACGAGAGAGCAAATGTTAAACCTATCTTGCAGATGGGGAGCAAAGGCACAGAGCAATTAATGCCCTGATTCAGGAAAATACTTAAGAACATACGTGAATCCCACTGAAGTAATTAAGTTCAGCTCCTGGGGAATGACTTTAATGAAATGAGACCTGGGAAATTGCCCACAGCCACTCATAATCTTATGAGTGAGCCAATGGCTGATTCTGGTCTCCGTAGCCCTGTTTTGGTAACTTAAGCACTGTCCTTGCACTGTCCCTCCGGGGACCTCCACACCAGCTGTTTCTGACCAGAGAGCACTAAAGGAGCAGGACAAGTGAATGCAGAGCACAGGAATAACTGGTGGTTGGGGGATCCTCCTGGTTTATCATAGAACAGCAGCTCATTTTCCGTTGCTGTTATGTGGTTATTTTGTAATTTTCCTTCCTTTCTTCTTCACTGTCCTTTTTAACATTGTGATTTTAGCTGTTGAGGGGGGAGGAAAGACAGTGGCAGTCCATCACGATCATTCAAGTCTCCCTTATAACCGGGGGATCACTGGTCTTTTAAGCTAGATTGGAAGGGAATGTTTAAAAGAATCGTTGCAGATGAACTTGACCTGAAAATTTTTTACAGAATTTTTCTTTTCTTCCTGAGTAAAATTAATAACCAGTGTCATTTCAGACAGGTCAACGCAAAGGACCCAAAGTGAAACATCTTGTAATATTGCTTGGGTTTCCTACTGATGTACTTTGCATGCTTTTATTTTCTTTAATAGAGAGGTTGATTTCAAGATGAAATACACCATTTCAGAATGAAATACCATAATATTTATTTTTAGTCTCTTAAAATAAAATGCTCAAACTTTTTCAGCTGAAGCTTTCCACTGAATCAGAATGGAGGTTTCCCCTCTCCCTAAACAGCAGCATCAGAGCATTTATTCTCTCTCCATCCCTACACATCACCTCCTCTCTGAAGTATTACAGAATTTAAATGTTAACAAGTTAATGACATTTAACATTCTAAATATTTTCACTGGACAACCATAAGTGAAGTGACTCATATCTCTCAAAAATATTGCTTTAGGTTCTGCCGCAGCTTCAGTTAGGCCAAGGGAGGGGACCCAGTGCATTTTCTGGCAGCAATCACTCCAGCAAGTGTTACCTCTTAAATCACTTCTTTGATCTAGTGAAAATACAAAAAATAATTTATGATGGTTGAACTGGGATGCTATGACAGCATGTGCTGGGCTAGTTGGTTTGGGGCTGAGAGGAAACTATTTATTTTTCATGGTACAGCTGTTTTCTCCCATCTGTAGTCATTTGGACTTGGGGTATCTCAATATAGTCCTTATCCCTGAAAAAAGACCTGTGTACAGGTCTTTTGAGTTGAGTTGATAGTTGCTGAGGAGGTTCCTGCTATTTAGAAGGCTGATTGTCGTACATGTGCAAAGGGTCACACTTTACTCAGTTACTTAGACAAGCTTTTGTCTCTCTCTGGTCAATAGCGTTGCTGCTCCTCTGTTTGGTTTATAATCTGTTGCTAGGGTGTATTTCCCTGGCTGGGAGCTGGCCACATTTTGCTGATGTCTGGCATGTGCTTCTCTGCTTTTTATTCATTTAATTGTTAAGCAGGAAATACCTATTAGCTTGTTATCATCTCATGTTGAACAGAGTCCTGGTGAGCAGACACCGAGGAGCTGCAGCACAGTTGTTTCTGCTCACACACGTCATTCTCCAAGCTGTGCACAAAGCGTACGTGTTTTCTTGTTACACAGAGCACAAGTGTAATGAGTACCACATCGTGCGATTTCTCTTCCTTTGATTAGGCTTGCAGGAAACTCACCTCCTCCTGCTAGTGAGATCCACATTTCATCCTTCCTAGGCTGCATTACTAGACCTTGTAAGTAACACTAGATTTCTAGCATGAGCATAATGTATTAACTTGTCTCTGTTTCAGGAGACGCTGTGAACAAACGAGGACTGGTGCAGCCCCTGCTGAGACTCCCGCCCTGTTCTGCTGCCAGTAAGAGACCTGGGCCACAGTTTCCAAAACCACTGATGGGCTCAAATGCACCAGTGATGCCTTTCTAGCCAGGAGATGTGTTTTCTAGGGACAAGGCAGCTGGCAAACTCTGAAAGCACAGGCTCAACATCGGAAAGAACTATTCTTGGTTGTGGTGTTTTAGCTATGTAACAAGCACCTAAAATCAGAACACTTCTTAGGGTTTGACCATCTTCAGGGGTAACTTTTTAAAGGCTTTTTTGAAAAGGTTTCCTCCTAGTAGACCCGAAATGTGTGCCTACAAAGTAAAAATGGAGAACCTAAAATGGGGATTTATTAGCAGGTGCAGACTTCATTGCAAGTTTTCACCTGAGTTCCCCTGCAAGCTGAGGTTCTGCAGGTGGTATGGCCAGGACAGACAATGGCAGAGGTGGGGTGAGTGTTCTGCTGAGACGGCACTCCCCCATGAGTTGGTCTGCCATAGAAAGGGCTTGGATAGGAGGCTGAAACCTCAACAGCTCCACGCTTTCTATTTGGACTTGGGACTTCTGAGATTCAGCCCTTTCATTTTCATGCAATTTGGATTCTAAAAGGCCTCTGCTGAATGATTTAGCTTTAGGACTCCAAAAGATCTTGCCTAGAGGCACTACTTTCAACACAGGCACGTGATGAGTGCACTTTTGGACAGATGCTGAGAGGGGGCTGAGGAGTCTTCAGGAAACGTGTGATGTGGGAGAGGGCTGCTGCTACCATTGAAGCAAGGTATGCAACCTTCAGCCCTCTTCCTGCCTGTGTCTCTGGAGCTCTTGAGGAAGCTGGCAGCCAGCGTGAGCTTCTTGAATGTCTCTTTTGGAGAAACCAGCTTGTTCCTGGCCTCTTTCCCAGATGCTCCTCAATAAAGCAGGAAATGGGAGTGTGAGCTGGACAGTATGTAGCAGTAAGTCTGATCATTTTCAGAGTGCACAAATGTCCTGGCTGCAATGAAGTGTAATATTATTCTGGTGCAATATTATTCTACTTCTATGCATCTGCATGAGAGATCTTCTCTGCTAGGGATCTTTAGGTTATATCTAAAGTCCTATTTATAGGCAGCTGTGAGAGCAGTCATAAGCATAGTGTGGGCCATGATTCAGCTGCCTTCCACCTACAGGATACCCCACGGACAACCTACAATTTGCCTGCAGGAGATTTCTCTTGCTCCATGCCTCAGCCCCAGAAGCCTCCAGTGGTTCATACCAAGGGCTTCTGACAAGGACTGGGCTCCAGACTGCCCTGGAGCTCGCCTGGCAGACCTCTGCGAGGAGGCAGCTAAGCCGCCAACCAGCTGGCAACCCTCTTGGTACGATTTAAATAACCGCATCCAAAAAGCTGTGAATGAACAAAGCACCTGATGAGTAAAAGCAGAGATATTAGGGGGAGGCTAACTGTCGCCAGAAGGGATATTTGCTGAACTAACCTGCATGCTAGCATTTCAATGGGTTCATTTAAGAGGGAATGAATCATATGACAGAAGGCCATTTTGTTTATGTGTTTGATTTTGACAAACAATGGAATGGGGTTAAACACTCAATATGAAATACAGACTCTGATAATGATGACAGACTTTATAGGGGCACATTTTACATTACTTAAATATGTCTTTTAATACAATATAATTAGTCTTGCAAAGGATGAGTGAAAGTTGGAAGGGTTCCAGGTTGTTGTCATGCAACAACTGTAGTTCACTTATGTCTAACCAGGAAGAACAAATTTGAAAAACATAGCTTAACTGGAAAATATGGTGACAGATCTTAGCGATCAGTGCTACATTAATGATCTCTTCTTAAATAAGTCTAGAGCTAGTTGGGCCTTCTGGAATTGTCATTTTCAGATTTGCCCCTCAACAAAGTGAGATAAATGTTTGATACTTTAGGAAAGTGAGAGTTATGATTACAGTTTCATTGTTATAAGACATATTTTAAGTGGTAAGGAGATGCCCTTCAGGAGGAACATATTTAAAACTACTCCAGGAAGCTAGCCAATGTACACAGCATTTGCTGAAAGTACATGAAAGATTTATAAAAAATTTCCTGGATGAAACATTAGCAGCACTATGTCTCAAAAGCAGAACTGCAAGGAATGCAAGAAGTTTAGGTGAGCATCTTGAGATACAGACAAACCATGAGAATGCAGGACACAGAGCACCAACTTGTGCTTCACTGAGAGAGCTGAAGGACGTCAATGCAGAGACTACTGCAATATGGAAAAGTAATATACAGATGTGTTTCTACTTACCAGTTACTCACTGCATATTTTGTCAGTTCTTGTTACCTGAAAGATTCTTCTATTCGCATTGCAAATGTAGCATAGCATTGCTACTCCATGGTTAAAAATGGAGTGCCTCTGGGCAGGAATAACCTCAGTATTTTTTCAGCATTTGTGCCACTGACCTTGTTTGTTGGCTGTTTCATCTCCCTAGCTTTCAGCTGCTCAGTCTCATTCACTTTGTCCACTCTGCTTCCCATTACCCAGCGCCTAATTCCCTTCTCTACTCTTTCATATTTTTTAACTTGTGTAATGTCCTTTATCTCTTTCCTTGCCACCACAACAGCCCATCCAAAGTCTGGCAATCATGCATATGTGTAAATGCATGAAGCTTAACTTTATTACTTAATGTGTATGCGGAATAACTTTTTCTATTCTTAGCGTTTGCCTTTTCTAAATCAAAAACACTTTGGATTACGAATTGTGACTGTAGTCATTGTAACATGGTGGTGCTGCCAGATACTGTGTATAGAGGCACTACTACAATAAAGTGGCAAAAGAACCAAATGAATATGTAAGAGAACTAACAATACTGAATGAGGGAAGCTCAATGTATGTCAGTGAGGTCTGGAGAAAGACAAGGGAAAATCCTTTCTTAGGTGTAAAGATTTACTCTGAAGACTTAAAATGAGATGCTCAGTTAACAAATTGGTAAAACAGCATTGAATATTTCCGGAAAACCATGTTCATCAGAAATCATGTAACGTATAACTGACAAACCAGTCATCCAGTCATTTCGAATTCACCACACCAATGCATTTGGGAGCAGCCCTGGTCTAAACTCTATCCAAATGCAAGCACGTTTGGTACTATCCCACAAAAATTTTGCTAGCAAAGCTGGTTTGTAAGCTAAGGTTTCCTTAGGCAGATATGACTTCTATTCTTGCTGCATTTTTAGGGGATCTTAAAGTTTTTAGATGCACTGTTCAATTTTAAAAGTACTTTTCAAAGCAGTCCAACAGCACATTGTATGTCTTAATGCTCCATCTGGGACAGAAAAAAGCAATGTTCCCCTTTCAGGAAATACAAAAGAATACTTTTTTTTTAAAAAAAAATAGTAACCATTTGTTTTTGGAAACTACAGTTTGGACACTTCATTAACTAACTTAAGCATATATAAAGTTTGATTATTTGGCATCTCTGTTTCTGAACACAGAGTGTTGCACCATGGAGCTGACTTTGGTATGACTGCTGTCTGCTGCTCACTCATTCCCTAAAATACTCCTCTCATTTCTTAAAAGCCTCTCCACATCTGTACAGTGCTACTGATTTTGCATGGAGTTTTGGAGACACAACTGATTTTTCAGGTGGAAATAAGTACATAAGCCTTGGTATCAGGCGCATCTGAAAGTATGCTCCAACAAACTCGCTTAGTTACTGTCTCCTGTGATCTACCAAAGCTGTGATGCAGATGTTAAGAAACAAGTTAATGAGCATAACACCTATTCAAGAAAATGAGCTATGATCATCGGAATGATCCTCTGTGGAAAAAAGCTGCATTTGTACAGATTTTGGTGAAGCGTGAATATCCATTCCTAAAGGATCCAACCTGGCTCTGAAATATGCTGAAACAATCATTTCAAACAATGCTGAGCAAGGTCTAACTGCAGCTTTGTAGAAGCCGGCTCCTGCTATGAGGCTGAGTTCTCTGAAAATCTCAGTGCAGACCACCAAGAGGAACAATATTTTTTATTGGAGCAAAGACTGCATAAGACCTGGAAAATCTAGTCCAAATGGGAAATCTTTCAACTATCACACACTGCAAAAGTACAATTCGCACTTTTCCAAAAAAATTAGGCAGTGTGACAATTCCTGGGTGTTTTGAAGTGAGAGTTAATGCATGTGTGGAATAGTTTCTTCATTTCACAGAAGAGCTCAGGAAAACTGGTGCACTATAAGCCCATATGATGATGCAGGTGGAAGAAAAATCTCAAAGAAAAAGAATATTTGATATTTAGGATTTATAACTGGTGCAGATGGTTCAGATGGTTATAATTCACATTGTAATAACAAAATTGGCACCAGACACCTTCCTGAAATCTGTTATCCAGATTTCCAAGGGGGTGGATAAGAATATGCTTCTAGCTAGATAACATCTAGAGATTTCATTCTAGAATGAAATAAAACTTGAAGGCCCAAGTTTCTTCTTGGCATATAGCAGAGCTCAAGAGTCTGCTGGATATCAATTCTACATTTCAAGGTGTCAGAAAAGATCAGGGCTGCAGCAGATACTTCACTTCTTGAAAACGAAAGTTAATTCTATTCTGTGTGTGTGAGTGTTTGTCATATGCTGCCTTACTCAACTTGCAAGAATAAAAAATAACTACATCTTTGGCTGACTTCTTTAAATTGCATGTCTTTTGTATATCATTCAGAGGAATTTCATTAACAAGTTAGAAGGCAGCCACTTTCCAACCAATGTTCAAACAGACAAATAAAATAGTACACTTACTCATCTTCGACTTGTTAGTCAACTTTCTGGAAAGATTTCATACATCTGATGTAAGCAGAACCTCTTTGAAATTATATTGATTAACACGACCGTGGCACACATTTCCTGGACACATTACAGACATCATAAAAGTTTAGGCCCGATATGAAAGGAACTTACTAAACACTTCTCAGAGGGCTTAGGAGAGAGAATAATATAAAAAGAACCTTATTGCTTTTCAGAGTACACTATTTTGGAAACTGGATACATTGATTCAAATCAAATTCTTAGGAGGTTCTGTAACTTGTGTCATTTGGACTTACCTGCTCTTTCAACTCAGTAAATTATTCTGCACAATTTATTTGAAGTTGGCCTAATCTCTGCATAAAACTTCATGAAAAAGTGATGCAGTTCAGTTGCACTGAACAAAAGTATAACAAAATCCTATGTCTTGCCTTCTAATAAACTTCATAGTAGATGATGCCTTACGAGTAAATTTTACAGACCAAAAAAAAAAATCTAAGTGTCTATATATCCATGTCTATATATACTCAGTCAATATTTTCTCAGAATAACTCAAGAAGAATATTTAAAATCTAAAATTAGGTCAGTATTCTTACAGTTTGTTACAGAGGTTACTGCAGAAGGGAAATCTTTTTATCTGCAGTCAAATACCATACTGCTGTACTGGTGATGAAGGCATTTGGGCTTTCAGCCATTCTGATTGTCACTTGTGGTATGCAAACAGGAACTGCTATAGTGCTGCATGAACAATTATCTGATTAAGCTAATAGCACAGGTGACTAAATGATTCCTGTACAGAACATAATACGTTTTGAATTTTTGTTTTTGGCAAATGATGTGTATTTGAAAATCCTTTCGTAAATCTATACATATTGTAAACAGGCTGTCTACGCTTAACTGGGATATCCTTTAAAAAGTCTGTAATAGAATTGCAATTAGACCAAGAAAAAGATTTAGCAGCTCTTTTGCCCAGATCAAGATTTTATTCTGCCTACATGAATTCTGCCTTTTGCTTTGTAAGCTGAAGTATTCCCATTGCCTGTAAGTATTACAGTACTATCGTTCCTAACAATTATCTCATCCTGCTTTCTCCTTTATTTTCCCAAAGGGTTTTTTTCCCCCTTTAGCAAAGTCTAATTTGGCCAGATCCACCTACGTATGCTCAGTTTTCAAATGATTCATTTCAGATGTTCCTTCTGCTTACTTCTAGGCAGCATGAGTTTCCATCATTCCCATATGTCAACAGGTTATTTTGAAGCAGACTCTCTTCCCATTTTGTCAGTAAGGTTAGCTGTGTTTTCCACATAGGGACAGCGGGTATAGAAAAGAGCTAATAAGCTTTTTTAGAGAATAAAAATCACTGGAGCTTTCATCTGCCCTTGATTCATAACTCTTACATAAATAACAGATGAAAATCTTCCTTGTTTTTCTTGATACCTGGCTGGTCATTCATTTGCATTTTTTTTTCTCATTAGGCAACAAGATTTTCTTTGATTTCTTATATTAATTTTAAGTTTGATGTTGTGTCAAGTGTCAAGTCCAAGAAAAGGCACATGTTAATTATGTGGGCTTTTATTTCTTTGACTGTACAGATTTTTCCTGCAGATACTTTCTCCCTTCAGCCTTATGTACTCCCTCTGCAGTAATTCATCTTTCCCCATTTTTAGGGGGCTACTGTTCAACTTTTTCTTTTTTGACAAGTGAAGAAAAGCATGCAGCTACAATTTTCTTAGAGGTATTACAAATATTTTTCTCTTACATATAGCTCATCAAGATTTCAAAATATTTATTCTTTCCAACATACTGCTCCCTCCCAGTCCACTTTTTAACGTCCCACAGGAAGCACAGCAGGATGGGAGAAGCTAGAAGTCCATGGCAGGTCCAGCCTTCAGTGCACTGACCTGCTGCATTTCTCCTGTCAGACTGTTGTAGTTCTTCTGCATTAGTGAGTTTGCAGGGTTCCAGGAACACTGTTTGTGTAATTTCTCTCTCATTTAACGTATCAGTTCATTCTCAGAATAAAAACCATTTAGTGTTTCTGAACATACAGGATTTTTATTTTAATTGGCAACTACTGCACTTTGAAAAGGGCTGTAGGCTGCATTGTTACAAACCTTTCACGCAAACGCAGTGTTGTTTCCAATCCAGTCACATCTCTTATTTTATTTTCAAGGCGTACTTTAAGAAGTATCTGTTTTGCAGATAGACCGATTCGTAACAAACAGATTTTGAATCATGTCTATCACAAGCACTGTGCAGACAGGCAGACAATAGCAGGCCCATGGCCAACCTGACAAATGTTAGATGCAGATTTCCATTGTTTAGCTTGTATTTTAGGTTGCGCTGGGGAATCTCTTCTGTTATTGCACTCCCTGCAATTGATTGTTAAAAATCACACCCCTGTTCAAATGTTGTTATTAACACATCCAACAAGTGGCAGATTGTTTCATAGGAGCAAAATTTACCTGAATAAGTGATGCATTGAATGTGATTTTTACAAGTTGCAAAATGGATGTTTAACTCCCGTTATTTTAATCTAGATCCTATCTAACCAACTGTAATTTAAATCGCAGTATAATGTAAAATAAAATACTTTTGTGCCTTCTGTTGTATGTTCATCTGTATCTCTGAGCCTCACCAAAAATGTGTAGGCTTTATGTATTTAGTAAGTTTACTGAAAGATGAAAAATAGTACTTTTCAGCAGGAAAATCCCATACGAGTAGACAAGCATGTTCATTTACATTGAACATGTGGAAAACAGAACAAGATTTTTGAGCAGACTTTATTAGCTAAGCTTGTTGGGATTTGTATAGTTGGGATCTGTATATGCTGCCAACCATTCCTCTCTCTGAAAATAGTCCTAAGTTGCCTTTAGAGCTATTTGTAGCAGTCTGCAAGGATGATTGGCTGGAGATGGACTTCTGTCATCGTTTAGGGTTAAACCAACCCTAGAAAAGACAACGTGAAGGCACATTGCAATAGGAGCAGTTGAGGGAGGGAAGGGTTTATGAGCACTACATCTGCTTTCTCTCTGGGTCTAGGGGATGAAGTAGTGTTACTTGTCTGCAACAGCAAATCGTTCTCCGTCACAGCAGCTCTGCCGCATTTCTTGTTTTAGTGGTGATATATCAGCAAGTTTCTACCAGTTCTTGCACTTGATGACCCAACACCACACAGCAGCTGAGGCAAGTGACTACACCAGCATCCATCCAGAGCATGGTCTGCATATGAATAACATGCACAGACGCTTAGATTGCAATTTTTTTATCCCTTATGTCTTAATGGGAAGCAGGAAGTACCAGTTGGCTGTAAGAAGAGGAGCCCCGTGGGGCCCAACGGGGCTGCTCCTTCACAACCTGTACGCAGAACGTGGTTCCTTCCCCACATTGCCGCGGCAGTATCAAAGAAAGCCACATGTGATGGAAACTGTGTGCTGTTTCCACCTGCAGGTGATGTTACAGCCCTGTAACGCTAATGAAAGGCCACCTATACCGTCAAAATATAATTAAAATGTAAACTAATCTCAGTACAAAAAGGTAAGTATAGCACCTGCCTCTGTCAGCCCTAGTCTGACTCACTGCTCTGTGGTGTAACAAACCTGACTGAATATGCAGTTGGAGCTCAACCCACACAGCTTCACTCTAAATTAACAGTGACAGCAGCAATGGAGAAGTATCTTGCAGGCGCCATCAGAAACTTTTGTTATCAGATACTTGACAAAAACTACTTTTTCTGAAATTTTTATTCATTTCTTGCTAAAATAGTAGCAGTAAATACGCATAGCTAAAGAATTGTACATTTGTAAGTGATTGCTGTGCTTACCACAAAGCCCCATAGAAAGTTTGATGTATGGTTAGCATATGCTGTATTGAATGGGAATACAGCTAAACTACGCTAAAGCTGGCATCAGATTTCTTGTGCTAAGTGAATTTAGCATGTAACACTATCTTGAATGAGATTCAAACCGTAATGACTCGGATTTGTATTTTGTACCAGGTTCTTGAAATAAATTGCACTATTTTTACTGCAACAGAAGAGATAGTTGGAAGAGGGAGGAGAGAGAGTTTCAGTGACACACACTGCAAACTTCATGAGATAATTGTCCAGAGGCAATTTAGGTCTTTTTTTTTTTTGTAATTTCCCCTCCCCCCTAGCATTGTTAAAGTGCTTTTCAAGGATTACAGCGTGCTCTGGGAATACTATCTATCTCTATTTTTATCCATAGTTTACAAAGACTCCCCGGCTGCAGACAGGCAGCCGAAGGAATTCAGGAGGAGCTCGAATGCCATGCCGAGCTGCTCTTTGTAGTGAACCTGAGCCTGTCTGCAGCCCTACCTTGCCTAGTTATGCGTTGCTTTCATCTTAGCTGCTCACAGCCAACATGGAAATTGCTTCTTGCAGAAGGGACAGCATCAGGCCCTCTATGCATTACCATGCCGCTAGATTTAAAAATCTGTCTATATGTTAGGGGTACATTTATCCTCACAGGGCATGATAACTGGCTTTTAAAGGAAATTAAAACAAAAATTTTTAAGGAAATTAAATCAGCAGCCCAATGACAATAAAAATAGATCTCATATCAAGGTTTATACTTTTAATCCATTTCAGATTAAAGTTGATTATCTTAAATAGTTATATAACGTAGCCATTAATTACTGTACATGTTAGGCTCCAGTTTGGAAAAGCAGTCAAGCATATGCCTAGCTCCAGTAGAGTCCTTCTTGAGCTTGAACTTCAACTTTTGCTTCAGTACTCAAGGATTTTAGAATGAAGTTGAGGAAAATGCATTAATGGGTATTGAATTTTGAATAGTATCTTGGTGTGCTTCTGCTGTATACCTATCCTTTCATGAGCAAACTTGCTCAGAAAATGTATACATCTTCTTCATACGGAATAGTATTACTAATGGTGATGGAAAGAAGCGCTTCAGAAGCTGTTAAAAAAAAGCTATAAAAGTCTTTATGCAAAATGGTGTTCCCCCAAAGGCTTCCCAGGGAAGCTCCGCAGTGGTAAAGCAGGGCAGCAAGTCCTTGTGTCAGTGGGCATAGGAGAGAATGTCACAGCAGAGCTCCATGTGGGGATACCTGCAACAGGAACATCTCAAAGCAGTCTTGAAGTGATATTGTGAAGAAGGCATGCAAATATTTTCTACCTACAACACAAAAGTAGTTAGTCGTTAAAGGTGTAAGGTTGTTGCCAAAACAGACTCCTGAAAATCTGTTAACTGGATTTTCTTTGAATGAAGCTTGAGTAACAGAACATAGTTGCATGGTCCAGAGCATTGGTCAGAAGAAAACAATTCCCTTTCTGATCTTATACTTTATACAGATAATTATTCTGAGCATGTAAAAGATTCAGTATTGAATTCATGTAGAGTCTGGGAAGATTCATAAAAGTTCAGTCTTAAATTTATGCTTGACTGAATAACCTCAGACATAGGCAGTTCTTTAAATGTCTCTGATGAGACCCTATAATTTTAACATAGCCACAAACAAACAGCAATAAAAGTATCTTCCTCTTCCCAAGGCCCTTATGGCTCACACAAGAATGTGAAGAACGTTATTTGAAATAAACAGATTTTTCAAAAGCCATCAGGTAATTGCGAGAAGGAAGAAGACAATACCACCCTTTATACCACGATGCTGTCCTTTGATAGAGGCAAATAAAGAGCAACAGAGAAATTCTAGCAACTTACTGCTGAAACACAAAAAAAGTAGTCTGGAAAAAGCTGAACAGTGTAACTTGATCATCTACCAGATCAGTCAGCGCCTTTGGTCAGCACACCCTGGGTGTACAAAGAAAAGACAGTGGCCACTGTCATATACTGAAGGTCCAGTTTATGTTTCCTAGTTGCTGTTCTCTGTTTTCCTCCTTAAATTAGGAGGTGATTAAGCATGTGGATTTTATTGCCTTTCCTCCTTGTCCTTTATATGGCTGTTGCAGAGCTGGGTCTAGGGTACAAGTATTGCAGAGCCCAAGCTTGGGGAAAAAAAAAAAAGTATTGTTTCTGTTTGTACGCCTAGAATTCTGCACAAAGCCAGTATATTTCTTGGTCGATGTTTGCAGGGTGAATTGCTAGTGGCTTCTGCTTCTTTACATCTGGTATTTAATACATTATAGACAACATCAGTGCATGAACTGCAGATTGCACTAGTACATGCCTAAAATGTGATTTTTAAGAAGATTAAATATTTCAGGAAATCTGATGTTGGATCTGTGTGAGGCCAGTAAGCAGGCCAAATTAAGCAAAATTCTGTCCAGAATTTTATTCCACTGCTTTTGTGCCAGATTTTCAACCTCACTTCATTCAGGTGGCAATTTTTGAACCTGAAATTTTTAGAAAGCACAAATAGCTACATGAAAAAAACTATGATCACAGTAGTTTATGTTAAAATGTATTCACTAAATCTATACCACTTCAGTGTTCATCTTCAAATACCCAAGAATTATCTGGACCCCTGAGAGAACGTTAATAGAACATACTGTTTTTAAAGCTGATGATGATGTTCTGTAAGTTTCAATTGTTTGAAGCTGACACCCCTTCAAATATGGTGAACATGTACAGTACACCAGTAAAATTTTGTGTAGCTAGCAATTATTTGTTGACTAATAAGTAAAGTCTGTTCCAAAGCACCAAGTGAAAGAAATAGCATCACGAAGTGATGAAACCATGAACTGCAGCTTAACTAAACAGAAGTTTAATTTTACTTTCAACTCCCCTACCTTTCACTCGTGATAAGTATCAATTCTAATTTTCTTCCGTGTTGCCACAACATATAGCATTGTGCTGCATGAAAATTTTCAAATAAAAAAGAAATGCTTCAGTATTAACTTTTTTTAGAAAAGAATTTAGTTTTATCACATTTCATATTTTTATGATTTCTATCCAAAACCTCCATAAAACATTCACGTTTATTAAAATTACTTTTTTATCAGAAAGCTAGTAAAAAGAAAATGATTCAGTAATTTTACATAAACAAACACGGATGTGCTCTGCCCAAGGCATTTTTTCAATTATACTTGCTTTGTCCCGGAATGCTCCTTCTCATTAAGAGGCTGATCCCGATCAGAGAGGATTGCATGCTACAGGATCAAAACCCGCAAGAATCAACTTCCCTGACCAAAGCCATTTTTATGCAAGCTTATAAATTACATTCCTATCTATGATCTAAAGTAAATATAAGCCTTTTATTGCCCTATCCAGCGATTATTGCTTAGCCAGCTCTCCAGATCCTGACAAATTTGGAGGTTTTCATTCAGGTAATCTGAGTAGACTATAAGCTATCTTTAAAAAACTGCAGGCAAGTTTCAAAACTCCACTTGACTTAAGGTAATTGCACATGGTTTTGTATAAAAAGTGAGCATCTTATTTTTATTATTAATACAAAAGATATGGAGAAAACATCTTATTAATTATAAGAAGATTAACCATGGGTGCTGTTTCAGTAAGAGAGTCTGAAAGTAAGTACTGTTCGAAAGAATTTATTCTAGCAGACAATAAAATATCTTCAAAACTAAGCAATGAACTGAAAGCCAGATTCTAATCCTTTTAATTCAATTGCATGGATAATCAGTTCTCTGAAAAGATTATTTCAGTATAAAAATGGAAAAAAAAAACAGTTAAAACCAAGGGAAAAATCTCAGGCTGAGCAAAGGTGAACCTCACTTGTTGCCAGATTCAACCAAGGCTGTTCATAATACATTTTTCTTTACCACCTTGCAGTAACACCAAGAAACTCCCCACAGAGAAGGGGTTTTCCAACAGAGAACCCAGATATTGAAGGAGAAACATGGTCAAAAGGGGAGAGACCATGAAAAGGCAGCAGGAGCAGGGAAGCCTGCTGCTGCAGAGTGCCACTGAGCCCCCTGGTCCTCCCAGCATTGCTTCCTTCCTCTGGAGTTAGAGCTGCCGGGCCATGGGACAGCACAGAAAAACCCAGAGGTGGTGCTCCTTCACAGGCAAATATCTAGAAACGATAAATACAACAAGTATATGGAAAGTATGTGAAAAAAACAACTGAAATTAGAAGATATCCAGGCAGAGAACAAGGAGAGCCCCCATGCTTCTAAGAGGCAAAAAGCCTCAGTGGTATAGCCATTTTCTTCTAGTATTTAACAAGCCCATCATCCTGGAAAGCACCCTTTGAGCAAGGCATAAATTAGAAAGCACTTGCTTAGAATCCCTCTTAGAACAGGTGCAGCTTATCAGGATAAATTGTTTATGTCTGTACTATATTCATCAGTCTCATGAACAAACCAAGCTATCTTGCTCCTGTTTGGCATGTATTTGCCAAACCAACAGTGTCCACCTTTAGGATTTCACTAGTTTAGATAAGCAATACACTCCTGTTTACCAAACACAACCACCAAAGCCCTTCTTGGTAAGCACGGCCATGCTAGCAAAAGCTCCTCTTGGTGTACTGTAGCATTATCTCAATTTTACCTCCTTGCAGACACCACTTGCATCTTTGCATGATGCATCCATGGCCACAGGATGGTGAAGGAATGAAAGTGGATGAAGTTGCATTCACCTCTAGTGGTAAGAAATTTGTTCAGTTGCTCATCGCTTGGCAGCACGAGGAGATTCAAATAGCACAGACAGCACTAAGCAGAGAAAACATGGAAATCAGTTATTTTGTTTCCTTCTGCCATGACTTCAGCTCACTGTACAATTCCAAACTGGGGCTGAGTAACAATTTGCCATGAATATGACAGTTGAGCCTCTGCTGTTTATAATTTTTCCACAAGTGAAATTAAAGTCCTGCTGACTTAAACTTCTTCAACTTTATTAAAAGACGGTATTTTAGAATTTCTTGGCTGTCTCCCAGTTTCCTGACTTGAATTCCCAGGCAGATTTCATGTTCTCAGCTGCTGCCCACAAATTTGAGTGAAAGGGGAAAAAGGAAACTTTTTTATTCTTGGTGACTTGAAGGATCCTTTTTCTTCTGAGTTGTCTGATACCTCTTTACTGTCTTCTCTTTTCCCATGAACAAGGCGTCTTCTACCACATTTTGGGATATTTTATTCTTTACTGCCACCAGGGTATCTTCTATTAATTTGCTGCTTTCTATCAAAGTTAGCTGCTCCTCTTTTGACACCAATGTCCTTTTAGTGGGTGATTTCTGATCCAGTCAGCATGCTGCTTTGAAATTTTTGGCAACTAAGATGTGAATTAACCATTCCAAGTTGGAGTCTCAAGGCTCCAGAAAATTTCAAAGCCACACACTAATAATGGAGGCTTTCATGAAATTTGCTTGCATTTGTTCTCCTGGAACCCACAGAGTTCAGGTGAGTTCAAGCCAAAACCATATCCCTCCACACAGCATCATCAGTGGTATTAGTGATTTTTTCCACTACCTGCAGATGTGGGAGTGTCAAGTACTGATTTACTGTGGGCCTCAGGAGCTTTTAAGCTACCTCCCATTAACACTTACCACCACGGTTCACATTCAGATGTTCATGCAGCAGCTCCTCTTAATTTTAATCAGTGTTACATTTACTCGTAGAGTATCCTGTTTTGAAGGTTAATGCATTTGTTCTTGTTTCTATCACATTTCAACAAGACCCTCCAAGTCTGAGGAATCATAAAGACCCTTGATTTCCAGTTCGGTAATCTGACCTGAATTCTTCTGTTGTGTTTCCTGGAAAAAAAAACATGCTTTCTGTAACACTCTGGCAGATGTTGAGCTCAGACCTCCTGGAGCGATTTCTATGACCTTGATCATGCTTCTTCAGTCAATCTTAGTGGGATATAAAGTTTTATATTCACATCTCAGCATATTCAGAGCAGACCAAAACAGAGACGCTTGCTTGGAGATCAGAGAACAGCACATTATAATCATGAACTGTGAAGTCTCTCAAAGTTGACTTCAGGAGGCAAAGAGATATATTTGAAAAACATGCTAATTCAGACAAATATGGTTTTATTGGAGGGGCTCAGTAGGCCTGTTACTGCTGTTGCACGCAGCATGCACACCCTAGGTCATGTGATATAGATACACCTTGGCAGGCTCTTCCTCCCCTGCACAGCCAGGAGCTGTTGCTGGCTCTGAAGTCCACCCTGAGTCTCTGAGCATGGCCCCAGAAGTATGAGCTGAAATTCTGCAGCTTCCACATTGCTGGAAATGTTTCACAGCCTTTGGCCGTGAAAAGTGTTTTACAAGGGGTGAGCACATTGCAAGGCTATTCACTCTACTGAATTTTAAGCACCTCATTTAGTTGTCTCCTAGGCTTTTCTTTTTACCAACAGAGAGGATCAGGTTGGGGGCAACTTAAAATTTCTAAGTTAGGCTTCTGCTCAGAAAAACACTCTATAGGAGCTAACTCTCTCCCCACTGACTAGAGCTCAGGAAAATAAGGGGCTTATCTTGTAGTATCTTATCTTAGGCGGTTTGCACGTATCCTCTGACTAACACACAACCTAATGTCACAAGAGAAATTTCAACTGGATGCTTTCAAACTCAGTTGGAATTTAGCTAGAGAAAGGCTTCAAGACATTGTCCTCAAGCTAACCAGCTGAGATAGTTGATACCCAAGGAGATATAGTTAAAACAGATAATTCCTTCATGTATTGCAGACAAGAGCGATTAGTATAACATTCACAAGTCAAAAAAAGCATTACAAGCACCATGCATTCTCTTTTCGTATAATTTTGTGGTTATGTTTTTCATCCTGGAATTGATTTTGTGTTGCATCTTCTTCTTAGACTTGAAAGTGCTTTACTGCTCCTTGTTGATTGGCAGTTATTTTGGTTTTTGTTTTTTTGGTTTTTTGGGTTTTTTTTTGTGTTTTTTGTTTTTTGCTTTTTGTTTTTTTTTTTAATGAGGGGAGAAGCAAAATGTCAACTGAACAAAAAACTTTGTATTTCCTTCATTAAAAAAAAAAACACCAACACCAACAAAAAAACAATAGTGTCAGAAAATCATAAAGTAACATGGATGGTCAGAAGCTCACAGGCTTCTATAAAAGCAGTCAGATCCCTGTATAAATTACATTGTTGATCTTGGTTAAAGAATTCTGTTGTGTTAGAGTCTGTTACATGCTGTTGCCATGCAAATTATTTGGCTGGCACTACTGACAGTTTGTCTAACTGGATTGCAAGTTGTTTATTAATGCAGTGTTGGAAAATCATGTGAAACTAACTTCTTCTGAGACCAAGTCAATATTTATCTACATTTAGAAGATGCAGCTGCCATGGTGATGGAAGAGCTATGTGGAGGCCAGGCATGTCTAATTTCCATGTCCCCCTTGCAGGCACAGTGTGCTCAGGCCTCTGTGGCAGGTATGTTCCCCATACCCTTGGGAGGCTCCCTGTATAGCACCTTGGTAGAGCTAAGTAGATAGCCTGGGTGTAAGACAGAGCAGAGTGGCCAAGAGCCCCCCAAGACAGCAGCGCTCCCAGTGTGTACGGTACCCTAAGTGTATGGTACCAAGTGTTCCCTTTTCTTCCTAAACCAACAGGACAGATTTTTGTGCATGGTGAAGCCAGACAGGGAGGATGGTACTCCTGCCCCTCAAATTTAGTTGCCCACCTTAGCCAAATTAAAGCAAGTGTGCCAACTCTTGTTTTTTTTGGAGTAATTTCACATCAAGACTTGAATTTGGCAGTCTCAGCTGTCCTTTTCAGGAGTCTCTCTTTCTCCCTCTGCTGACTTTAAAGACAGATAAGTTAACATAAAAAGAATAATAAAATTCCTAATAATATTCGTCTCATGCCTTGCATGGGATTCCAAATTGGCAATGGTCAACATGAAACAGGGGTATGTACAAGACACTAGCAAAAGCACCGACCTCTTTGAGAGTACAGACTTTACACTGCCCTCCTTTACCTGCTTGTCAGTCAATGGAGAAGAAAAGGACAGAGGTGGAAAAAAAGAGTCAGGAAAATATCCAAGGCCTCCAAGAGGCCAGGGCTCATGCTCATGGCCAAGTAAGACCATCACCACAGCTCATGGTAAAAACCCCTGTGACTGCGAACCAGCCCTCTGCCATCTCTGAGGGTCAGCTTGCATTACGCACAATCCAGTTTAACAAAAAAGCAGACTTTGCCCCAAAGATCTTACACTGCTGGTTTTCTCTGGGATGCAAGTGTACATCAACTAGATATTTATTAGAACAATAGCATTGTTTAAAAGAAGAATAAATTCCATTATTTGCTGGTTGTGGCTTGTGTGTGGGCAACAGGAATACAGACAAATGCCTCAACATGTTGGATTTAAACACTTGATTGACAAGATGTTATGTCTGCCCCAAAGTCAAGACAGAGCTGCAAGTGTGTGGCCTTCAGGGAGCTGGCTGAGCCTGACAGAGAGTGAGGAGTCCTTGCCTTATTATCTTCTGAGTTCTTAATTTCTTCCCTTTCCTGGGAACATCAACATGGTGTTTATATAGCTGCTGGAGCCAGGAGATGGAAAACATATGAGACACTGAAACGCAACTTAGAGGTCAAAGTAGCCCCAGTGGCACTCTTCTAAACCACAGCAGAAAACATGGCAGATATAAGTGAATCCTGCACTGCTGGCATCACACAGAAATGTTGTTACTGGAAGAGCTGGACAGTGAAGCAGGGAGCTAAGATGAAGTTCACATTAGAAGTGTAGAAAGGAGGTGCTCGTGGCCCTTGGGCCATGGGTCTTTGGACCATGAGGTCTGAAATAGCCACCTGAGATTATTCTCACAAGATTTTGTAGTGCAGCAAATGAAAATGTCAGCAGTCAGGATGCCTTCTCTGACTGAACCAATGTTAAGCCTTGATGTAGATTAAGGGTGAGTAGGGACTGATGAGAGCAGCCCAAAAGAGGGACTTCTCTCCGGCAAAAGCTGCAAGGTCCCCGCAGACAGAAATCTCAGTTTGGTCTCTGACTTCTGTGCAGACACTGCACTTTGTCAGTCAGCCATGTAACTCCCACGTATGGAGCACTCATTTGTTTTATTTGTGGACCCACCTGTCATAACAAACCAATAGTTAAAATTAAACTTTTTTTTTTAATACTCTAATTGGAGCTAGAGTTTATCCATTTAAGACAAAATTCAAATGATCACCACTCGCCCCTTAAGGAATATGAAAGCATTTGCTGGTTTTAAATAACAAAAGGATCAAAGATGAAATCTGACAAATACCACAGTAACCATCCAAGTTTCAGGCTATCCACCTGCTGAAATGTCCCCAGATAGATGTGTATACCCTGAAAGTAAACAGAGAGAGAAAAGAAAGAGACAAGACAAAGATGAGCAGATAAAAGAAAGACCTGAAGGTGTGAAACTGGATAAACACCACAGGCAGGACTGAGAAACCCATACGTTGAATAAAGCTTTAAACCGTGAGTAATCCTTAGATACTAGCAGGCCCAATGACTGAACAAAAGATTTGTTACAGTGTGAATAAGGAAATCAGTCTGGCCAATACTCAAATGAGAATGAAAAGTTCTTCTCAGCAAAAGAGATTAAAGATATTTTTAAAGGCAATGTTAGAGTACTTTTAACATTTAATTGTACCCAAAACAAAACTATCATGAGCCTTAATATTTCCAGTGTTTTCACTGTTAAGGAAGAAAGCTTTACTGCTTTCCAAAAGCTGATACGTAAACCGCTGTGCTTGTCAAGTAAGATTTTCTTATAATACATCATTCATTTTTTTCAGAAGGAAGAAGACAATGGTCTGTATACAAAACAATCTCCACATTATTATGTTCTTGATCAGGAAAAGGAAAGGGTAATTTTAGACATCTCTGTATTTGGCAGTTTTGTAGGATCTAAAGTAGTCTATGAACTATCGTGTTTGAACAGATCTATATCTGATAAGTAATTACACTTCCCAAGGACAAACCCACCCAAATCAAAGCATGGATGATCAAAAGTCATGCAACAGCTAAGCTTTCCCTGAAATTAAAAACATAGCACTACCAAGAGCAGTTCAATAAAGAGGAGGATGTCAAGCAATCTTGCTGTCTTTTCCAATTTCTTTCAGTTAGCTACATGATTTACTATACACTCCTTCCAAGTCCAGAAAACACTCCTGCAATATGTTGTTCCAGGTATCTTCTATCCTTTAGCTAAGGAAGGATATACTGAGATATGTTATAACCAAATGCACATAGTGTTGGCATACTCCAATTACAATTGCATTATCAGCTTTAAAAAGAAAAATTAAGCACTCCATTTCTAACTGAGAAGAGGTGGAAGTAATGATGTAGGAAAAAAAATTGTTTAGATTGAAGTACTGCACTGGGATGTAAGACATAACTTCTTTAATCCTATCTATCTATGCATTCAAACTACAAAATTCTAACCAGTGATTAATCACCATATAATCCAAACTTCTTCTCTTTAATCTTTAAGTTAATGGAGAAAAAAATAATCTGGATCAATAATACTGTAACAACTTAGATACTGTATATATATGCTAAACTAACATGGCAGATCCGCAGCAAACTACAATACTTAATATATTCATGCCATTTTCTCAGGAAGAACATAAATTCATGTGAACCATGTTCACTCCCAGTCTAATGACTCCATCCTGCAAACACTTACAGGCTGGCTTTCTTTCTTGTGTGATCAGTGGCAATGAGTAACAGGTCTCAGCCAGCCAAGTCAAAGTATTTACAGAGTAAAGCAGAGAGGGGAATCAAGTCTACCTCAATGATACTATAGGCATGTCACGTCAGGGTTATTGGAGGCAAGCAAAGGACTGATTCGTTCCATCTAAATTTGCTTTATGCAAGGACTGCACCTCAGAAAATATATCACACCACGTTCAGCTTCTTCCTTCTCTCTCCTGTCCTTAGATCACAAACTCCTCAAGGGAGATCCAGTCCTTCCAAGCTTTTATCTTCACCTGAGAGTATAAGGAACCCACAGCAATTTCTGGGTGTTTCTGTCTTTTCAACATCAAGTCTTCATGACCTTCTTCAAAAGATCTTGGTAAGTGTGCCATACAGTGATGCTGCAGCACATTCCCTGCTGCAGGGTGGCTACCAGAGCCAGGCAACAGGCCCTGGGCTCTGCTTAGGGACAGGAGCCACACATGCCCACACTCTTGACAAATGCTTCCAAAGCCAGAGCAGCGGGTGCCTCAGGGGAGCATCCATCCCTCATGCTGCCCAAGGGTGACCAGCAGGCAGGCATGGCACTGGGGAAAAGGCCCATGGGAGCCCACCACTGCTGAAGAGGTGACTATTTGGATCCACGCATTTCTGATGCACACACTGGCTGGTAGCAGATGCACTGGGAAGATCTGAGGGACGTGATAATTAAACCATGGTTGTCCCCAGTATAATCTCACATCTCTTAGTTAGGAAGGGTCTGAGCCTGGAGACACAACCTGGCAGGTCAAGCACTTGCTCAGAAGTTGGGGTGGGTGGGAAAGGCAGACCTATGTCCAAGCTGATTGGGGTAGGGGTCATGCAACTGTAGTCTCACGTAAAACATGAAAACATCTCAGAGCTGGATTCAGAGCACTTAACACCCTCATATACATTGTGACTTCTGCAACTAAAATGCAGCCTCTCTCTTGCCCCTGATATTCTGCTCTTTCTCCGCAGGAGGCCAACCCTGGTGACACCAGGGGATTGCTGCACATTGAGGGAGAGCAAAGGCTCTAATTAACAACTGTACTTTGGATCTGAGCAGGGATTTTCTTCTTTGCAGTGATGTCACTTGACAGTATTCCAAACAGTAATAAATTCCTCTTTGAAAAAGATTTTTTTTAAGTCCATAATCAGGAAGAAAAGCTTGATTTTATTTTCCTCCACTATTTGAGCTCCTAGAAATGTCAAAATCACCAAAGAGACATTTTGACTTCTCTTGGGCTGCAACTATCAAAAATTAGTGATGCTATTTATTATTCCAACCATAAAGAACAAGGAATTTCAACAGTATCCAGTTAGATTATTTTCTCATTTCTACCTTACTACAGAAACTTTGTTATAAATATTACTGAATTTTTCACTTCAACCACTCTATAAATTAGTTTCATGTTAATAAGTTTCAGCCTTTCCTACATTTATGGTTTTCACCACATTTTTATTTGAATCACAGCTATTGTTTGTGTCAGCTGAAATGTTTTGTTTCTCTTCATTTAGCCCTTGCATTTTCAGTTGTCACAGAAATAAATTTATGGCTGAATCAGCAAAAGTTTCTGTTCTAGCAGGATGTTAGTCTGTTTAGGCATAATCTACGGGGAAAACAACAGGAGGCACATTGCCTATCCTCCGTCTTACTTGAAATAATTTCTTCTGTAGAGATGTTATGCTACAATAGTGATGTTCCTACTCAAAAGGAGTAAGAGACCTTAAAAGCTGAGGAAGAAGAGAATCTGGAAAGCAAGGGAACAGTGGTGTTTTCTTACTGTCTTCAATAGTCCACCTCCAGGAATGGGCAGACTTAAGAAAACATTTTTGGCTAACATGAGTGCATGTCTGTGACTTTGTCCTTCTAGAAAACGGAGCTAATACGCAAAAGGGAGCCTCCTTTGCTCATTGTTGCCAGCTTTTGTGGCTTTATGTGAGACCTATGATATTAGCTGTTTTTCTTGTAGCTTCAACTCCTTGGGGCATGTGTGGGTGAGACTTTCAGCTTCTACTTGCAGAGTAAAGCTATCTTTCTAGCTCTCTTGATAGGGGAGAGAAGTGAGAAACAAGACCCAAGAGTACCCTAAAGGCTGAAGAGCTCAGAGGCAAATAAAACATGTACAATTACTTTCAGGAATGTCCTCGAATATTGTGGTCAGTTTTGGGCCCCTTACTGCAAGAAGGACATTGAGTTACTTGAGCGTATGCAGAGAAGAGCAGCAAGGCTGGTGAAGGGACTGGAAGACAAGACTTATGAGGAGCAACTGAGGGAACTGGGATTGTTTAGCCTGGAGAAAAGCAGGCTGAGGGGAGACCTCATCACTCTCTGCAACTACCCGAAAAGAGGCTGCAGTGAGGATGGTGTCGGTCTCCTTTCTCAGGTGGCAAGCGATAGGACACAAGACAACAACCTCAAGTTGTGCCAGGGGAGGTTTAGCTTAGGATATCAGGAAGAATTTCTTCATGGAGAGGGTGGTCAAGCATTGGAACAGGCTATCCACGCAAGTGGTGGAGTCCCGATCCCTGGAGGTATTTAAGAGACGTGTGAACATGGCACTAAGGGACATGGTTTAGTGATGAGACTTGGCAGGTCAGGTTGATGGTTGGACTTGATGATTTCCAGCCTAAATGATTCTATAAGTCTATGTGAGACTCCGATACTGATCTCAAAAAGCCATTGTACAGATTAACCAGTTCATGTCTGTAAACAACTACAAATAAAAATAGTTATAATGCCAGTTATACTGGTCACCATTAAGGTATTTAAAATTTTGTCTCTGCTTGATTAGTGTTACCATAGTATTATCTATGCAAAGGTACCATGACAACTTCAAATACTTGCAAATGCTAATTTTATACATGTTAATGTTGACCACTGCATTATTAACTAAATCATTGAGGTTTATAAGGACTTCAACAAGACAAAAAACACTATGAGAATTGAGGAGAACAAAGAGATAATAGTAATTCTATACGAGTGAAAATACTAGGTGGTCTGTAATATCCTTATTTCCATTTAGTTCTGTATACTGTGCATAGGAGCTACTGAAAGAAGAATCAACAAACCCATCAATGTCTTTCACTAAACCATCAGAAAATAAATCTCCCCTCCTATGTCCCCAGAAATGTGTCCTGTGTCTTCACTTAACACTTCAAGATATACATCTAAAGAGCAGGGTTAGAGAGGAAGGCCAAATCTTTCAGAAAAATGCTCAAGATGAATGGCAATGAAGGTTGTTCATAAATTTTATTCATGTTGGAGAAGTGCCAGCTGCACTTATCGTTAATATTTGAAAAATTAATTTTACTTGCCAAAAGACCCTTTCAAGACAGATGCTTCAATTCCTTTTTAAAATGCGAGATCAAAATATGAATGATTGGTTACTTTATTTTGAAACGTTACAAACTCTGCCCGAGATCAAATTCATGACACAGTCAAACAAGCTGAAATTGAAGAACAGGTTGTGGGGCTTTACTTATGTTGATAAGAATAGGCTGTTTCTCCATCACTAACATTTACGAAGAAAGAAAAGAAAAATTATATGAAAAAGATGATTTATATCTTGTTTAAAGGGGGAAAAATCTTTCATAGGAAGAGGGCAGGCCTCCAACAAATATTAGGGATCCAAAAGACCCTTTACTTCCCATTAACTCCATGTAGGATCCTGTATGGCTTGGTCATTATAATGCACTGTTGCTGTGCGTCTCACTGGAGGAAAGCAGGATAAGCAATCAGTGCTGAAAGGTGAGGGAGAGCCTAAGAAGCTGGTATAGCCAAGATCTGAAGCAGGTAAGTACTGTGACTGTACCTGCTTCCAGGTAGGATGTGCTACAGTAGCAATCAAAGGAAAAGAGTGAAAATCTTGTTTTGTATTACTGATCCAGTTCTGTATAGCTAAGCTTAGCATTAATATTTATTTTATTTTGTGTCTCTCTTACAAGTGTTATTACAAAAAGCTTTATAGGATTTCAGAATATATGATTAAACTTTCCCCCACCCATCCAGCTAACTAAATTCTATTTCACTTTTTAAAGATAAAGCATGATGTATAATATATGACTGGGAATCAATGGCCGTATCTTCTGTACATACAGAGCTGGACATCAGCCAGATATTCCAGACAGAAGTCTGGTTCCCAGAGAGTGTTTGCCTTAAGGAGTGGTATCTAAAGAAGTTTTATAGCCGCCTGCTGTCTTTGTTACCTTTCTCCTCAGTGTTTCTGCTCTTAGCTAGCTCTTATTTCTTTTTGGAACAAATTTTCTCCAGCTATTTCCTGGTATCCACTTTGGGTACCTGATTTTTTATTGCCATTCTTTGGATACTCAGACAAATAATTTAATAGTCATTAAACAATTATGCAGCCACTGTAGCACTAAGGATAACTTGATACATGTTTCTGTAGAAACTGCCTCCCGCAGATCACTGTGGGCACAGCTGATCGGAGTGTAAGAGAAAAAAAAAAGAAGCAAACAAAACAAAACAACAACAACAACAAAAACAATTAGTTTTGTCTCAGCTAATATAAAATACATACAGGGGACTCTTTGATTCATCCAACATAGGCAGCTCATACATCTTATGATATAACCACTATACTGAGATCAGAATGCCTGAAATCATTAGTGACAAAAGATTTGTGTGGGACAGCAAGGAGGTTAGAACAGCATCAGTATCTGGGTTACAGAAAAAAATCTGGAAAAATTAAGTTCATGTGAAATTTATGAAAAATCTGTCCTTCAAAGTTGTACTTCTCAGTAGAGGAGGCAGGCCTTGCTGGTGAGAAACTGCAAAGGGCAAGTGAGACAGGAAGCAAGCTGGTACTGCAGGACTTGTGCAACCTTCATGGTAGGGCATGAAGATTGAAATTCAATATGAATTAAATATGGGAGCAAGCTTAGGGTTAATAGCATATCCAGTAGAATCTGATGGGTGATGGGTGTTTAAGCTAGCAGGAAAGAAAGCTATAATAAGATCCAATGCCTACAAGCTGAATGTTGACAAAATTCAGTCTAGAAATAAGACTCTGAAGTTTAGCTGCCAGAGTGATTAACTACTAGAATAATGTGTGTAGGGATGAGTAAATTCCTGCATACAAAGACCATCCATTTTCCTAAATGACAGAGCTACAAACAGGAGTTCTGAGCGTGGTACAGAAATTAGTGAGCACATTCTTCTGGCAAGTGTCATGTGTCATGGAAAAGGTCATACCAGCCCATCAACACCACACCTTCAACTCTTCAAATCCTCTTCATTTGCTCTGCAATTGGGTGTACTCCAGAGATCTGCATTGCTGCTGCAAGGCCACAGGCATGCTCTTCTGTATTCAGATCACACATCAATGCCTTTTTGCAGTACATCTTCCGAAGGTGCAGCAACAGATGACCCAGGTTCACTGGGCCCTGAGCTCAGCAGGGAATCCTCCTTTTGCCTAAAGAGTATCCTCAGTGACTCATGGTCTTTTGTTTTTTGTCTTTCTGAAACTACAGAAATTTCTATCTGAAATTTCTTCAAGTTTCACTTTTTGTATACGGATTTGGTAAATTCCAAGATTCAAAATGAAAATCGAGAATTAGAAATTTGGGGTGAACTGTGAATCGCCAGTAAGATTTTAAAAAAAAAAGAAAAAAAAGGAATATAGGACTTAAAATGAAAAAATAAAGGAAGAGCCAGTAATTATATATAAACTTACATTATTTAGTGCAGAACTCCATCCTTACCCAAATTCTTGATTTTCAGCCTGTGCATAGCATCACTTCCAAATTATTAATGAGCAGGGCTCCCAGAGACCTCAAAGCTTATTTACATTTTTTTGTCTGTATCTAATCCATTTTTCTATAACAGCTTTGAGGTAGATTCCTGTAGTTTGTGCCAGGAATTTTAAACTCACCAAAAGGCTTGTAGAGGCTGGAGTCAGACAAAAGATGACAAAGCTCTGTTATTGGGAAGTGATAACGCTCAAGAGATTCTATTATGTATCTGTCACTCCCAGTAAGCTGAAGTGCCAGATTCTTGCATATATGGATTAACTTTCAGTCAGCATAGATAAAAGACTGTTGGTGTTGTTACTTTCACTAAATCCTCTCACACTGGGGATTTTTTGTAATTTTCTGTGGCTAAGCAGTACACAGTTGGAAAGGGAAGAACGCTGATGTGGATGAAAAAGGTACAGCAGTTACCTTTTCTAGTCAGAAAGCAAAACACTTCTGCAACTACATCAGAGATCATTGCAAGGACACTGTGCCAAGTACTGCTTACCCCTCACTGATGAAAACCCACTACCTTCAGAGCTTTTGGAAAAGACATATTTCATGAAAGCTGGTGCCAACCCTCAGCAGCCGTGCTAAATTTTGTCCAGTGATGATGATTAAGAGCTTCCCACTTTGGGAAAAGCATAGCAGTTTGGGGAATGGGGTGTCTTGGGGGGCCGGGGGTAGGCTTTCTACCCTGAGGCACCAGCAGCAGTGCTAACAGCCAGAAGCAGGTCCCACTGGCCACTGCTGCTGGTAGCTGCAAAGCAGTGCCCAAGGATGGGCATCCCTGTCCCCACGTGCCTGGTGGTGGGCCAGGGAGAGGGTCCGGTGGGGTGGGAGATGCCAGCTCTCGCCTGCCCTGGGAGTTGCCCCTTCCAGGGGAGGCAGCAGCATGGTCAATACCCCGCAGCAGAGCAGGACAGCACATACGCCGTCATTCCAAAAGCTCTCCAAAAAGCAGCGGTAAGATGCAGGAGGTTAACAGAGAGAAAAATTCATTGTCTGTTCCAGTGCAAGAGCACTGGAAACAAGGGTGTCAACTGAAACAAAAGGACCAGGTGCAACTAGGCGGTAAATTCAAACTGGACAAAAGGTGATGGTTCACATTCACTCACAACCACAGGACGCTACAGATGCTAGCAACTTACATAAGTTCACAAAGAAATTGGATGAATTCATGACTGAAAAATCCATCTCGCACTGATAAACACAAAGAAACTACTGCTGGCTCAGGAAGCACCTGCACCACAAATCACTGAAGCTGCAAGAGTAGTCCCAAGGTAGTTTCACTGTATGCTTGTCCTTGGCTTTATGCTTTTTCTTATGCATCTTCTATTTGACTCTCTTGGATGCAGGCTCCTGGACCTTTGATCTGATTCAGTTTATGATTGTTCTTGTAGTCCCATAATCTTCAGAGAATCTTGACCAAAGCTATGATGTTTGTGTAAAATTTGTGATGCATACAAGCGTGATTTACTGCAATAAATACATAACTGAAGGTAAGCACATGCTTTATTTTATTTTATTTATTTATTTGGTTATTAGTATGTTAAAAGTAATTGAAATCAGTCTATACAAGTTGTTTCCCACTTTTCATTTGGCTACACTTAATTTCTTTTATTATCCTGTCCACATGTTTAGCTTTCTTCTTGCTGCGCCATACTATGAAACAGCTCTGTGAAATAACTGGTGGAACACAGCCAGGGGGTGGGAAGTTGGGGTCCAAAGTTGGCAGATTGATTCCTATTCCTTTTGGGGGGAAAGAGACTTGGGTAAGAGAGTTTTTCTATAAGGACACAAGTCATCCACTGACAATCACCTCCAGGGCCAGAGACTGCTCTGTGCCTGTCTGATTTGCCAGTTTAGATGTGGCCTGTAAGCCCATATGTAATTCCTGTTTGTAGAATAGAAGATAGGCTGAGAACCCATTGAAGGAAAAAAAGGAGTCTTTCCTTTAATATTGTTGGGTTTTGGACCTGCAGGTTTGGGCCTGCTGTGCCTAGATTAGTTGGTGTTCAGAGTTACAGAAGTCCTAAAGGAGCACAAAGAAGATCTATCAATTCTGTGAGGAGCAAAGGCACTTTGAAGTATGCATCTGAAGCATATAGTGACGCTGGACATTTCAGCAAGTATTTGTGGGCTACTGTCTAAGAGATACCAAAAACTAATGAAGTTTCAGGGAAGCAACATTTAGGACAGGTAAAGTTGGAGTTTAAAGTGATTACTCATTTCTGGATCTGTTTTCCATATCAGGGGAATGCAGCACTGGAGTTGAAAATGCAGCAGTTTACAACACACAGAGGCACCAGATTCACTATTTGCAGTTTCCTAATTCTCACAAGCAACAGCCCTACAAGTTGCAGCTGACGCTAACGGATTTCATAGACCAGAACCATATGAAAGTCTTACATTCATTGCGATTTGTCTGTCGTATCATGTTACGACAGGATTACTGTACCAGTATTCCAATACAATATTAATGTGATGCAGATGTATTAGGTTCTTACACCCTCATTTCTACTGAAGTGTATTAGCAGAAGAGACATGTGGGTACAGTTGTACTCAGGTCTTCAAAGAATCCCTGAATGATCCAAACACATGCAATTCCCAGAAACATCCAGCTAGTAAGCTATTGACTGAAAAATATCTAGACCATCGAAAATAATTTTTGGCAGACAAGCTGAAAAAGACCCAAACTCCTTTTTTGAAGTTTGGTGCTGGTATAATATGTCTATATTTTATATATGTACGTAAAACCTCATGTAACAAATTTTGGATGGCAAAGACCTAAATAACAGTAAGTTGCAAATAGCGTTTCATGAAGTATCTTAACTTCTTGGCCTTCAGAAGTTGTCCTCAGGCACAATGAAAGCATAGGAAAATATTTTGTGGCACTCTTTTCCCTCTTTCTTTCAATGTATTTGCTTCTCAGTATTTAATGTAGGTTTGCTGATATGGGGATACAGCATATCATCAGTTCAAGTGAGGAGGGGAGGCTTTATTTTCACTATAACTGTGGGTAAGAACTACCTACTTCAGAGGGTACTATGGGGCTTAATTAATGTTTATCATGCCTCAGGAGTCTTACCCACATAAAAGGTATAATAAGAACTATACCTAATTAACTTCCTACTAAAAAGCAAAGTTTCATGAAGTTTTAAAGCAAAACAGTGGGTGAATTTGTAAACTCCATTTATTTGAATCCCTGAAGTAGGAAAAGTTAGTGGGGAAAGTGGTAAAAGTCTTCAATTAATTTTCCTCCACCTGTGGGATTTAATTAAGATGTTAGCAAAAACCTGCAAGTTTCCTGTGGGTATTTCTTATTTAATTTTCAGTTTCATTGAGACAGATCTTGCAGCTTAGAATAGATTTTTTTTTTTAAGCCATAAAGAGACTAATTCAAAAATAGATGTTAGTTTATTAAAGTTGAACTGGGTATGGATCAAATTATCTAGACAAAATTCAACAGTTATATGCAGCACTTTATATCCATTTGCATTCTGTAGTCTCCTTGCTTTGAATTGCTTTAAGAAGGATTGCTTAGGAGCTCGTAATATGTCTCACTGGCATAATTCAGCTCCATGCAGAGATACCTGAGCTACCTGTAAAAGAGCTAACTCCAGTGTTGGAAGCTACATAAGCTCTGATAGCTCAGAATCATATCTGAGTTAATTAGTCCTGGGGAGAAGGAGAATATATTAGCTTCAGTGGAGCGCAATGTAACATAGTGATATCGAAGTTACCTTCATTAGACATATCCTCAGGGGATATATTTCGAGCTGAAAAGTAGGAAACTATTAAAAGGACCCACACAACTGCATGCATTGCAGCACACCAAAGCGAAGTGCTCACCTTTGCCCTCAGGGTGCATCTACATGCACAGGTATGAGAAAGACCACTTCCACGTGCAGAACTATAGCCCATGACCAGACATACTCAAAATCTTGTATTAATGTATCACTAATCCAGGCTTTATCTTGACCTATCTAATGAACCCCTGTGGACAAAACTGAGAGCTGCAGAAGTCCCATTTCCTTGAGGACTGGTCACCACGTGGCACGAGGGGGCAAAAGGCTGTAGTGCAGAAGGCATCAGAGTTGATGAGCTCCAGCCATGTGTGGAAACAGCAATGGAACAAGGGCTGACTGAAGATGAAAAGACAGGAGTTAGAGAGAGAGGGAATTTTCATGCTTGTCCAGGAGAGTGTGGGTGAGCTTTAGAAGCTAAAGGACTTGTCTGAGAACCCTACCAGAGTAGGCAGAGGATTATGTGCAGTTCTGAGTGTGACTCCTAGCTCTGGACAATTCTTATTCCCTCCCATCACTTGACCAGCTTTCTAGCTTCTCTACGTCTCTCACTAATTCACTCAGTGCTCAGTGCTCGTCACCTCACTGAGACTGAAGAGATCTGACTTCGAGGAAAATGCCGGTGGCGTCCAGCATTGCTTGCACTGCACACAGCGAGAGAAGCCTGGTGAATGGGACTTGAAGCTACAGTGTGATAAGCACTCAAGCTCCTTGCCAGAACCCTGCTTAGTGTAGACAATTGAATACACCTATGGCAGTAAATGCTTAAGGCTGAGATTTTCAAAAAAGGTTTAAAGGAATTAAACACCCAACTGCCATATACGTTCTCAGTCTAAGTGCTTTTCTGGACTGGGGCCAAAGTGCTAATCAACTTGCAGTCCTGAGCTCATAATGAGGAACTTAAATCCCGACAGCTCCAGTGTGCTGCTTCCCTTCTTATTTGACTTTGGCCAAGAGCATGCAATAGCATCTCTGGTTTTGGAATACTAAGGCTTCACAAGTGTTACTTTACATCTTTTTGGACAAGTTTTATGTCTGATGTGCAGCACAGCCTGCAAAAATACATCCTCTAACATGTAGAATTCCAAAAATTATGGTAATATCTGTCTAACAAGACATCTGTCTAGCATTAAATCTGAAGAATTGGAACCATTTGCTTGATGAGCCATGTAACAAAGACAAAAATTCATTCTTAGAATATCAGTGGGGAACTTCTTTTTTATTTTTAATGGAATGTGAGGTTTTTAATGAAAATTATGTCCACCAGCACATATAAGCCTCCAGGCAGCTTATAAAATGTTTATAAAAATAAAACATAGACTCATTAGAAGACTTTGGGGGTAAAATGCAAATAGCCTAAGATTTATATGCTGTTTAGCAATATACAGGTGCTCTCAATGAAAAGAACCAACAGAAAACTCGAGGGCATTTATGTAGACTACATATTTCCTGCTGCACAATAGGTTGTTTGTCCTCGTATTTTATTCACAAATAATTTGAGGCCACAAATTTGAGAGTTTGCTATAGAAATTACTAGGGCAGTGCAAAGCAGTCTATAAGAGGTACTAGACACAGATTTCTAGACGGCCTCCTCCGGAGGCAACCAAGCAAACAAAAAATGTATGTAAAGACCCTCCACGTCAATGTGGCAAAACCAATCTCCATGGAATCATACCAGCTTGGATGGGATTCAACAAAGTAGACGGTCTGGGCAAAAATTAACTGAGAAAAGTGAATAAAACAAACACGTAATGTGTCAGAGGAGAAGATGCTAGTACTGCAGGCTGTTGTCAAACTTGACAGTTTTTGCAGAGGTCAGAGCATGCTGGCTGTGGATAATGGTACATCTGAGGGAGATGGAGCATCCCATAATTCATCTAGGCTGCTGGTAGATATGAGTATGACATATGGGAACAGATGAAATTTGCCCACAAAATGGTATTATTGACAGGTGGAAGTGTCACTATCTTCTTTTTCAGAAAACACTTTAAAAAAACACCCACAACCTATTTGATTTTAGACACAAAGCTTAAAGGAAATTATTGGTGCTGTTTTGCACAATCACTACATTACAGCAGTCACTTGAAGCTCTTTGGCTCAATGTAAAATTTCAAAACCAAGTTGTCTTTCGAAGATTCACTGAGATTTTCTCTGCTTTCCAGTTAGTGTTAAATTTAGTATGATCTTTCTTGCTTCTCTCAGCTGGCTCAAAGCATAACTCTGTATTCAGCTGACCAGCTGTCACATATCAGTAGTTTCCATTGGAGACCTTAATAATTTGTCATTAGTTCTTTTGTTTATTCTATTACCAAAATAAACATAACTTGAACAGTAAAGATTAATTTTTATTAGTGGCTCAGAAAAAAAAAAAAGAAGAAAAAAGAAAGGAAGTCTTTATTTCAGGCAGTAATGAACCCAGGGCTATTTGTTTCTCAGTTGTTCAATACATATTTAAATGCCTTACTTATGTCTCCCATTATAACTGGGAAACTAAAACACGTCTGTTAGAAACCAAATAATGCTTATTTATGACTCACCTCTAGGTTTTTTTGTTTCTATTGTTCTCGTTTTATTTAGTACAATTAAAATACGAAGGACAATGACTATCCACAGCTTTCGGCACATTACCAATTATTTAAAATACAAGGCCAACACAACAGAGCTCACACAAAACAAAATTAAATTAACTTAGCCAGCTAGTAATTCAAAGCAGTAAAATATATCCTGTCCCATTCATTCCCTCAATTCTTCCCAAAAAGCCTTAGGAAATAGTCTTTGTAATATGCTTTAAAGGTCAAAAGATTGTATTTGAAACTTTTCCTCTTTTAAACTGAGGAGACTTGCATTTGCATCCCTCTGGTGTCACCAGGATTGGTAATGTCAGCAAAATCTGAAAGAAACAGCAAGGCAGAACTTGTTTGTGTACATACCCTGAAACCCCTTTCTCTGGGGACTACATTTTGTTCTAGTCACTTTGAAGTTCCTCATGTGCTACAGGCAGTACCCACTGCAGAAATCCCTGACCAAATGCATGGTGGTGGAGTCAATTCCCAGGTTGGTGGGACTGATAAATTCAAATCTCCTCAGGCAGAAGCTATAGCTGAACCTGAGTCTTACACAGACTGGATGAACATTCAAATGGCTGGGTGACAGGGGAGGCTATCATCTCCACACGCTCACGCCTAGCCCTGAGGAAATAAATTTCTACGCATCTAACCCTGAGGAAAGGAAAACCCAAAGAGCTTAAACAGCTCTGCAGATGTGTATAGGATTCAAGGATATTTTCAGGCCAACTAAAATTGTGTTTTTCAGTGAATAATCTATTTGTTGGAAATAAATGGCCTAATCCTAACAGACAGCCAGCTCTTTTCCTGCTGCTGGAATAAACAATTCCACATTTTCCCTGGGGCACGAATCACACCCACATGCTTTCCAGACTTCCTTCCTGAATTACCTCCTCAGACAGTGTCCATCTCTGATGAGAGGGGCCACACCTGAGAGTGGTATCTGTAAATACGCCAAGGAACACCCACTCCCCCTTTCACAGAGCATCTCTTGTTGCACTCTGATCCCTAATAAGTGACCTGCCACGGTCTGTGCCAGCCTCAGCTTACAGCCCTGGCTGCTAATAATGCTTGTACCATATTCACACGGCTGAAAGAAACCATGATCTCCTGGAAGCATCTTTCAAGAGAAACACAAATCAGCTATCTTGAACACTTATCTGTGTTTATTTTTTAAGAGTGGAGATAGCAACTTCAGGGGTCCAACCACACTCTAATTACTTTCTGCTTGTCTAAACTCTGCTGAAATTTTCCTTCCTAGGTATTCAATTTCTTCAGGTTTTTGCCTCACAAGATGTGCAGCTACTCCGTTGCAAATAGGGATTCAGAGAATGAATAAATGTGCGTGTCCTTTCCTAACCCCCAAAGATGTTGCAAGAACATTGTTTTATTTGCAATACCATGAAATCTTCAGGGAAAGCAAATAGAAAGTGCAGAAAGAGTGTTAGCCCTGTGGACACACTTTTCAGAATATCTCCCTTTTTGTGTTACTGAGATGTCAGATTAGCAAAATGTATTCTCTTCGATAACAGCTGAGAAGCAGTGGAGAAAACAGAGACCAGATTCTCCTCGCAGGGCCATGGGTGCAAATCTCAGCAAACTTCAGGAGAGTAGCTCTGATAATGTCAGTCTCACCCTGTCGTAGCAAGTCAGTGCTAACATGTCATCTGGGGCAGGTATAAGAGATTTGTGCTGCACATCACTCAGCATATGGTTTTTCAGTGGGGAGAGAACGAGTTTATCTCTTCTCTGAAGTCAGTTTACATTCATTGCTCTTTTAATTAAAGCAGGGTGCCATTTTCCCAGACTGAAGTGGATTAGAAATACAATGGCTTCAGTGAAAGCTGAGAATAACTTCTCTGTGATGCATTAGGAGGATGACAGAAGAATGAAAGGTTTAGTAGGCCTGCTTCTCAGAATTTGTTTACACATCCAAGAATAAAATGTTAAAACAGATTTAAAAGACTATTGCCCAATATAAAATTATGTTCCTGAAAGCTTTTTCACCACAAAGTCAGTTAAAAAATTATTTTATGCCTTCCCAACCTTGGATGTAGAAAAGAAACGAAAAATCTGTAAGTTCTCAAAATGGACATTTGCTGTAAGGCTATGACTACAGCTTTGGAAGGGATTTTTATTATTATTTTATTATTATTACAACAAAGAACAGAGTTTCTCTTTTCCCAGAGAAACTAGCACTGTCTGGGCATCATACTCAGTTTAATAATAGCTGTAGCAGCATCTACAGCAATGTAAGTTAAGTCAACTTGTTGTAAAAGAAAAGTCAATTAAATGTTTAATTTGGCACTTGTAACTAAATTAAATGCCATGGCTATGCTTCAATGAAATATACACAGGAATTGGCTCAGAAGACCTACAGTTAAACAGCCACCTTTGCCAGGTTTAGTGACTCAGTATTACTTGTTTTCTGGCTAAGATTAACTTCTGATTTTATGAATCTTTTTGTTTTTTTTTTTTTTGTTTGTTTGTTTTCCACTGTAGTCAGCACAGATAAACAATTTCAAGGAAACAATCATTTAGATCCTCCTCAGGTGAAATGACCACTTAAGCAAACAGGCATTTTGCCACTGTGAGGACTGAGTCCATGCTAACATAGCTCTGGTGCAAAGAATAAAATTTAAAATAATGGATAGCTCTATTCAGAAAAATAGATTGGAAATTAAGGACATCCAAAGTTTTAATATTTTATTTCTATACTTCAACTTCATCTCATAATCCTCAACATCAGTAAAGGATTTGGGCAACACCAGTGAGCTGCAAAAAGATTAATACTAATCAATCCTCTCTTGTACAAACCTAGATGTGTTTCTACACTAGTGTTTTCTGATAGCCTGGAAACAGATTTTGCAGGACAGCTTCCTTTTGCCAACCAGTAGGAAACAATAGAATATTTTTATTGCTGCTGTGCTAAAATTTGACTGATTCTAAGAAAGCAGCCAGATAAGAACGATTTCTTTATCTCTTCTTTCCAAAGGTTTCATTTCTAACTTTACCATGATGTGACTAGAAACTCATTTTAATAATTCGTTAAAAGATCATTAAGGCTACAACTACGGACAGTTTCATGCTGAATGCAGATTTTTTTGACAGTCAAAGACAGATCAGCTGCCTGGGAAATTTTTCCACCATATTACTCATAACAGCTTTGAGTTCTTCCTGTTAGTGCCTTCGCTTGCAGGGAGCCTGACCGTCCTTAGCCCAGGATGTGTACAGAAAGAAAGGTATGTTTCTAACAGGAAGATATCTGGTTGGTTCTCACTTTAAAAAGTTAAAATATCTCAATCTCTCAGGTTTACAGCAGACATTGAACTGCAATTCCCACAGTGAGGAACTATTAAACACTGCTTACTCCACGACCAATAGCATGAAATATGCACGTCATGTTCTTTTTCCCCAGAGACATGATTACTTGCATTAAAGCACATAACACAAGAGAAAAATGAGTGGATGTCCACTCATTATCATTTGAGAGCAGCTTTGAATTTGCTAGTACAGATATTTCTGTTTGGTTTAAGCTCTATTTCAACATAAGGCCTCAGCTTTCCTTCTTACCTATGCTCTTCTTTCCTTGCACAGGAGATTACACCTCCGTTTCACCAGCAAAGGTCTCGCGATGTGGTCTAGCATTCCTAACAAACAGTGAAAGCCTTCTTTTACATGTCCATAGCTCTTTTACCTCTCTGAACTAGGTAGACCTTTGCTTACATCACCCTGGGCTTTTCTTTAGCTTGGCTAAGGAAGGAATGCAGGACTGCCATACTCTCGTAGTCCTCACGCAGAAGGACTCAAATTGTGAAATTGCCCTGTATAGCTCAGGTCTTTTTCTTCTCCTGCTTACTCTGCACTCCAGCTCCTAGTGGGTACCACTGCTACCATCATCCTCTGCCAGGGCAGGGCAATGCAGCCACAAGGTGCCCTCACATCCATGAGCACTGTCTCAGTAAGGAAAAGGTAAAAGTGCTCTATTCAAAAGCTTTTTTTTTTACTGCACATTTTAATTCAGTTCAATACATATTACACTTGTAGGAAAACTTTGGTTGATGTTCATTTCTTCTAGTTGAGGAGTTTGAAAGTGAGATGTCTGGCTTGGAGCAGGACAGGGCTTCCAGCCCTATGTTTCCTTGATAGTCATCGAGAGAAATAGCCAACTTCTGATGGTGAATCATTGCATGTGAAGAGACACGTCTAAAACTGGTCACACAAGTTGCCCTCTCTCCTTCATCTAAGGAACCAAAGATGGCTGGTTCAGATCTTGCAGAATAGCTTGGAAATATCTTTAATTTTTTGAGAAGAATCCTTTGTGGTTTTTCTGCATCACAGAAAGCAGACATGAGAGCGACTAGTGCGTAAGATTGAGGGTAGATGTAATTGCAGCTGTACCAAGATGTGCTCACATGCTACAAATTTCTGGAAGCGAGCTCGGTAGTATCCCCAGGTGATGAGGTGGCATCCTTAGTGACTGCGACTGGCCTAGGAAGGCTGAGCGATGAGTTCACATCAACCCTCTGCAGAGCCCTAACTCTGCATGGACACATAGTGAGATGAGCTCTGGCCCCTTCCTTTAGAGTTAGTCTCTACATTTCTATGGAAATCAGACAATTACATGAAAAATTTTCTGCAATTTGAGGGTCTGGCCAGAAACATATTTCTAGGCATGAATATAATGAGAAGCAACATCACCTCACTTATTAATCCACGGCAAGTATAGCTCTATTGCTCCCATGTTTATGGCTGCAGTGTTCACTAACCTACTTGATACTGCTGTCAGCAGTGCATCTGTGCATATTGCATTACTCACCTGCCCTGGTGAGGAGCAGCACTGCTAATTGTCCATTTGTTCAGAAGAAAGTAAACTCTAGAAATAGAAAAGGCAATAGACCAAGATTACACTGGAAATTTACACAGGCTCTGCCCACTGTTAAAATACAATAAAATGAAGAAATATTTAAAGAATTGTCATTTCTACATTGCCATCTCTTCCAGAATATGTATATATAAAATCTTAACATTCTGCAACAGTCTGATTTTTGCGTTTTCCTATTTCTGCCTAATAAAAGTCTGTACTATAAAAAATGGTGGTGTGTTCTTAACAGTAGACACAGTTTCAGTCTTTGGATCTGTATTAATCCTTCAAGTTTCTCTCTCACGGTTTATTATGTCATCCAGATTTCACTCTGAACCATCTACTCTTTTCCATATGTTCTTAGCAGGAAATGTGCATGAATTTAGAAACACAGCAAGACATACAATATTCAATAATAAGAATATTTTAAAGAGACACAAAAGAAAAACTCCAAATGAAAGTTCTAGCTGGCTTCCAGCCTCACTCAGTCAAACAAGATATCCAATGTTCCTTAATTTGAAACTTTTAGTTACAGTAAAAAACACAGTCTTTTCCTTCATTTAGCTACATCTGAGATTTTACCGTGGGTACAGACTTCGCTGATGTTGCTTTATGTTTACTCACATCTAGGCTTTATATTAATATTTGGAATCATGTGGTGTATTTTTTTAAGTTTTATGCAGACAAAAGTACACAAGGCTTTAAAGAGAAATCTTTGTATTTTGAGATTCAGTAAATATACAGGTATGTGAGATACCACAGCTTGTTTTATGAATTACATTACATATGTTGTGTATATATCAAATAACATGATGTAACTGTCTAAAAAAACTAAATGATATATGCATGCCACATCAACAAGAAAACTGAAATGATGTACAGGTAATTGTCTGAACCCGGAAAAATGATTCCCAGATATTTTTCCCATTAAGTGTGAACTAAATAAACTGCCACAGACCTTGAGTATTCCTCCCCTGGGACCCTGTGTGTAGGAAGATGATGGAAGAATAAGAAAAAAAAGAGTTTGCTACTGCAGAAAAGGGAGAGGAAAACCCAGCCTCCAGGGCCTTGTGTGTCCACGAAGCAGGGGTGAAGGCAAAGGAGAGGGCAATGGGAAAAGCAAAAAGGACAAACCATGAGACTTATATAAGCCAGATTCACACCCCAAGTCAAGCAGGAGTGTTCCATAATTCTGTTTAGTCCCATAAAGCTTGGCAAAATGACAGTTTATTTGATATCCTTTCCCATAAGAAAAAATGGCAACCTTTACAACAGGAAGTTACAATTTTTAGGGGAAAAGAATTATCCTTTCTATTTATTCATTTTTTATCACTTGCAGGCAATATTTTTTTTCATACCCTTCTTCTCCAGGATGACAAATTTTTAGTATTAAACCCCACAAAAAATGTCCGTTGAAGGAGATGGTGTTAGCAATGATTCTGTCTTTGCTTGGTGGTGATGGGGCTTCAGGCAGGTGACCAGTAGTCTCTTGAATAGGGCAATTTTCCCCAGGGTCTTTGTGGGATCCACAGTCTGGACAGAGCAGGAAGGCTGGGGCAGGAGATAGGAATGGATCTTCTGTGTTCTGTCCCCAATACCAAAGAAGTGAGGGGGGATTAGTTTGTGTCACTTCATAAAAGGATTTATCATGGGCATTAATGGTGCTATAGCCCTCCTGTTAGTAGGGCCGGATGTTAGAGTGGAAGTCAGCAGATGTGTCAGGCATTGCACCATGTCTGGTCCTCAGTCCTGGCTCTGACCCACATCTTATCATCCGTATTAGATCCACAGTTCTACCTCCCCCACTGTGCTATATAGTTACAGAAAATACCAAAGGCTGAACACCTTTAGAGCCTGCTAGGATCACTGGAGGCAAAACTTAACTATTTCAGTTGAAGCAAGATCTTCCTATTAAAATTATTCACAGAAAGATTTTTTGTTTCAAGACCATAACCAGACAGTATTTGTGATTGAGATCATCAGTTCCCAAACTGTCTTCTGCAGACAGTTCTTTGTGGGGCAAGACTCAGTGGCAGGCAGCCGATCCACAGTCTCTTGTCACCAGTACAGTGCTGCAGCGTGGCAAGTTGGGTTCTGAATGCCCTGTGAGAGATTTTAAAAAGACTTTTCCACCAGCTTTCTTTCCTACCTAAAATCAGTTTGAGCCTCAAAGGGATGAGTCTATGTTAGCAGCAAATCAGAACCATATTTACTATCATAGTCAGCAATATTTTTTTTCTCTTATTAAATAAGCCATGTATTCTGGTGAAGGTGGATCTCATGATCTCATGTACATGCCTGTACAAAAGTGCAATACAAGCTCAAGCTGAAAGCTCCCATGCTGCAAAGCTCTTTGGACTGGTATGTAGAAAGTTCTATTTTTTTCTGATTATATTTTTTGGTATTGTAACTGCGTAGTATATGTGTACAAGGCCTGTAATTTTAAGCTACCCATAGGCTAACACGGCAAGTCAGTACATGTATAGATCAGTGGCTGTGACAGGTGTGGGCCACTGTAACAAATCTTCTATATTTTAAATTAGTCATAAATACATGCCTTTCACTAAGCAGCCTCTCACTCTCGTAAAAAATACAGTGACCATAGAAATCAGTTGCAATTTAATTTGCTGTCTTAAAATGAAAGACATATGTGGACCCAGCTTCCATTAGTGAATTCACCAAATAGTCCACATTTTTTTAATTGTTATTAAAAGAAGGAAAGGTTTGCATCCCAGGGATGCTATGTCCATCATTAAACTCTTACTTTTTTTTTTTTTTCCTTTGCACATGGAGAATGGAAAGTTCAAATATTGCTCTGCATATGTCCTGGCAAGGCTGCCGAACAGCAAACACTCCCAAGTTCGGCTAGTGCTCCATTCCTCCTTTCCTTGGGGAGTTCCTGTTTCATGTGTTTTTCATTTTAAGTTCTGCCTCCTTGAATGCTATTTCCTCTCTTTTGGTTTTCACCAAGGTCAAAGAAATCTTTAGCAAATAAAAAAAAAATGTGAACATCCAGTCATCTACTGGAAATGTGCCCATCCAGTATCTAAATAATAGGTTAACAGGTTCACGGAGCAGTCCTACATACAGTAAGTGGAACACAGCAAAAACCTTCATCTGAACAGTTCATCACAGCTAAATAGAGAATACTTATCAAATGAACGCTTTTTTGTCTTGATTATGAACTGCAGAGAAATCAGTCTAGCAGAAATCAAAATGCTGGCAAACAAGACACTCCCAAAACCCTGGGGTAGAGGACAAGACACAGACATTCCCTGTTGGCCTTCCCCAATCTGCATTGAGTCAGAGCTGCAGAGGCCCTCAGAGCAAAAATGGTGATAAGCAGTTGGAAACCCCAGCTACCGAAAATATGTCTCATATTTTGATAATACTATGTGAAAATCATAAGGATTAAGTTTCCATAGAACCTATTCAGCATGTTTGAGGGGATACATGGTGAAAATCACCCATTAAAAAAAAAAAAAAGTGATTTAATAATAAAATTTACTAACTGCAGACAGATGTGCTGCTGAAACTGCCTAAAATTAAAACAGTTGCTACCTAACAGGACTTGTTACAGGTGATGATACAGGATACATTATTCATGGGGATCATTTGCGATAGAAGAGGCAAATATGTATTTGGGGATTGAGCTAGTCAAATGATTAACAGCTATTGATATTTCTTACAAATATGGGCTTATTTTTTTATCAAAAGTAGAATTCAAGCTCATGCTAGTCGTTGGATGATTCTACCAAGCTGAGTGAGCTCAGTGTGAGCTATAAAAGCAGGTGGTTAAGGAAGAAGTTTACTGGATTATTGCCTCCAGTCTCTCAACCCCCTTACTGTAACCCCTTCCATTAATTGATGAGATTCTGTCTTAACAGAATATTTGGGTTGATGGATGGCTGCTGTAGATGTATTGCTCTTCTGGTTACAAATCTCATTTCCAGTTGAAGTACTCTGTGTCACAAAATGCCACTGGTAGTTGTTACCTTTGATGGAGATCCCCACTTGATACATTCGAGGACCACATTTGTATTCTCCACAGGCACATCACATAGAGTCATCTGGTGATCCAATACTCCATTCCCAGGCCTGTTTTCAAAGCTTCCTGCTTGGGGAAAAATTATGAGTCCTCAAGTGCTTAACCTCACATTTTGGGTTATTCAAATTCATCCCATTTCTATTATTCCAATCCTAAAGCTTATCCAGTTCTTCCTGTGTACTGTCCTCCTCCACATTCACACTACATATTGCATTATCAGAAAATTTCATGAGCACAGTCCTACTATTTCTGCCAAAGTTGTTAAAAATGTTAAATAGGATTAGTCCCTAGACACATCTTGGAAGAACTCCACTAGTAACTTCCTTTCTGTTTGGTATTTCTCCTTTCAACATGATCTTTCATTTTTTTCCACCTCACAATTCTTCCACTAATCCAAATTTTCTCCAGCTTAACGAGCAATTTCCTACACAGCACTGTGTCAAAAGCTTTCCTTGCTTTTCATCTCTTTTCTTGCATCTCATTCTCTTGCTAATAAAAATAACTTGTCAGGTTATTCTGACATGATCTACCCTTACTAAAGTGAGTGGCATTTTATTTCATTTTCATCTTCATATCCTTATCTGTTTTTCCTCCAATGTGCATTTTGAAACTTCACATATTCTTGGAGTCAGACTTGTGGTTGCCCAGACATTTTCTCCTTTTTACTTAAGTTAGCTCCAGTGCTCGCTTTTTCAGGGAAAAGCTATCATCTCTGATAAACACATTCAAAATCTTTGTTAGCAGACTTGCAGTTTCTTAAAACAGTTCTTTCATAGTTCTTCTAGGATGTGTCTCCACTGCAAGCTGACTCAGTCACATTAATCTCTTTAGAGTTTTGAGTCCACGTTAGATGTGGTTAATTCAATTTCCATTCTCATATTCCCATTAGCAACACAGCCTTGTTTGACATCATCATCCCTGTTGAAAATTGAGCCAAAATATTCATCTTGGGGCCATATCTGTATTATCCTTAACTTCAGTACCATGTTCACTGCATAGTGGCTATAAATCATCATCTCTTTGCTTGTGTGGCTAAAATAATCTCTATTTGATTTAGCTGTGTTTGAAAAATCCAACTTAGTTCGTCTTTTGGCAATTCTCATTTTATCCATACACTTCCTGACCTCTAAAACTTGATTACATTAGCTGAACATTACTCTCTTTTTCCATTCTTCATAGGATGTCTATTTGTTCCTAATAAGTTATTTTTGATCTGGGTAATCATCCAGTTAGGTCTAGGTCCCTCACTCTAATTTCAGTCTAAGTCCGAGAGAAATGTTGTACCTTTGTCATCCAGAAATACCAGCTCTCTTTTACATTCAAGTCCATGAGTTTCCCACTTCAGGAAACTGCCTTTTTAGAAACTGAAAACAATAGGCTCAATGTAAAGTAGAACTGCCTGTATTTAAATTCAAATTTAATTTAAAATTAAGCAAGTCAAGGTCTCTTAATCCAAGGTTTCTGGTACAACCAGTTCTTCTCCAGTGTCCAAAGCAGTCATCCAAATTGCATCTAACTGAGTATCTGTATCTGGTTTAAAGATTGTTAGGTGAAAAAGACTGTCAGCTATATTGGAGGTTAAGAAACTCCAATACCAACACAATTCTTGGCAAAATTTCTAACTCTATTAGTAATACAGAGATTTCTGCCCAGCATCTGAGTTGGTGTAAGTCTGTGCTACTCTGCTGACACCAGTTGAACTACACAAATCTGAGCAGACTCTTTGTCATGATAAACCAGATCAGACGTATGACAAGCACAGCGCACTGGTTTAAACTACATAGCTTGCTGAACTACCTCATTCTCTGCAAGCTTTCACATCCGAGAAAGACTTTTTATGGCACCATTTATAAGCCTTATCCCCTAGAGCATCAAATGAGGACACTCCTATCACTCCTGTTGCCATTGAAAAAGCATCTCATGTAATTTATTGTCTTTCATTTGCTTGCAAAAAAGCAAGGAAGTTTCATTAAGTAGGTGGGAGAAGCTGAAGGCCCTTTTCACACTCACATGTTTTCTCTTTGTTGCTGTTTGTACAGGTGCAGTGAAAAAGACTCAGAGGGTGTACTCATAAAGACAAGACTTGAGAAATACCACTTCAAATTGTTTGAAATCAAAGCTTTTGGTAGCTCATAAACAGGGAGCTATGTTTTTTTCCTTAGGACTGCAAATATAAGGAGCCACCCTCATGTACAAATATATTCAATGTACACACATAACTATCATTAACGTGGCTTACCTTTGCAGATTGTGAGAACAGGCCCTTTTCATTCACATTCACCAAAAATTTAAAGTCTGATAAAGAAAAAAAAAAAAAAAAGATTATCATAATCTACCAGCACATTCATAAATTAAAATAAAAGTATCCAGTGAGGATGTCAGGAAACCTGTACTCCATTCAAACCAACCAATTTAATGCTTGCAGTAAACATACTTCCAGACTAGCATCTGGAAGTCTGAAATGAGCAGAGATAGACATAGACACCCTTACACTCTGGGAAATAATTAAATTTGGAATAAGAAAATGTTTGTGGACCAGATCATCAGCTGGTATAAATCAGCACAGCTCTAGTCATTCCAAAAAAGCAATGCCAGTTTATGCTAGAGTTGAAGTGCTAGCTGGCTTCTGTAGCTTTCCTTTGTGATTAATTTCAGCACAGTCATTGCTGGAACATGCTTTTGGACCAAGTTTTCTGAAGCATTACTTTCACAAATCTCTTGCGTGCTCTTGGACTGCTGCCTGTAGCACACCCTTCCGTATTAGGTCTGCTTTTCTGCAACAGAAAGCTCAAGGCTTGGAGTTTTTTTGGTTTTGTTTCTGTTTTTTTTTTTTTTTAATGTTTTATTAAAAAACAAAACAAAGGTTTTGCTTAACAGTAATTTTACGCATCTCTCTCTTGACTCTTCTCTATGAATTGATGGGACCTGACTTTTTTATTCTTTGCTAGTCTTTCCTTAGACTATCCTTAAGATGGCAAATTTTCTGCAGCCCAAGCTCTCATCAAATTTAGGAGGAGAAATCCCACCTCACAGTAGAACCACAGAAGTGGTGACAGGGTTGTGGCAAGGTACCCCTGGCACTGCCGTGCAATGGTTGCAGGTGCAGTTTTTGCCCTGGCTGGCACCTGCCTGCGTGAAGCCCTGGAAGTGTCCTGGCACTTGAGGAGCTGCTGCCGCACAGACCAACACATTCAATGTTTCTACACCCTCCTTTTTGCAAACCACCCTCAGAACTCCCCAGAGCTGGAGTCTTTTGCCAGAAGAAGGTACAGAGATGGCCCCATCAACTTTCCGCTGGTGTCTTGGACCTGCCAAATTGCACTTCCTAGGTGCAACGCTCCTAATGAGCTCCCTCCTTCTGGGACCTCAAGCACCATGCCTGGCCTACTGCCCACCCTGATAAACCCAGCAGCACCCAACCTGGGGCATCACACATGGAAAGAGAGTCTGCAGTGCTGTCCGGTGGCCAGAGAACTGTCCCTGAGAGAGGCTGTGCACTCAAAGCCCCTTGCTGGAGCATACAGCTGCCCCTTGCAGCCTCATGTGCAAGTATTCTGCGGTGGGACATGGCCAGGTCCTCTCTCCAAGACAATCCCTGAGAAACCTGTTCGAGGCCATGCTTCATGGCTGTTGTGCAGCTCCCCAGCTGCTCCATGCAGCCATGGCTGGCACAGGTTTTTTCTATGTGTTGACTGCATGAAAAAGAGAAATTATATAAAATTCTGTCTGTTCATTCATACATTGCAATTAAGCACACTTTGAAAACACAATGACACTTGTGAATTAGCTTATCACAATCTGTGCGGCTCTTCCACGTCTTCCCCATCTTTCTCCTCCCTTCCTCCCCACTGTCAGACATAACCCGTGAAGACAATAAGAAATGCAGGGAACCTATTTGTATGAGGACATTTATTTCAAGGCCATGGTAACTCTTAAAATATTCTCCAGCAGTGTCCCTCAGATGTGGTGGGCATTGCTCCTACAGGAAGGAAGGCTCACAAAATTGCTCAGGGCTGCAGCCTGCTGTTAGATGGGAACAGCTCAGTTCTCCTTGGTAGCCGCCAGACAGCTTATATTCTCCATTACAGGGGTAGTGCAAGGCTGTACAGCCTACAAGTGTAGCAAATCCTGTTTTTTGCTTAAAGACTTTAAGTGTTGGCAGAGACTCGTTTCCATCAGGGCACTGGAATAAGTGCAGATATGTGCAGCGTCCTTCTGCTTCTGAGAAACTGAGCTGCTGCAATGTTGGGGGGCTGTGCATAAAGAAACCAGCCAAAGGGGACTTCACCACACATCACCTACCAGCAGCACAAGACCACAATGATGTTCAGCACTGAGAAAGACATACAAGATTGTCCTTAGAGTATTATCCATGTTCCCTCTGTGTCAGCAACCCTTTTTCTGTGTGCTTTCGTTTGGATTTCCAGATCCTCGTTTGCAGAAATATTAAGTACTCATATGGTTTTGAGATCTCCAGCCTTGGAGATATTCCAGATTTGACCAGATATGACCTTGAAAGACCTGATCTGATTTCAAAGTTGGATATAACTTCAAAATTGGCCCTACTTTGAGCAGGGGAGTGGATCAGATGGTACCTTTAACCAGAACTATTCTCAGACTGCAACTGCCACTGCAGTCACTGGGAACTCTGCCTTGAACAGACTTGTCCTCTTTTAATCAGAGATTTTCTGCTCACAGCCCAAAATTATTTGGAACTTTTCAACAACATTATGTTTAAGCACTGTCTGTAAAATGGGGCAAATAATACCAATGCAACTCACAGATAAGGGTTAAAGATGGCTTATGAGTCACTCAAGTATTATTTGAATAAGCATTAGCAAAGACTGACAAAATCAGCAAAATAGCATTCAGACCAAGGCCTGGATAATGTAAAGCGACAGAGATCTTCATGGAATTGTGAGGTTTAAAAGAAAGACTGAAACCTCATCTGTTAAGCAGTGTCTGTTCTGTGTTGTTCCTTTGAAGCATGGCTTCTTGTGGGAAGGTAGCATGTCTTCATGTAATTAAACTCTTTAGCAAACTTTAACTTTTTATTTTGCAATTATTACCATTTACCTTTGGAAACTTAGGAATTAGAAGGCCATTCTTACCTACCACACGTACTTTTACATCAATATTGAAATAGCCATTTTTTTGGTATTGCAATGTTTGGTCAAAGTTACACTTTAAGGTTACGAAAATGGAGGTTTGGAAGACTGCAATTACAGCAGATGCCTTGAGTCTGAGTCATGGCCATTGACTAGTATTGACAAGATACTGTGAAAGCAGAAAACAACGTTATGGAGGACATACACACACGTATCTGGATGAAATGTACTTCACTCAGCAACTAATCAGATTAAGAAGTCTATTGAAGTAACCGAGATTTCATTTAACATGTTTCTCTTGGGTGACTCCTAACTGTGATACCAGAAACAAACCTTCGAGACTAAATATAGAAAGCATTCCTATTACGATTTTTGCTTGAAGCTGAAAAACAAAAATGCAGTGAGAACAAGGGAATGGAACCTAATAAAAACATCTCTCTGCATCTCTTTCTGCAATGCCATGCTGAGAAGCAGCACTTGCGTTGCCTACACCCAGAAATCTTTGTGCCTGACAGATAGAACAGGAGATAAAAAGGATACAAAGCATCTGGTTTTCCAATATATATGTGGGATGATTTAAATTACAAAGTTTGAAGAGTTTGGCACTTAGCAAACTTGAACCTTGCCCAGTTTTTTTTTTTTTTTTTCCCTCAATAATAAGTTTAGAAAGCACGAAAAAAAGGAATATTTTCCCCTGTAACGGAGCGTATAAACAACATCTGCACTTTCGAAAGTGTTCAAAACATCTTCAGAATGAAAGGTTTTCTCTTTGAACAGGGAAGAAACACTTCCAGCATGCTGTAGTGGAGGGAAATTCTCACAGAGATTGAGCTGTCTGGTCCCATTGTAAGGCTGTTGGCAGAGACCCCGCAGCGAGATTGACGTTGCAGTAATTACCAGGCCCGTGGGCCCTCCGACCCCGCTCCACCATGAGACGTGCTGGCAGCGGATCTGAGGATCACTGGCATTATCTCAACACCGAAGACCCAAAGGCAAGTTGTCACCTGAACTGCAGGTAAAGTGAAACATATCGCTGCACTAATAAATGCACGTTTCTCTGGCATTCAGACTGTCTGGAAGGTAACTCTTTAATGTATTACAAACTTCATTGCTAATATCTGTTTTTAACAAACATGACTACAGAAAAGACGGACTTTCTGAACTCTTTTGGTTTATATTCATTAGCTAATATTCATAATATTAATAATATTTTAATAATAGAAATATGTTATCAGATATGGATTTTGCTCGTTATTAGTAGACAATGAGCTTTACTCTTATTTACACCTCTTCAGAAGAAGGAAGTAGCATCAATATAATTTCATAGCACATAGTCCAAAACAGTGCTGGAGCCCTCAGAGAGTTGTGCTCCACATTAATTTCCCTGGCTTCTAGTGTGAGGAGGGAGCAGTGCATCACGGTTAAAACAGCCACCATTTTTTAGCGACTAGTCCTTTCAGACGCCGTGTTTCAGTTGGCTTAATTTGAATTGTGCTGCACCAGTCTGCAGTGATTTGAGGACTGGTGTGATCAATTCAGTTCAAATTCTTTAAGTCTGTCTTAGTTTGTGCACTAAAATGTTAAGGACTCGTTCATTTCACTGTGATCACTGTCTAATTGATTCATTCCTGTCTTGCTTGATTGCATTGCCATTTTAGCTCAAAATCAGAGGTGATAAGAAGATGGGAGCCTTCATACAAATTTTTACCAGCATCAGTTCCTTTGGTTATCAACCTTGACTACAAAACAGTGGCTGGAAAAGCCATAGGACTGCATGCTGTCTATCACAAAAAAGAAGAGCTGCTGAACTTGACATCTTCTCACTCTAAACACTACAATAAGAGATGGGACACTTGAAGTCCCAAGAAATATCATTTGTAAACAATAGGCAACAGTTAAAGGAAAACTTTTAGCTCAATCTAAATATAATCCTTGAATCCAGGTGGCATTTAAACCAATATTTGGCCTTGACAATTATTCCCACGGAGTGATTGTGCAAGCATTAGAGATTTTAGCAATGTTTATATAAACAGCATGAACTGCAAGATAAAGAACTTGATAATTACATACCAGTTTTAAAGATAAAAGTGAACAATTTAAATTTTTCAAATCAAACTAGTAATGGATTACAGCTTTATATGTAGTCAAAATAAAGATTTGTGGAATATGATTTTTTTACAGCTTGTAGGTCTATTTTTAAATATTTTTAAAAATAAAGCATCCCATGATTAGCCCTTTCAATTACTGTATCATATAGTGTTTTTTTACAGACTCTAATTATATCTTAGATTAAAATTCAAAACACCTGCTCTTGTGGATCACACTAATTTCAGCCTTGAGTATTTTGATACAAAGAGCTATAATCAGCGAGAACCAAATGATTTCTTATTCTCTATACCACACCTTCTCAGTTGAGTACTGCTAGAGATATCTATTTTCTTCTTATTTTTTTGTGTTATGATTATTACATATTTGATTTAAAGATGTCTTTTTAATGCTGAAAGATGTAGTATTTTTACTTTTACTTAAGTCAGATTAAGGCAGATATTAGCTTTTAAAATAACAGTCATTTTGATTTTAAATAGCAGATGAATAGCATAGCTCTCTTCTGTTAGTTTCCCTTTTCAATTCAGCGTACCTAATATAAATACTTTGTTCCTGGCTTTTAAGAAAACTGTTCTTTAAAAACCCTGTAATTTGAGTTCAGGGATTTAAATAGGAACACATACTTACTTAAAAGATAGTTTTTGATGTGATTGTTTCTCTGTTATTATTCATGCACTTTTCTATGCTTTAGGGGAGTGATCCAAAGTCCACAGAGTCAATGGGAAGATGTGCAGATTTTGTTGGACTTCAGGTCAGGCTCTAAATATCATACAAAGAAAAAAGAGAGAGTTATTTTGTCCATGTATATTCTGACACACACACACAAAAAAGGTATCTTTAGCATCTTGCTAAAATGTGCTGAAATGCCCCTGTATTTACTTTTCGACAAGCATGAGATGGGATCTGACTCTTTGCACAGTTACACTGGTTTTAAGCCAAACGGACAACACCAATGCCCACTCAACGGCAAACAGCCACTGGTAGGGCGCTGAATCAGGCCCCCCAGAGCAATTTAGTTACTCTGAATTTTACACAATGATCAGATTTCAGGTAACTCCGTCTACTGAATTTGTGGTGGTGGCCTGGCAGTTCTGCATCAGAGCTGTTTATTTTGCTCTCCCCCATGCTGTGCTGTGACTGGCCACTCTGCTATGTTACAATGGGCAGGTTTCTTAAGGCCCATGAAAAGCCACCTGGCTCTTGCTCCAGAGTATATTAATGTAATGAAAATAGATTTTATGGCATGTCACTTCAGAGCTAGAACAATCCTTTTAGAAATTCAACATTTTTATACCCTATGTCTCTCACTGTGATTAATTAGCTGTGAATGTATTTATTGGTGGTTTTCCTTCCCTTTTCCATGTCATGTATTAGAGCGGTAGTAAAGGTAAGTTCTTTGTGGAAAAACTCAGGCCTTCCACATGATAAAATGGCATGTGCTGTTGGCATGTGCCAGACTCTTCTAGTTTTCCCTTAATGCTGTAAGAGATCTGTGCCTGAGTATTGTACAGTGAGCTTTCCAACACCTGCGGGCAAATATGCAGGTTTAAGGTAAACGATAATATGATCCAGAGATATTCAGTGGCATCTCACGGACCTTCCCTGAACAGGCTAGAAGCATGGGGGAACTGTGTGGAGGCACCTGAGATGTCTCTGCAGCATCTGCCTTCACACCCGGACTTTGGGAGGGGAGCAACTCACCGCCACGCCAAGGTCGCACAGCAATGTACCCCAGGTAATATGCTGGTCTTATGAAGGGCAAATTTGGGTCTAGTATCAGTTTTGTTTTCTCTTGTTCAGAGTTTCCTGTCTTGAAAGTGTCTTGGGATGGTTGAAGCTGGCTGTGTACCTCCCTGCCAGACTGCAGACTCCTGTAGAGCAGAGCCCAGCAGCCACCAGCACCAAGAAAGGTTTGAACCCATAAGGAGAAAAGCAATTAAGACCAATGGCACTAGGAACAGAACAAGTGATGCAAGTTTTTTGTGTAGAGATCAGGGCCTTGGTTCACAAAGTCTCACTTCACCGCGTGGTAGACATATGAAATTCAATGTCTGCCTGAAGGTGCTGAAGGGCTGAGTCAACCCTGCTGAGATTTAAACCAGCGGTTCCAAAGAGTCTAGGTGTTTCAAACATGGTGCTTGCACGACTAAGCCTCCTCTTCAGCTTTATTCAGCTGCTGCTACTGCTATCAAAATAAACCACATGTTGCAAATCTATTTATTATGGGTTTATGCTTCATTAGATGTGAAAGTCTTTTGTAAAGCAGGACACAACATCTTGTGGTACTCAAGCTGCTTTAATTTTTTCGCTACACAGCATGTGCATAATTTACTTTTGCTTTAAAAAAAACACAACATTTTTCCATTGTAGAAATTTAAATGTAACTGATGTTTTTCATATGAAATTTACTGCAGCTATGAAAGTCTGCCTACCACCTAATAAGTGGAAACATTAGTAAGTTAAAAAGATAATGACATAGATGTAATTCAAAGGAATAAATAAATCAAAGCTGTGCGCAAGCAGTAAGTGTCTTCTGTCTGACAGGAGTCCTCAGAGAGCAATACTATGGCATTTTCTAGAATTAAATTGCATTATTATAAGAGCTTTAAATTAAGATCCTAACCATGACCTTTAAACACGGTGATTGCCATTATACCTGCTGAGGAGGTTGTGGAGGGTTTGGAAACCCTGTGCAAGATTGATGGGTTTTAATACATAATCAAGTATAGGTTCATTTAGCACAGCTGTTGAACAGAGGGTCTAGCACTGGGTTATCACAGAGAGTGCCCTCTCTTCTCTTCCAGAGAAATCAGTGTTAGCAGTGGGAGGCAGGGCTTGTTAATGCTATGGAAAACAATTTGGTCTCTTCCTGATAGGGCTGGAAGAGGATGCAGAGTTTAACGGCAATGCATCTCCTTTAGAAAGTGACCAGGAATAAAATGTTCCCCACTGCTCATGCAGAACTGAACGTCAACAGAAGAAAACAACTGATATCTAGTCTCTGTCTGAAAATATTTCTGCAGCTACAACCCAAAAAAACCCTATCCCAAACGTAGTTGAAGATAATAAGCCAAAAATTCCAAGCAATTGCGTTCACTTAGACCAGGTAAAATCATACAGTGCATACTTAAAAAAAAAATAAAACTTATTGAAATAATCAGTAAATTCCTTAAACAAGTGCACAGAGGTAGATATATTTTTTTTTCTTCCTATCCAAAACTTTCTATCAAAGTCACTGTGAACAAATTCTGTTCTCAAATATAGCTACTGACATGTATCTGCCATACATTTACCTTTTATGTTATATAATTGTTAATGTTTCAATGAAACACTTCTGAAACATAAAACAAGGCCCTGATATACTGTATGGTTGTGAAGTCCCAGTTCTGCAAATATAGTAACACAACCTATCCTGAAGTCTGCAAAGTCCCATTGTAGAAACCAAGGCCTTGGTTCAGTGCAGGAAACAGAGATCTTAACTTGTCTCATGGAAGTCCCACATCTCCTAGCTAGCTACACGGGAAAGCCAGGCCACTGACTCTCGTGACTCTCTAAAGCTACATTAGAGTAAACTTAGGCCTGAATAATCTGTTTTTTGCTATCCACACTGAAAACTAGCATCATGGACCCTAGGACCTCCTTCTGACTTCCAGATGGTTGACATTTCTGTGGGATATCTGACTTTCCAGGAATGCTGCTGTTCTTTTTGCTCCGCAGGAACTGCAGCTTTGGGCTCAGCCCTGGGGGCTTGTGCCTGGAGCCCTCTCTCCACCAAGTTCTGCTGGTACCCCCAGCCAGCACCAGGCTTGGAAATAAACAGTACCTGTGCTCAGGTCTGCTATTCAAACACAAGGGTAGCCTGGGTCCACAGGTTATTAAATATACCAAAAATCCTTCCGATGCCTTCCACAGGTATTTGTTGTGTCAGGGGCTGTAATTTAGGCAGCCAATATGCTAAGCAGCAGCTGATTTTAGTGGACTTGTGGTGGGTTTTCAAATGTCTTAACCCCAATAAATGAACTGTGTTGCTCTGTCGTGTCAATAATGTTTATTCTACAGTTTTTCATTAGTTCAACTTCTAGCCATTCAATCAAGTGAAGGTAGGCAAGGCCTGAAGCACAACTTTCATATTTTAACACTGTATTAGGACAAAACTTCCAAGATGTTCACTGAGTTTTTGGACTAAAAAAAGTCTGAGCTCCAGATTCACATGGCCTACCAGACCATGTAAGCTCTCCTTCCTACTAACCAAGCAGCTTTGAAGGCTGAAACCCAGCCAGTAAATATTGTGGAATTTAGACTCTGAATCTGGACTTCTAGGAAGATTACAGAAATGGGAACTAAAAATGTTGATATGTTAGGTTATATTTGCCAAGGGAGTTAAACTGTCCAACCACATTGATCATTCATACTATAGGATTATCATATTTTCAGGATTTTTTCATTTATACTCAGCAATAGTTTTATGCAAGAGGCATCATTATATAAATATACAACTGGCTGTACATATTTTATCTTCTAGTTTCTCACAATTGTGGGAGAAAGCAGTTGTGTTTTTTTTTTTTCTATGAGAAGCCACTATAGTATTAGTTACAACATGTACAATAACCCTGTCCCAGTCTCAACTGCTCACATTCTTTTCCTCCTCTCTCAGGCATGATCTGACAGAGTTCTCAGGGTCCTCTATCTGTGACTGCACATGACAACTTTTAGGAGACTTAGATATACTTCTTTCAAACTATTCCACCTACCTCTTTTGGCCAGGGAAGCATGAATTTGCTTTTGCTTAGGGTGTTCTCCCAGAAGAGATCTGCACGGATTCTTTACTTCTCCTTCCCTCATCACCAAAATTTTGCTACAGTAACTTTCTCCAGATTTGTTCTTTTCTTATTTACCCTTTTTAACATTATTTCAATAGTGGTGCAAATTGAGACATTAAACCCTGAAGTCTGTTTAGCTGCATATTCCAGGCAAGCTCAGAGAAGTGTACTACAGTCTTCTCCCTCCGCACTACAGCATTTCACAACAGCTTGCTTTGTCTGCAGCCAAGTGTTACTTGTCTCTTGATTTTGCAGATGAATGTGGAATCACTTGCAACGAACTCTGTTCTTAGTCTCAGGAGAGTCCAGTGACTGATGAACCAAAATGATCCTAGCATTAGACTTAATGCTAATTCAGAGCTGACTCTGCTCTCCTTCGCATGGGATGCAAGATTTGTTCTCTTGATGTCACATTCACTATGCAGTTGGCTTTCTTGATCTGATGAGGTTTGTCTTCCATTTACATGGTGAGGAGGAAAAAAGTGCGCAAAGATGCATTGCTCTTCCAACTCCAAAAATCTGTTCCCCTGTCCAGCTTAGGTAATAGGGAAAAAATGTGTGGTGGTTTTAGTCACCTTTCCAGAGAAAGCAAGCATGCACTTGTATAACAGAAGTAGTACTTGATATGAATTGCTGTTAGTCACAGTACAAAGCAGCTTTGCAGACACTCATATCCAAGTCAGCTAGGTGTTTCTTCTTGTAGACATCTGATTAAACTGAATGATTTATTGTTATCTGCTCTGGAAATCTGCACTGCATTCTCATTGTCTTCTCTCCTCATGCTCTTACCAATCCCTCTTTCTCCACTTGCCATCACAATAGTGTACTTACAATAAGTTGATGTGCAGTCTTTTCTAAGGATCCTGTCCATCCCTATTCAGTTATTATCTAATGTCAAGTAATCAACAGGAAGCTGTCTGTGGAAAAATGATACTCTCCAGATGAGACTTTCAACTAGAAGTCATAAAGTAGATAGATCCTAAATGTCTGTAAAACTTGCAATGTTCCACAGAATGTTAGCTGAAATACAGTTTATGAGGGTAGTCCCTAGGCTAGGGATCCAACCACTGCTTTTGCTTCAGAGGAATCATATATTGACATAGGACAACATTTGAAGCTGAACAACTGCATATTTTCCATTGTACTCTGGTATAGCCACTAGCCTCTGAGACACATCCATGTGGATGGTGGGAGTGAGACTGGAGGACTCTGGGGTATATGGTAAGTCCTTGGGCCTTGTGTGCCTAGTTTAGCACCTTCCACGGTGATGTGTCCAGGCCCTCCACTTTTTACATGTGCATAGGTTAGAACATCTAGCCGTAAGTGTCCAGCAGTGTGTCTATCCCATTGGAGACCTTAGGACAACATGTGAAGTCCCAGAACTGAACGTGTCCTTCAGCATTTGTTGTTGGCAATTAGACCAAGGAGTTGCCGTCTCCCTGGGGCCTGAAAGGAAGGATTCAATGACCTACCGCCCCACCTCCCAATGTTTTATGTATCATCAGTATGCCCAGATCTACTTTGTCACATCTCACTCAGATTTGCAAGTGTTAGAAGTTACTAACTCCATTCTTTTCCTGGAAGAAAAAACAAGAGACACCTCCAGTTCAAGAAAGCTATTTTAGGAAATAATTTCATTTGTTGTATCAAACATAATGTCAAGTTTTGAGATATGTTGTCATTTTCCTATGTGTTATATCCTTTCATTTTTTTTTCCCCAGGACATAAATGATCATTCTCCATTGACAACGGTGAAACTTTGAAGTGGACAGTATAAGACTTCACAGTCTAAATTTTGAATGCTTAAAGTTATATTGGTCAAAAAAAAAGTGACGAAATGCATCCACAGAAGTAAAAACTACCAAGGGCTGTTTATACAAAACTGCCACCTCCTGTTGGGAAAGTACCTGCTAGTCAGTCGCTGGCAAATGGCAATGTACTGGGTGGAAATACCACTACTGACTTGCGGAGTTTGTCTGTCTTTTCTCTAAGCAACTCCTGCTGGAAAATATCACAGATGGAATACTGCTATGGATGGGCCTTTGGCCTACTCTGGTGGAACTGCTCTTAAATCCCTGTGACTCTCTACACTCTTTCACCTCTGTGCCATGCTGAAGTACCGTTACTGTACTGCTATTAATTCAGTGCATTTACAGTGTCATAAGGCTGACCTAGTGGCATGCCGAATTAAGCCTGACAATGGCAGAATAGTAGTTCTCTGAGCTGCATTTGAAGAGTGACTGAGCACGCTTTCACATGGCAAATTTTCACAACATACCTGTTCATTTGTACACCTCTCATGTTTTAGGGTAACACAATATCTTCCTTGTAACTGCAGAGGCTCTTTAAGAATTTCCCTACAGAACAGTAGTTTTATTTCTTGGTCAATGAGTTGCAGATTATGTATTACATACAGAAGAATAATTACCCCCAAAGACATTTAAATGCTTCAAGACTAAAATGCTAAATGAATGTATGTTGAAAGTCATTATGTACAGATACAAAAGACTTTTTGTAAGTAAATTTTTCATGCAGTCATCCAAAATATATTCTACGGGTCCAATCCATGTGGTCTACAGAGACTTCGGTCTGCACAAATAACCTTATTGGACTACTGCACTCTTGGCATTTTGGTAAGGAACAGTTCTGAGCAGATCTATATTAAGGACATATTTTGATCCAAGACACAGACATGGAATTGTCTCACTCCCTCCTGTCTCATGTGGAAGCACTACCTGAAGAAAAGGAGTAGCTCTGACTTTAAGCAATCCAGCCTGGAGCAGGGCCAGGGCTTGGGCTCCTCCTCGCCAGCTGCAGGGCCCCAGTGCAGCGAGCGCTTCCAAAGGCTGCGCTGCCTCCACGAGTGCCAGAATGGATCAACACACTGGCTCCAGCCAGAAATGGACTCAAAGTAGCTGTTGTTCCTTCTCCCTGAGGAGCATTTTCAGACGAATGCCTCAGAGGTAAGGAAGGGCTAAGGTTCCCAAGAAAGGCTAACCCCATGTCAGGAATGACTGGAGCATACCCATTTGCTAAATGCTCTATAAAGTGCAATATTCTTCAGTTACTTTCTGGATAAATCTCACTCTGTTTCTGAGAGAATATTTGCATACAATATCTCCCGAGCATCCTGCAAGTGACTGACACAGATATACATGGATTTTGTTTATTCTTGTCTGCCTTGGTTTAAAATTTTATATGTCCTCTAGGCATGACTTTGATGCTGATTTTTCTAGGAAAAAAGCTCTGAATACATAAACAAAGAAGTCATACATATATAAAATAGTAAAGCATAAATCAAAGTCAGCTCCAAATTTTTTTTCTTAAATGCCAAATACTTAAGAAGCAAGATTCTGTTTCAATGGTTGTCTTGCCTTAGTTCTTGTCTACTTCAATTTAAGGGGCTTTTATTTCTGTATCATGACCTCCTTAGGAATTTAGTTACATTGTGAAATTTTATAACTATGAAGACAGAAAGCTAAGAGCTGTGAATCAGTTTCACAGCATCAGCATTTCATCTTTTCCTCATGCGGATATTAAAATAAGAAAGAGGTCAGTTGTCTATCTAATGTGATGCTCCTGCGTCAGAGAGGTTTACCTTGTCACTTGCTAGCATGACCAATCCAGTTACTTTTCCTGAGACATGCTCAGCAAGATTCTGGGTGGGAAGCCACTTGCATACTTTTTTAATGGCCATGCATATATTTTGCCTCCCTTACTGAACTCTCTGCACTAGGTGTGTGGCATTGGCTTCACAGAGTTCTTGCCAAAGAGCAGCTGAAAGTATTTCCACCGTGGAGGTCTGATCCCTGAAATGCTGCCATGCCAAGGGCAGTGACACCTGTACAGATCTTCACATTAAGTGCTGTCTATGCCAGTGAGGTTTGCCTGCACACTTGATTTTTCCAGGAATCGAGAATGTGTTACTTGTGCACATAATTCTTGTGTTTGGTCAGTTATTGCACCTGTCCTTTTCCATCACTTTGCAACTGTAAAATGTCTCTGGATGGCTGCTGAACTGCCATGGCTTGCTTGTTGACTTCTGTTTGAAAGAGGAGAGCCAGATTTCTTTGAAATAATTGGGGACTATGAAGATGAGATATATAAAGACAGAATCCAGCCCCAAAGGTCCACTCTGACACTTTCTTCAGGCTCACCTATGATACCCAAGCAACTCAAGCTAGACTCAACTGTGTTCAAATCATGCTTGTCCCAAGTGTGTCAAATCAGTTCTGAAACCAAGATGTAGTCTGGGATTACATGTAGCCAGGATATTATATTCTGCCTTTAAATTTCCAGAATTTCTTTCCTTTTCTGCCTGGATTGATTATTTCCTGTGGTTGGTTTCGGCTGTTCGGTAGCTAACATGAGACCACTGGCTGGGGAAACATCACAATGCAAAGGCTCAGCTGAAACAGCTCCCAGCCTACACATCTTTCTACAACACTTCAAAATATGCATTTCCTGCACATACTATAATTAGGCTCTTTCATTCTCCCTCCAGTTTCTATTAAAATACTCATTATCTACTACAAAACTCCTTTATTATGCTATTTTTTATATTCCTCTTGTTACTTCAGAAGGCAAATAAAGACATTTCAGTGGATGTAGTTCTAACAGGGGAAATTCCAACATTGCTTCACCATGGCAATGGGGCGCAGTCATCAATGAAGCAACAACTTCACTGTGGATCACTGCAACTGCTAAAGGATTTGAGGCTGGCTTGCAGCCACACACAACATCCACAGGATTGTCTGCACCTCACTGAGCTGCACAGGCGGATGCTAAACTTGAGTCCAATTCAGAAGATGTTGGAAGGATTAATAGTTCTTTGGACCTCAAGCAGGGAACGAGGTGAAGAAGTGAAGAGGCAGGAGAAGCTTCTTTGGCTGTTGATAGTTTGTGGGCTGGGTAAAAATTCCCCCCAAAATGTGGCTCATCCAGAGAAAAAGAGATTGGCTTCTGTCTCAGGATCATGCCTTACTCTCAGAGAGGGCATTCTGGATTCTCAGTCCAAAGCTCAACCTTTTCAATTAGGCAAAGGAAGGGAGGGAGGAAGGAAGGAAGGAAGGAAGGAAGGAAGGAAGGAGAAATTAAAAAAAAAGCGCTTCAGATGTGATCTTTGACTTCTAATGACGGGTACTCGGGAAGGGCTTCATATTTCTAATTCCCTGCACTGCCTCTCTGAGTCGGCACTTACAGCTTCACATCTGAGGAAACAAAAGGAAAAGGAAAGATGTAATGTCACTGTTTGCAGCTGCCCTCAAGCCAACTTCTAGACCCACGTTTAGTACCCAAGCTGCATGTTCCAGCCACAGCTGCAAATGCCCCAGAAGGTCTGAAAATTGTTTTTGAAATGTTAATTGACTGAAACAGCTTCTGAAGGTGAAAGGACGTCTCAGAGAGATTAGAGCACTCAGAATAGCTTCCAAGGCACTGTGTTCCTGCTTATGGATATCTCCAAATTCAAGGGTGTCCCTTCACTGCTGCTGATCTGATCTAGGAAGTGCAAATTACGCTGTGAGAAGACTGATAGGAGTATGCCCTGGAAAAAATACCCCAGTGCAGTAATGGCTAATCTGATGAGATCTATTTTCTACAGAGGTATATAAAACTTGAGTAAGCACTACTACTAAATATTAGAAAAGACCCTGGTATGAGCCAGACCTCCCATAATTGGGCAGTTATAATTTCCATTTCAGCTGAATCAAAGTATCTTAACATACCCTCCTAAATTTAAACTTTTATATATAACCTGAAATTGCTTTGACTTTTTCCAGAGGACATGTAAAATACAGTTTAAACTTTTTATTTATCTCCAAACATGATTAAACGTGCAAGGAATATTATCATGTTTAAAGTGTGCAGTTAGGCAGAAATGTACTTCCTATTTGAGCAAAGACTTTTATAATTGTCTGTGGCTTAAACCAAAAGATGTCATTATACTGGAAGTGAGGTAACATGAGGAATCTGGTTTCATCTAACTCTAAAATACTTTTATGTGAAGAAAGAGTCTGGTGGTAACGGGTCCACAAATCAAGATAGAGGTTCAAAGATGCGTATTATCCCATTGCAGCCTTTCAGTTCTTAAAGGGGGCTTATAAAAAAGATGGAGAGTGGCTTTTTACACAGGCAGATAATGATAGGACAAGGGGGAATGGCTTTAAACTAAAAGAGCAGAGATTTAGATTAGATGTTCGGAGGAAATTCTTCACTCTGAGGGTGGTGAGGCACTGGAACAGGTTGCCCAGAGAAGTTGTGGATGCCCCATCCCTGGAAGTGTTCAAGGCCAGGTTGGATGGGGCCCTGGGCAACCTGATCTAGTGGGTGGCATCCCTGCCCATGGCAGGGGGGTTGGAACTACATGATCTTTAAGGTCCTTTCCAACCCAAGCAATTCTATGATTCTATGATTCATATGTAAGCTATCAAACCCTAATTATATATCTGAATATACATGTAGGTGGTGTAAATGATTTTGCATTTGCGTTCATTTTGTACAAGTCAACTTTGATAAGAGTTACCTGTAAACTGTAGTTTACTGCACACACACTGTTTAAAATGTCAGCGTTTATATAGGAAGTACCACAGAGTGCACAGAATTTGTCTTGAGGAAGATATTAGAAATTCACAGCAAATGAATACTCTAGTTCATTGTTAATTCTCTTTTTCTTTTCTTTGATTCATAGAACTCTGTCAGCTTTGAGATTTCTCCCCGATCATCTGGCACCTCTATCCTCATCACACTTTGCTTCAAACAGAGAAAATTTAAATCATACAGTTTCACAGGATCACTAGCTACAATCTCCTGCATTGCATCCTTTTCCTTCTGTGATCTAATGACCATAGGTTGGAAACCCTGCCTTGCTTCCAACTTGAGTAGAGTTACCCCTTGCTAAAAGCTTGTCATACTCCTTGCTCTGAGATTAGGCAGGTCCAACCACGCTACTAAAATAGGCTTTGAAAAATGGAAATGTCAGTGGTTGTTGGTGTGAAGCAGAGCTGCTTGGAAATCAAAGAGAAAAGAATAGAAAAAAAAATTCAAAACATATAAATAAGGAGACAAGAGGCAACTTGAGATAACACAAACATCTCCCAGAGTTGAGATTCCTTCCTCAGGAAAGACCTCAGGAGCCAAACTCCAACTGGCTGAGAAATGTAAATTATTAACACGCTTGTCTCAGAAGCACATCCATGCACTGTTATGACAAATCTGCACCCATGGCCTGTTTCTGGCATTCAGTGCTTGGTAGTTTCTACATAGCTGTCTAACACAAATGTGTATGAACGACACCAATCATATCAAATTTTAAAGCAATCTCTTCCTGAACAAGAGGGATTTTTATTATTTATTTTATTCATAAGACAATATGAAAGCATGTCTAATTAAATGTTCTCTACTTTTACTCTCTCAGAATCCAAAGAGTTTTTTAATCGTGGGGGACATTCATTTCTGCTGAAGACTGCATGACTTGAAACTTTGCCTAATATACATCAAATACTAAAACAGACGTTTTTAATTACTAGCACAAAGTCTGTAGAGATACGTTTTGTAATGAGGAATGTGGTTAAAAGCAAAGTGGTCCCATTTGCCTTTGCAACAGACTGTTAACATTTCATTTTGACCTATCCTTATAGCACAGCTCTGTTTTCTTTCTAAAAATGTACAGAGTTTGTTGCTAAGTCAGTCAGATAAATACAAACAGACAAATGCTGGCCTGCCAATGCAATGCTGAAGACAGTGGACCTCTGCCTGAGCATCTCCGCTCAGGATATTTCGTAAACACATTTAAATGCCTTTAAGATAATGGCACAAAGGAAAAACAACAACAACAAGGTGCTAAAGCCATATTTTAAACATAGTGGGAAAGAACAATAATGTAAATTTAAGAAGTTTTTCTGTTCCCCAGATAGCTGCATATCTAGAATTTTCATATAATACCATGGTTTCCCTTGCAGTGGTTGTATTTAACAACTACAGTATAAAATAAAGAACAAACAAATGATTTTAAAAGTTTCTTAAAAGCCTGTTTAAGGTTAGAGAGTGTTATTATAATTATGCTGCATCAAATTCGCCCCACCAAGTTTCCATCTTATACAGAAGGTTTCGTGTATCTTAACTAAGTTACTGATTTAGTTCTGAAGAGAAGGAAGGCAGAGGATCTACACCAGCCCATTATGCACCAGTAGAGGAACATGTGTGATCAGCAGCCCTCACTGGACAGAAAAAGCCACCTGAAAAATCCTGTCGCTAGTCTCACTCCAAAATACACATTTAAGTCAAATGCATTTCTCTACAATGGTGTTTTTTTCTCTCCGCTGATTATAAAAGGAGCAGAGAGTCATTAATTATGATTTAGAAATCTAATTTTTAGACATCCACATTTCAGTTAGATGAGCTCCTGCCTACAGGAGCGTGGCACATAACCCAGTCATTGAAAAGTGGTTTTGGCTCTGTTAGAGCCCATCTGGCAGAGGTCTCCAGGAAAGGTGATATTGAAAATATTTAGCTCTGCTAAGTGGGACATAAATTGATGTGAGCTGGATTTTACCTTATATCATCTAGAAAAAACATGGCCATATATAACAGAACTTTTATGTTCTCAGGATTTAATGTGTCTCAGATTTAGATCACTAGCTAAGCCAGCTACATGGGTTTAAGCAGAACTTTACCACAATGCTTTTTTTTTTTTTTAAATGAATATATGGAGATTGCAGGAAAAAACAGAAACTTTGGGTTGTTTTTTTGTGTGGTTTTTTGCCTAATTCCTATCTTACAATATGTTTTAAAGGGCTAATGGCTGCAGATGAAGAAATGAATATCATTGCAACATTTAGAGACTGTTAAATGAGAGAAAAAGAGTTGAAACTCTGGAGAGAAAAATTCAATATAACTCAGTTCCTCAAAGCGGCAGTCTCAAAACGAACACCCTTTCTACATCTATAATCTGGCACCTACAAATGCAAGATGGGACAAGGCACAAGCCATTGTGAAAATCTTGTTTTTTCCAGTACAATGGGCATTTTTCTCTCAGAGTTATAAGCCCTGAAGGAGCTACCAAATTGAAAACAGATCTATTGTCAGACAAGAGTGCTTCCTGCTCTATTAGAAACATGGCCGCAGATGTCTGTGAGCAACTTTTTCAAAACCTGACAGCTTTGCAAATCAGACTGTTTTGTTAATGTGCTGCAGCTTTTAGTGTTTCTGAGGTATGCTGCTGGTGCTCTCAATGAATTACACTTACTCTCTACAATTACTCCCAGGACTCATGCAACATCAGCAAATTTTATTTTTTAGGGAGAAAGAAAAAGAAAGTAAACTACTCATACCTATATTTTATATATAAACCTGTATTTCATCCCTAATATATCCACACTATGACACATGCATTTTGTCTGCATATGAGAATAAAGCACACACATGTATTTCATAGATATATGTGTGTGTATGCATATCCATACATATATTTGCATACCCACTCATCTGTGAATGTAGAAATACCTCCAGATAATACCTTACAATAAGCAGATTTTTCTCCTCAGGCAGAGAAATGGGCTAGAGTTACCTATACTCCACATCACCATTGATTTTACAAAGGAAGCGTGGTGGCTGCATAATACTCTAAAGTACAGATAGAAAAAGAGGGACTGTTTATTTAAAGCAGCAGCAAAAGATTTCCAAACTCAGTGTTGGTAACAGACAGTAATCTGTTGGGATCGTGCCACAGCAGTGACAGGGGACAACGGTGCTCTGGTTGGAGAGGTCAAAAACGTTGCGTGATTTTGCTGCTCCATCAACTGCCAGAGCTCCTGGGATGCTGTCATGGGTGTGAGCACCACTGAGGGCAGGCCGGGTCCTTGCCTGGCTTGTGATCCCACTGCCACCAGCCAGTCCTCTTCCCAACCAGAGTGAAAGCAGGTTTCCCTAGCCCGTCAGAAACTTCCCTGCAGGTATCCTCCAGAGCTGGTCTCCAGGGCACACTCAACTGATGCTGCTGGGCTTTGGGCTCCAGGGCAATCCAACTTAACCTCCTGCGGAGAGCAGGAACGTTTTGTCTGTGCACAGCAGAACAAAACATCCAGAGCAGAGCAGAGATACTGGACTTGCAGATCTAGGGAGGAAAACTGTCCCTCTTCCTCTCATTCCAGGCTTCATCTGGGAAGTGAGCAGCAAGTGATGAGCCAGTGGGAACCCACTGATAAGCCTGAAGTCAGGAGGCCACTGTGTGCCTGCTTTCCTCATTCCCACAGAGGAAACCAACTGCCCTTGCTGAGGTGCTCTTAGCTGGAAGCTCAGACAGGGCTGCTGCAAAACATGCAGGTAGATGTTTTGTTTGGATTAGGAACTGAAGAGTTTTTAGCTTAGATGCCAAAACAGAGACTCAGATCTCAGAGCACAGCAGTGTGAAAGAACCCTCACTCTGAACAGTGCACAACAAGGAGGCCCCTGGGCTTCCCTCCAATACCCATTTCATGACAGCTGGACAGAAAATTGGGTTCTTCTCTTTCTTCTGGAGACAGGCTAGTTTCAGTTCCTTTAACCTAAAGCAATACTATACGCCAATTCTGGTGAAGATTGCCTCAGCCAGCAGTGTGGCTCCTTTCTGATACTGCTGCTGTTGGTGATATGACCATGGTCCTTGCAGAGGCTGACCAAGTCCCCTGTATCCTTGAGACCTCATGGCACTGCCTACTATCTCTCCACCGTGGCTATTTGGCAGCTGATATGAGCAAGAGGGCTCACTTGAGCCACCTCATCCCCCAGAAACCTACTTTCATAGTATACAGCTGTTTCTGGGCATGTAGTGTAAACTCTTGGGAATCCTCACCACAGCAAGGATCCATATCTGACGTGATTCGGGTATGTGGAGTTTGTTGGACCTGTGTTCTGGCTTGTACTATCTTTCAGTCCACAACCAGAGGGAGTAGGACAGCACCACAAAACATTGACCACACTCTCATGACAGTGTAGACACAGTATCCTGGAGCTGGAAGGTGCTCACATATGTTCAGACACATTGGAAATATAAAGAAGCAATTCACGGAGAAAAAAAAAAAAAGAGAGAGAATTTCAGACTATGAAGAAAACTATTTAAGTTAGTGTAACATATCTGTCTGGGGACACATGTCTCAGTTCATCCTTCTTGACATGCTGGCACCTGTCCAATGCGCATTCTTCCCATCAAGGACAATTTAGATAAAGAGAAAATAATTGCTGTGTAGTATCTGATAGTCTTGTTTATTATTTTCCATTAGGAACCAAGTCCTGTGCCTCACCTTGGGTCAGAATAAGGACCGTAGACCTGTGAACTACGAGCCTGCAGTGACAGGGAAGTTTGACACAGGAAGCAGAAGTTATACTGCACTGAGCTGATGGCTGCCAGCACCAGTAGGAGTGTACAGCAGATTGGGCTGATGCATTCATAGAAAAAGTACAGAACCAAGCGGCAAGGAAAGAGAGTCTATAGTGGGGGGAATTCTGTTAATTGTGGGTTGAGAGCCCCATTAAGCTTTCATCTAATCCTGATCGCACAGATTTCTTCTCTTGCTTTCTATATCCTATGCACTATAATCTGAACTTCCTGTGTCATGTAACACATTCTTTACAAAATGAAATAACACTGTAATTGTTCTGCTCTTAGTTAGTGGTTTTCTTTTTAACTCTCTGACTACCATAATAAACAACCACAAAACATTTGCACTCCCCTTTCACACACAACATGCCTTTGCTTGCCAAAGCAATGGTAGCCCAAGGGTTAATTTTTTTACATTCTAAACACATGCATGCACCAAAATGTATCCTAAGGCTATGATTCATTTGGAGAGTTCACAGGGATAGAAAGACTTAAATTCTAGCAGTTAAGCCTTGTTTGGGGCTTGCATATTTAACTGGTGAATCTTTGTATTAAATTAATTTTACATTGCTTCTGAATCAATAACAGGGCACCCCTGGAAGAAATGCATAAACCAGATGTTTTACTTTTGAAATAACTTGTCTGGTCTTAGAACTCCTATTTGGGCAAAACTTCTTGACATTCGTAAGAGGATAAATTGCTTAAATTCAGTTTGCAGCATTAGGGTCCTTCTAACAAGGGAACAAATACGTTTGAGAGCCAGACCCTTACATTCTTTCCTATATTATTTTCTCACCATAACCAATGGAGTAAGACCCATATTCTTGACATTAACTATCAGCTGATGGTGTTGCTACTAAAATAATCGGAGCCTGTGGATGATGAAGTTTAGCTTTTTGGGACCCCTGGCCACTGCTACAGGGGAAGACTCCATCTCCCAGCAGCCCTTCTGGGTGCCACACCTGAATTTCACCGGCCTTGCAGCTCTCTGCCTCCCAGCCCACTGAGGTACTCGCAGGGCGCCTGTCGGGTCAGACTCGCTTCCTCTGCCGAAACTCTTCTCCACTGCCAAAGCCAGAGTTTCCCTCTGTTCTCAAGCGGTGGTAGATGGTAAAAATGGGAAAGCCAAGACCTCGCTTCAGCTCCAGCAGCAGCTTTTGTAACTGGCATAGTTTTAGTGTATTCAAAGCAAGCTTGAAGAAAATTGTGTGTCTTATTGCGCCAGAAAGTGTCTGGGAATTTGCTTTGAGCTCTGGTAGACTTTTAAATAAAATCACTGGATCTGGCAAGTGCTACCTTTGCCTAATGGGCTGTCAGTGAGCTTTAGCATCTCAAAATCATTCCTCTTCCTCGCCCTTGGAAAAAAATCCAGACCGACTCTGGCCTACCTACCCCTGTGCATGGGATGAAAATGATCCGCTTCCCTGCAACCCTCTGTCCTGCTTCCTCTGCAAATCTTACCCGTGCCATGCTGCTGGTGTTGGTTTCAGAGAGAAGGAAGAGAGGAAGTGCAAGAAGTGTGGGCTACATGCTCGGGGCTGCTGCAGGAGCCAGTCCTGGTGTACAGCGGTGAGGAGTGCATATACATACTGGTCCCATTTGTCCAGAAATCCAGATGCCTGCATGATCGATAGGATGTTATGACACACATGCAGGGTCTGTGGCTCCAGGAGACCAGGAGAAGGAAGAAACAGTTGCTTTAATTATCTGGCATTAAAGGACATCTAACTCCTCCCAGCTACATTAAACGGCCGTTCTCAGCTCTGGTCACCCCTGGCTTGAAAGACAAAGCAATGGGAGCTGTGGAGCTCCCTTTTGGTTGGGACATCCTCTGCCCCAGTTTGCTGCAGGTCAAGGACTGTCAGCTCACTGGCCAGGCACTAGGAGCTATGTCCTTCACAGGACTGTTGTCCTCCAAGAGCTGCTGCACTGCTAACCCAGTCAGCGAGACCTACCCTGAGGAATGTGCCTGTAGCTCTGGTGGTTCACAAGTGTCCCAGGATCCCGGTGTTCAGAATCACCACATCCCGAAAAATGGAGTTGTTGGCCAGGCAGCTGTTTTTATCTCTGACTCCATCCAGAGGGAGATAAAAATGAGTAGCAGCATGCCTTTACAATATCCACAACAGACAGCATAACTATAAAGATCAGTAACAAAAATCTTATGACGTTGTTTTCACAAGAGCAAACCCAGAGGGTCCCTCTCTCTGCTGGTCCTTGGCCAAGGTGCTGTGGGTGCCCACCCACCCCAGGAGGCTTAATGAAAACCTGTCAGAATATAAGCAAGTGTCCCAGTGTCTGTCCACAGCCATTATAACCTGACCCAAAGCATATTTTTGCATGATGTTATTATTAAAATGTAATCCCTCAGCCAAAATATAGCTATATGAAATTAGGGAGTTTATAAAACTCTCTCTGGTGTTTCAAACACTTATCCACAACTTCTTTCAATTGCATGTTTTTAATTAAAGGCATTTTTCTACAGCTTTCTATGGCAGAACCAAATACTCATCTTTTGACTTTAAGACCCTGACCTAGAAGCTATCTTCTGTGGATCTGAGAAAAGTAATTTGCCCAAGAACACACTGCACATGAATCCCATCAGCTTTCATTCAATATGACGAACTTGTTCTAATCACCTTCCAGAATGGCTTTGGCGGTGCCAAAACAGCTAAACAGAAACTACGTTCCTAGTTTCCCTCTCATTACTTTGAATTGTTCAACACAGGTTTGTTTTGAGCTCATTTGTAACATAGCATCCTTCAGAAATACTTTTTAAGACAAACAAATATTTAAAATGCTCATAAGATGTTTAAGTTTCCTTGATATCCGTCCATCACTGAAGAAACTGAATTGCAAAATCAGGACAGTGACTGTTCACAAACTGTAGTCAATCCATAGATGGTTGGTAATTTGGGAAAAAAAAAAAAGTCTTTATCATTTTCAGTTATGGTAATTTTAGGTACTACATTTAACTACAGTCACTGGAGTTTTTTCCAGGCAGGAAATAAATTTTGAGAATCAATGGCCTTCGGTGTTATTCTGCTTCTCAGAAAGTGGCATGTCATAATAAATATTTACAAAATTATGCCAAGATATTTTCTATTTTTTGCATTAAAGGAAAATTGTGGGAGGGAAGGAATACAGTTATTATTTTTTCAAAGAGATCTATGGTTAGAAGGCTAATTTTTTGTTGCTTTTTCTCAAGAATATCTTGTAGATCATACTTTGCCTGGAAAGCAGGATCTGGCTATGTATCACAAACACCGTAGCAGATCTAACTGTGCCTTGGATGGCAGGTCCTTTTTGGGGAATTATCATTTTGAGAAGAAAAACGTTCTGAGAAGGTCGGTAAGCCCAGGAGTAACTAATAAAAATGAGCCAACACCTGGAAACAATGATGTGCTTTATGGAGACTATCCATCAGTCTCTTTTTGCTGCCCAGTGAGAAAGCGCCCACCCACCCTTTCAGAAGCTGAATCCCACGATAGAAAGATTGGACATTACGTTATATATTAAAAGTTTTCAGCTAGAAACATTGATAAAATATGACATTGAGTTAGTTCCAGCAATCAAGTAAAACTTATACAGATTCTGAATTAAAATCTGTTTTTAATGTTGCGTTACCAGCCACCTCAATATTCCTGTTGTCATGTCTGAAAAGTCCTTTGCATGGCTGCAAATTTGAAGAAACACTGAAGATTTTGCTTTTGAAGTTGGAAAGATCAGTGTGCTCACTTCATGTAAAAGCCTATAAATTTGAGAAATACATCTTAAAGACAAATAGAGGAGGCAGTAGTATAAAACAAAAGTGAACTAGGACAGCATTTTGCCAAGCACAAAGGAGGGTGAGATTTTCAGAAAAGAATTTGTAATTTAATTGGTCTGATTTAAAATAAGTCAGTAAGAGAAAAAATCATAAATCAACTACCTCTCCAACAGATTGGGATGGTTTATCATATGTGTACCAGGCAGTGCAATACGTTCTCACCTGTGTTAAGCACTGAATACTTTCTCTGGGAAATACATAAATATATATTCATTACTCTTTGTTCGGTATGAGCACAAGAAGCGTGCAGAGATGCAGAGAAGGATTTTTTTGCCCCCTCATCTTTTTTTTAAAGGCTTGTTGTTCTATTTGACTACTTATCTGCTATTGCTTTCTAATTCTTGACAGAGTAAATATGCTAGTGGCTCTTTTGGCTTTCAGATTATGTATTCAGCTGCATTACAATCTAATGCAGTTGGATTTAGAAGTCACCCCTGGCCTCGTACCAGACATGTTAGCTGTTGCAGCAAGACCTTGCCCTAAAACTATTCATGATCTACACTAAGAAAACAAACAGGGGAAGAATAAAAACACTAAAGTGAGAAAGGGCTACAGTCTCATTGTCATGGTATGAGGGAGAGCTGGGGCCACCTCACCTCACCCCCCTTCCCTATGCCTAGTCCTGATGCAGAGACCCTTGGCTTCAAGGACAGAGGATTTGCAGCTCTTTACTAACCCTGAAGCATGAGAAATGGCCCCTGAAGACCTACAGAGTGAGGGGTCTGCTGCCATTGAAATCACCAAATCAATTTGCACTACCTTCAAGGGGAATGGGTCCTCCATCCAGAGACTACCAAATTTGGTCAGCACCGTTGTCTTCCAACCTCTCTCCATTCACTGATCCCTAGGCATCAGCATCCCTAGGGACATGCTAGCTTCATTACAAATTTCCTGTGCATTAGCACTATATACAAACCTTGCAAAATTATTCTGCATCCTCTCCTTTTGTGGCTAGCCATGAAACAGACCACATCTCTGGGGAATCTGCTGGCAACTGCTGGAAAATCACTCTTCTCATGGTACAAAGTGGCAATTAGCACAGCTAGTCTAGATAGTTCAACATCATACATCCTACCCAGCAACATCATTCCAGCAATGTCACATCAGCAAGTCCCTGCTCTAGACACATCTGATAACCGGCTGGTTTTGTCAGATTGTTTTCATTATCAGAAACGTGGTGGTGCAGCTGTCTCGGTGCTGGATGCTGGCAAGGCTTGCACCTTCACCATGGGGCTTCCTTCTGCTGGCAGAAGCTCTACAGCACAGATAAGCACCGTGAAAGGATCTGGTCTGATCACCAAAAAAAAAAAAAAAAAAGCGACATACACTACTAGATATTAACCACAGAGCCATGAAATTATCCCCATCTGTTTTCCAGTTGTAACAGACCATTAAAGCGTGCAGAAGCTTAAAAAAAATAAAAAAGGTAAGAGCTAATTACAAACACTGACAGTATATAATAGAAGAGAGGAGATGGTTTCCCCTGGGACCTGGTGGCAAAGCGAGGTGTTGTTCATTTGCTCATTTGCTTTCTGGAGCAGGGGAGAGATGGGAGGAGGGACTGCTTCCCAGCACAGAAATGTCACTTGCTAGGTGGTGACAGACAGCAAGGGTGAGGCAAGGGAAGAAAGGATGTTCTTTCTCTTTCAGGAACTGTAGAGATTTTGGTGTCAGTTGTGATCCATTTTTGCCTGTGGCTGAAAACAGGATAAATAAATCAGCAGAGCCTTGTGAGCAGTCTCTGTAGTTCTGGATGTTCTTGACACCTCAGCTGGAGACATATTTTGTTGTTCTATGTCACAAATATTCCTCATCTGCATGGGGCCAATAAGCCACAAAACTGCTGAGAGATTTGTTCAAAATATCAATTACAAGAAGAGACACCAAAGTTTGGAGTTCATTTGCAAAAGTACAGTCTAAATGAAAACCTTCTGCAGACATTCATGATATTTATTAGCTGCAATTTTCCAACCTATTTAGGTGGGCAATTGTATGGATAACCTGCCACACGTCCCATTTTTTTGGAAAGGTATTGCTCATTGCAAGCCCTAAGCATTCCTGAGTATATACTCAGAAAGAAAACTCCGCCATCAGAATGCTGCACTCGACTTGACTGGATGCACAGAAATGAGCCAGGGTTGAAAAGGCCAGAAATGTCTCCAGAGGCTCTGAGAGGGAATGTGGGGAGTGCCGGCAGCACAGCGTTCTCCTGCCGCCCCGGCATCCCGCGGAAAACGAGCCATGCCAACTTGATGGGAGTGAACAAAAGGGAAGTGGGATCCAGGGAGCATACAATTTCCACAACATGTTCCCTGACTAAACCGGTGGTGATAATTGTGCCAGGAGAAAAAGACAAAAATCTTTGATTTCTGTCTTTTTGGAGTTGGTTCCAGTAATGGAGTCAGTGGAAGGAAAATAGCTAATGAATGCAGTTTCAATAGTGGTTTACTCCTCTGTGTGAAGGGCTTGAAACTTGTTGTGAAAGCCCCATGGGTCCCTAGTTCTGGGAGATGCAGAACAGATGCTAGAGGTCCATCCTGGAAAAACTAGTCCTTGCTGCACATAACTGGAGTGGACGGCATGGACCAGCAGGACCCTGCCTGACAGCTCTGGCACCGCAGGAGGAGTTTCTTCAGCGAGCATTTTGCTATTTTAAAGCATTTTCCTAACCCAAATGTGTTGTACAAAAAAATGAAGTTTCTGTGACTTCTGTGCATTATTCTAAATGTCAGAAATGTGATCTGAATGCTGTGGTGCTAATTGCCTGTAACCCTTAAGGGAAATGAGCTTTCTCATTTAAATGTGCTTTCTCAGAGGCTGACAGCGTGGTCTTTCAAGTCACAGGAAAATACATACCCGCACCCCAAGTGATATTCAGGCATCTCCCCAGCACCTGTGAGGGAGGTGAGTACCCAGGCAAGGCAAGAATGGATTTGGGTGACTTCAGGCTGCATCAGGTAGCATTTCTCATTTGTAATACTTACTTCAGCTGGGAAGCAAAAACAGCCTCCATTTTATATCAAATTCAAGTCCCGAGTGCATGTCTGTGCTGGAGTTATTAACCCCCAGTAATGAAGGTTTGAAATTGAGGTATTAACTGCTGGAGGGGCAAATGAAGTTGCTTTATAAGGCTAATTAGCCAGCACCTGCAGCGGGGCTGGAAGTGCCTGCGAGCCCCCAGCAGCGGGGTCCCTGGCTCGGTACAGCTCATCAGCCTCAGGCAGCAGTCCCTGCAGCGGGGCTCACCCAGGAGCGCAGCCAGCCCCACAGACGGACATGCATCCAAAGGTGAGGTCATCCTAGGCAGAAGAGACACAAGCACAGCGATGAACCCTTGGCCCTGTTGAGGCTTTCATCCTCCAGCTTTGATGGGAAGCATGGTAACGCAGCAGCGGCATGCCACTTACAGCAGCCGCATTTGTGATAGCTCATCTGTGCGCTGCTGTAGTTGTCTTAGCCAGACATTATCTGCCTGATTTACATATAGGACCATCTTTAGTCTTTTTTATCCCCTCCTCCTTTTTTTTTTTTTTTTTTCCTAGGGCTCAGAAATATTTCAGTCCTTGATTTGTCGGTTTCAAGATATCAGGAGAGAAGTAGAAAGAAAAAAAGAGGCTAAAGCTTTTCATTCCAACTCTTGCGTTGACTGACATGTTAAGAAGATTGGGAGTTTCTCTAACAAAAGTATCTGCATAAGACTTACTCTCTGTTCTGATCCTCTTGTGCAGTTTTGCTTTTTACCAACTGACAGGTTAATCCAAGCATGATCAATTGCATTATCATCCTCAAAATTATTTTCCATATAGCTGATATTTTTCTTAAAAGGGGCTCATGAAAAGTGAATCAATAAGAAGTCTCTGAATAATTAAAACAGTTTAATTCACTTAGAGGTATGGAGCCACCTCCGTAAAATAGACTGAAATGGCCTAATTACTAATACACCATTTGGAGGAAAAGCAGAGGTGTGGTGCAGTCTGTTGATGGATCAATTAGCACGCAAGGCAGAGGATTGTGTCATCATCCCTGTTACCATCAAAACAAAATCCTGCTTTGCATGTGCCTGTAATATCATACAAACGATCTTGGTTTGTTGTTGTTGTTGTTGTTGTTGTTGTTTTGGTGTGTTTTTTTTTCCATTTGTGTAGCACCTCCTTCAAAACAAAGATCTCAAAACACTTTGGAAACATTGGTGAATTAAACTGTCTGTGGATCTGCACCATTCCCCACAGGTTAAGAAGGTGTAAATGACAATCTGGTTTATTTGCTGTGTAAAAGTTAATTTCTAGAGCAGCCAGTTCCTTCATACTCCACTGAAAGCTCTCAGCACTGCCACAAAGCAATGGAAAAACTGCTGAGAGTGAAGAAGCTGACTCTGTGGGTGCAAACTGGTGAGGGGCTTTTTGCCTTCACAGTGTAGGAAGGGGACCCCAGGTGCCTGTCTGCTTATCTTCAGGAGTTTAGCAAGGCATTGGGAAACTGCGGTGCCGTGTAAGTCCCTCAACTGCTTTTATCAGTATATGATACATTGCATTCTGGGGGGAAAGTTGCTGGTGTGAGTTCTGCACACCTACATATGATGTAATGAATTACAACGAGCAATTCACGCTGTTACAGTTAAGAGGAGCTACCGCTGGTAGCCTCTCGTCTTAGGCTTGGATTAAGCTTGGATTAAGCACCTATAAAACTCTCCTGGGAAGAGTTACTGGGAAAAAGTACACTGCTAAAATTTAAAATTTATTCATTGCAGTTTAAATATGTGAACCACAATGCCACATTTTGAGAAGAAATTAAAAAAAAAAAGTCATTTGATTTTAAGTATTGAAAGTTGACAGCTTACAAGTCTTTTATTTGGTAAAGCACAGAGCATACAGGGACACAGGCTACCTCCGCATCAGGGCTGCAGCTCTTCCTTTCAGCAGCTGCTGCACTGACTGGCTAATCTGATAACCACAGGTCTGCCCCATCGTTCATGTGAACCTCTTCTATCAGCAGAGTAGGTTTCTGGGCTTTCTGAGCCATCCTGATGCCCAAGCACTGGAGGTGTCCACCCTACACTGTTACGCAGAGATGGGGCCACTCCATTAGCGGAGTTGCCACCTTTTCCCCTGCATACACACTTGTACGCGGGAGGAAAGGATTGGGCCCCGGCACAGTGTCTGTGGAGGTAAACCCTACTGTCATACCCAAATGCACTGTTTTCAAGGGGCCATACCTGTGTACAGGAGTCAACTTCTGGGAAGGTCGCTGTTCCTGATTTCTCTTTGCTCTCCCAAAAGGAATGCTGTTTTTAATTTAATACTCTGACATATATTCTGTTCCCTGACCAGTCCATTTTTTTTGTGTTTTCATTCATTTTCTGCTCCTAAATAATGTGGGCAAATGTGCCTTGCGTGCAGTTACTCTCTTGCTCCCACAGGTTTTGTCTGACATGCATTTTAGCAGAGAAAGATGCTGCTTTCCAGCTTTCTTACTCAGGACACAATCTAAATCTTCACTTGCAACATTGATGTCAGATAAACTATCCATTCCTGAAAGTTAAACAGATATTGAAACCAGCCCAGAAGAGTGTTTCCCTCCTGGGAAGGACTTAGACTACTGTCGTTTAACAGTTTCCACTGCTGTCTCTTCATAATAATCTTTTGTGCTTTTAAAGTCCAATCTCAGACAAAACAGCTGTTTGATGAGTCCAAAATATTTAAATATGACTGAGAAGTCTGGGTAATTCTATCTGTGAGGCTCCTCTAGTTGTTTGGAAATAATACAGATTGGAAAACCAGACTCTTTATAATTGTCTCAAAATGAGCAAAAGTTGGGCAAAACTTGAAACACGCAAAATCATGCATTTCTTTTGAAAAGCTAAGTCTAGCATTTTATATTCTTTTGGAAAGACTTAGGCAGGAATCAGTATGTTCGAAGGACATGTCAGAATAAACATGGACATCAGGTTTCACCCACCGAGCAAGCAAAACTTCCAGGACGTTGCCTGGTGCCTTGGCTGTGGACAGGAGCACCCTTTCATCCTGAAGGAACACCCCTGCGCATTTGTGACACGTGGGGGCTGCTTTTGCATGTACATTTAGAGGTGCAATAAATTATTGTAACAGACTCTAGTTGCTAACTCCCAGAAAACTATGTCATAATGTTTAAGAGGAACCTAAAGACGACTGATAGCTTTCATTGTACCTGGGGAAACCGTTGTCTGAGGCTTTGGGGGTGCCCGCTACCAATGATAATCTTCCAGTGGCACATTTTTTACTGTTGGATTGTCTCTCTATGTATGGTGGGCACAGTAAAGTAAAAGCTATCTCACTCCTGTTGGACTGGCTCCCTTCCCAGCCTCCTCCTCCTCCCACCATCCATGTGCCCAGTCACATCCCCTCACAGGAACGCTGCATAAAACTAAAACATTATGGGAACCATATGTCTAGAAAATGAAGTGGGCTTACAAAATGAGATGGTCTACAGTCAATTTGGTTTTATTTTAAAATGTCTGATGCACAGCAATACCGCTACAAATTCTATCAAGAAACTGCTGGTCTGGGTGGGAATCAGACTTAAGGAAAGACAAAACTCCTTGCCTGCACATCCAGTCAAGTGGTGGGAGCCCCCTGACCACATGATCCAGTCCATATAGGCCTTACAGCCATATAACAAAGCATATATGTACCATGTCACGTTTTACTCACCTGTTCTGATAGTTGTCCCTCAAGTAAAATTCATCTTCATGTCTTGTCTCATGTTGCACCGGAACAATAAAGTACCATTACTTTAACACACTGACTCTGGCCTGGACAACCATTTTGAACACTCAAAACATCTTTATTTTACATGAAGGGAAAAACAGCTCACCCCATATACATACCCATGAGGCACTCAGTAAGTACAACTATAGACTACTAGCACCCTGGGCAATAGCTATGCATTAACACAGTCATTAGTGATTGGGGATCAGTGAAGATGTTATGGAGATAGGAGCCCCAGGGTCAATTCACCTTTGTATCTCAATATCATTTTTCAGCATATGTGGCTCGGTACTACTCCATGCATAGAAAAACTAGTCTTCAGAAAACAGAAAGCAAATCATGACTAAATCATTTCTCCTCTGTAGGAGAGCAGCTATAAACTGAAACTGCAGTTCAGCAGGGAAGTAAATCTACCTTTTAAAAGTCCTACTACTGCATCAGAATTCTGCAAACGTAAGACAAAACACATTACTCTGATATTATACCACCCATTCAAATCCATTCAGAAATGCTAACGGATTATCTGTGTCAAGCAGACCTCAGCTCAGACCAGGTATTGCTAGTCTACACCACTCTAACTTAAGCTGTACTGAATATTGTCCATCCTCCCCCAGCTGGTATAAGGCCAACATAAACTCCGTGTAAGCTCCGTATGGTGTGTTCTGGCTAATTTGACAGAAATGTGATCATGTGCCCGTTCTTGAGCCAGATCATATTTGTACTCCTGGGAGATCAGTCAGCACATAGGCCTCCGACTAATGGCTGTGGAGCTGCAGCAGGAGCATGAGCATCACACAGGTTCCTGTGACCAAGGCTGCTGGGGCTTGGACAGCATCCAACAATCTCCCCAAACTCCCAGACCCTCAAACCAGCTACTTTTGGTTTCCTTATATTTTATTTTTCTGCCACATTCAGATCCATCTCAATCAAACAGATCAACACCATCCCGTACTGTGTTGCTTTCCTCCAACTGCTCTTTTTTTTTTTTTTTTTTTTTTTTTGCTATGGAGCATTTAGCTCTGAGACGCAGATGAGAATGGTTTGTGGCATTTGAACTGCCATCCCAAAACCCCAGTCCTTTAAGTCACTGCACTCACGTGTACAGGAGGGGAGAGTTCATCAATAAGAGGTTAGTGAAAGAAGAGGGATAAAGCCTAGAATCTGATTTATTCAATGTTTGAAAGCCATCACCCTCTGAACAAGCCTTTTTATGGTTTGCAGTAGTAGCTCATTCAGCCTCAACTGTGTAGATGCCTTTAGCAAGGTTACAGCTGTGAGATTTAGGAGGTATTTTTCATGGCTTTGGCTAGGATAGCATTCTAAATGAGCAAAGGTACCTCCACATGAAGCTATAGTTTTATGTCCAGTATCATTGTAGCTGATACCAACTGCCAAACAGAACAGACTTCATTATTTCAGGAAAACAGTAATGCTTAATTCCTTGTGCCTGGTCTTGAAACTTCTTGCAGATGCTGACTTCAAAAAGATAGCCAGAGAAAATTAATAACCTTGTTGATGCCATTTAGAAGGTTTCTGTATTTTATACTTTGAAATGTTTTAAAATACATAGATTTTGCTCAAAGGCAGGAGGTTTGTAGAACATTCTCGTCTCTTTTTCTGAGTTTTCTTTTGAGTTATACCTTCAGAGTGAAATACCATATGGCAGACACACACACACTTCTTAGCAGAATAATGAAGTCCCACAGAGATTACATACGTTTTCCCCCAGGGAATGGTTCTGCCTGTACTTCACATTTCCAATTTTATACAGCTCTTTCCCTGTAAGACAACTTACTAATTTCACTTTAAGGGCTGAATTGTACTGTTACTTATACTGGGGTAAACCTGGACTAATTGTCTTGCAGGCAGTGACGTTATTTAAGATTTATACTAGCATAACAAAAATCTGTATGTGGTCTATGCATTGTTAGTTGGTTCCTGCAGTAGGAGACCTGAAAAACACAGTTACCAAAATGTCACTTGCCATGAATTTATTGTCCGTGTTTACACCATCAATATTCACAACATCAGCAAAGATCAACAGCATTAAAGGACAATTATGTTAGACAATTTTTCTAAGTCTAAAGTCACAGTGTAGCTGAGATACAGGGGCACAATTCTGAGATCTTTTGCCATTATGAGATATATATTTCACAAACATCTTTACTGAGGTAGATATAGGTTTTCATGGAGAAAGGTATGAAGCAAGAATTAAAAAAGCTTGTTTCTTTTGAGAATATTTTATTTCTAAATTGACCATGAATGCATAGCTTGGGCAATCTAATGTAATGTTACTTTATTTGTCAAAGAATAAGCAAAATTACATTTTGTTTTTCAGTATGGAAGATGCTCTTTTGATTCCAAATGTAGGATACATATAAGACATGAATGCAGCTAAATTTCAACCATAATAGACTCTGTATGTTGCCACTTCAATGACCTTTTAATCCCTTGGAGGTTAACTATTTCCTAATGTCTCCTAACAGCCATTTTCTTGTTGGGAAAGTCCTTTCTGACTGATAACATCTAAATAAGCTCATACCTTAATTAGAAAAATACTCCCATAAATATTTGTGTTGCTGTGATTAGGCCATTTACTGAATCCAGCTACCCATTATGATCTAAAATAGAGTGCCTTGTTTTGAGAAGCCTGGGGCATGACATAGTTTATACTAGGGGACTTTAAGTTGTAATTCATCTAATCAAGTGCCTGACCCCTTGCCTCCAAAGTAGCCAGTAGTTGTTGGAGGAAAATAACCTTCTGCTCAGCATAGCATCCTTCAGTCTGCATTTCGTATGTATCCCCCAAATAAATGGGATACATATCTATGCAATTGCTTAACTACGGAATAGTTTCATGCAGTTCCTTTTTTGTTTCAACAGCCAATACATGAAAAATCTGAAGGAGAAAGGAGGCAATCTCTCTTCTTCAGAAGGAAACACAAAAAGTTGCAGAACTACCAAAGGAGGACTTCTTACTGAAGCATGTTGCTGCTACCTAGCGAGGCTCCCATGCCACATCGATGCTGGGGGGCACCACAGTTATTGCAGGTTGCCTGCTATGTATGGAGTTAGGTACCGCTGTGATGCCTCTTGTTAAGAGAGTGATGAGAGATTTAGGCAGCCTGTCCTCTGAGGCTGCTCTCTGGCTCCTGAGGCATTGGAAGCACTGAAACGGGGCAGTCAGTATAGCATGCGTTTCCCTCCTTTATTTGAATACAGAGCCAGAAGTTGCACTGCCCTGGTGAAAAGGCAGACTGAATTTCTCTCTTTTAGATGCCTAAAGCTATCTGAGTGCTTGGACTGTTCTTTTGAATGTAGCCTTTGGGCAACCAGCATATATCTATACAAGCAAATTTAACTGCGCCTCGGAGCTGGAGCATGACTGCCCGTACCTCTGAATTGCTGATACTCCTCCCCAGCACATTTCTGGCTGTCTCACTCTGTCATGCGATTCCCAGGCATGTTTTGCTAACAAAACTTTCCAGGGCTGGTTCCTGGGAGGAGGGGTGTGTACATGGTGGCACCAGTTGGGTGGCTGTGGAGTCTCGTAGCACTACCAGGTCCACTCCTCACCAGCTGGCCTACATGTGGGACAGTACTCCTGGGCATGCTTAATTTGCTGGTGCAGATGCCATTTCAGACATCTAACATTTTCATTCCACGTGTAGGTGAAGATCCGAGATTGCTTCAAGAGTTCCAAACTCATTCAGCATCAAATGGGTGAAAATTTTGCTTTTAAGTTTTTTGTTTTTAATAAACTCTCATTTTATTCATTCAAAGTGTTGCTCCTTTCAGGAAGAGTTGCCTTCACTAATTGCCAGACATCTGAGCCTAACTTGGAGTAACATGTTTAAAATAGCATATGCATCTCCTCATTTTTTCTGCCTTCCACCATTTAAGCTATACTCATTTGTGAAGAATTCATCCATACTTCAAAGTGAAAATCCTTTTCGTATCTTTACCAGCTGCAGGTTTCCATCTCTGGAACACAGTCAATTCATATTTAAAGTAAGAAAAGTCTCCCTTGTTTACGTGCTGCCTTTGCAGATGCAGTTTCTCAGATCAATTGCCTTTATCTTTTGTCCACTTTTTTCATTTTACTTAAGACCACACCTACCTTATTCATTGATCTGAGTACTTTACAACAACAAATTTACCTTGAAATAGTTAACAAGCAAGGAAGTCTGAATATACAAGATATTCTAAACAGATGTTCTCTTTTTTTATTATCTAGTCCTATTCATCTGCTTATTGGTTACTCTCTACTTCCTCTTTTTACACAAAAAAAAGAAAGCAAATTATGGAATTTGCTGTGGCTTCCCTGTTTATTTTTTATTATAAATAGAGTCCAGTTCAAGTTACTTATTCTTGAAGGAAAAATTATGTTACATTTCAATAACATAATTTATTGTCCTGGTTTGGATTATAATTTGTGAAGTAACTATGGTTAATGTTTTAGTTAGTGTCAACTGTAGACTTTTAAAAATTGTTTCATGATCACCATATCATGATACTGACCTTGAAATAACAAAATTTAAAAAAAAATAATCATTTTAAGTCTTTTTATGTGTATTCTGGTTTCTGAAATATTAGGGGTCACATTCTTGAGATTTTTCTTTCTAACCACACCAGGAACTTTCTCTAAAAAAAAAAAAAAATACAGAAACCAAGCTGAGACACTCTGCTGATTGAAAGAAGCACCAGAAAGTGGTGCTTGAAGAGCAAAAAAATCACAGAGGCTGACTGCATTGCCTTTCCCACGTTTTGCACCTTAATGTAGGCTTCCAATTCATAAGCAAACACCAACCGAAGTTTTCTTTATTTTCGGAGATACTGAGCATCAAAAGTTCTCCTTGACAACATTTATCCAATGCATCTAAAAATAAAGCTATTTTATGTAGACAAGCTGGGCACCATAACCTTCATATAAAAACCCATTAGGAAAGCAGAAGTGCAGTGAGTGATCTTTCTTTTAAGGCAGGTCTGCAAATGAGGCAGATACAAGTTATGTGAATTCTCTCTTCTAAGACTTTTGTTTGTACTGTAATTAATACTGATTATTAGCAGCTAAAACAGATCCAGAATTTCTTTTCATTTCAAATAAGGCATCCTGTTAAACCATAGCTTGGGATTTGCCAAATTTATTCTGTCCTCTCCAGAAAGATTGTGAGTTCTGATTGAACATAAATAAAGTAATTTCTGCTTGAATTCACAAGTGAGACCATTTTGTTATTTGTTATTCTCTCCTGAACACTGTTTCTGCCTGCTTAGCTCCATTCATCTATAGCACCACTGATAACTGCATGAGATCTTGGGGTTATGAGGTAATAAAGTGGATTTTAAAGCCTTGTATCCCTATCATATTTCAATCTTTCTCAACCATAATTATATTCTGTTTGTTCCTCTCAAGTTGCTTACCACTCAGCCAGCCCAGTTTTCACCTCATACTTCACAGCAGGACCATCCGCATCACTCAGAGAACCATCAGCTTCCACTGCCCCAGCTTGCTCTGAGAAATGACCTGTTGCCTGTCAGTAGCAGATCTCTATGACTCACCTTTCCATCCATCACTTAGCAATGAAAATCAGTAAACTGATGTTAACCAGACAAAAAACATTTACATTCTTATTCATGGAGGCTTATTTTTGTAAGACGACTGAACACGTCAATGAATTGAATAAGACAAAGCATCTCCCATATAAGCTGGTTCAATTATTTCTGATACCAGCTGAGGCAATGAGGAGAAACTACTGATGATTTTCAGCAACAGGTCATTTTGCTGAAATGGCCAGAAACTCTATTTCTCTGGCTGAAAAAAGAGGTCAACTCAACATACTTGAGCTAGGGCAAGGGTATAATCGGGTCCTAGAGCAGAGATGAATGGCAAGAACATATGTGAAAAGATCATTTTCAGTAGGAAAATGTGAATGTGAACAGAGGTTCCAGCAGTCAATTTGGCAAAGCAGCTGCAAACATGGAGGAATGCCTTAGCCTCATCTTCATTGTGACAACCTCAGGGGCTAGTTGAAATCAGCTGGAAAATCTTAGAGAAACAGATCCTTCAAAACCCAAGCATGTCTGCATTTCTAGCCACCCCAAGAACTGTGTCAAAAATATCAGGCTTCCACATAATATTTTAGCCCTTCCATACATATCAAAAGGAAGAAACACAGAGAATCACAAAAGCATCTTGCATGCTGCTTGAAGGATGTTTTTCAATTCAAGGATGCTTTGGTCCAGACTCACAGCCTCTGATTCCGTGTATAGTCAGAGCTTTTCTGATTTTAGCCAGCATTGTATTTGGCTGAGATTATCTGCTGATATTTTGTCATGGGCAGCCTGCTTGAGGGATAAATGCATTTGTCTGATAAGTGAAACCCCCATGCCACCCTCTTTGATGAGCCCTGATTATGAGCCATGCTTACGGGTCCCAGAACGGCCCCAGGCAGGGCCCTGTGATCACAACTCACCAGCTGAACAGTAAGCTGTGCTGGTTGGTAAACTCAGATCGTACATAACCCAGTAGGAGACCAGCTAGGAGGACTTGGAATCTTCCAAATCAAGGGTCCGCGCATGTGTAAATCAATTCCAAAGGACACAGATCTTGTCTTTGAACACTTGATATCTTTGTCCTGCACTGTAAGGCTCCTTTACCTGGCCATAGCCTTAATGATTTTGCTTTTACTATGCCTCTGTAGTTAGTGGTCCCACACTAAGAGGCAGGTCTTTAGATGTTCCATGTGTTAAAAGAATTGATTTAGTGATTTTCCCACTAGTGATCCTTCCATATCATAGGCCAACCTCTCTGAGGAGCAGAAAAAGTGAATGCCTCCTCTGAGACCAATGCATTGTTGAAAACACTGCATCATCTCCATGACATTCCACATTTACATGCCTCTGAATCGTCACTAAATTTAAGCTCTCACAGCCCCAAACTCCTCTGGTACCAGAGCACTGCAACAGATCACATCTGTTAATCACCAGGGACTCTGACAAATTATTCATACTCTCCATATGTAACTTAACTAACTCTGGTGAGAATATCTATGCTGACCGTTTGAGACTATATGCACACAGAGGTGCTCTCAGAAGATTTAGATGATACTTGGCAGCAAGGACACATTTTTCCCTTTTTTTTTTAAATTTTTTATTTTTTATTTTTTTATTTCTCTGGTGATAACTATGAGTTGTCCCTGCAAAGAGGTTGGCTCCTTTTCAGTGCTGCAACTATAAAAAGAACAAAACAGGTGTAAAGGACCATGCTGCAGATTTGGGAGTGACAGCCATGAGAGCTAACAGCAGGAAATGAAAGGCAATATTCCTGCTGTATATTGCTTGGTTGCCAAGGCTGACATGAGAGTGTCATTACATCCAGAAAGAGTTGAGATTTAGCTCTTGGAAGGTCCTTGCCCCGTGTTATTTTCATTCATAACTGACACAGAAGAGGTCAGAGTAGTTTTCCTTGTAATTTCTTTTACAGCCATCTATAGACCAATGTCTCTAAACTCAGCTTACTTTTTGTCAATGAGAAGGGGTATTTTTCTATTTCTATTGTGCTGCAGTCCTCTGTGGTTCACAATGAATGCTTTGCTGCTGATGTCTGTGGCTGATCTGCCTCTGATTTCCATAGTTCTTGCCTGGTAACAGCCATGGAAATAGTACAGCAGGAAAATTGCGTAGACGTCATGAGTTCATTGTTCTTCTCTTGCTATTTAGGGGTGTTTATCCCCCAGGCCTCCTGCAGGTGAGGAACCCTCACTAGCTATCTCAGCCATGGCCAGGAGATCCTCCGGTACCACCTGAGTGGCTGCTGGGTAGCAGAGGAACAGGCACTCAGTCACCCTTGGGGAGGGATTGGACCGGCGTGCTACAGTCTGCCTTCCACACCATGACCTTCTTTTTCTGCACAGCATTTCTAACAGCAAGGGGCAGCAGATGGAGAAAGAACAGGAAATGAAGACCTGGTGAAACCACAACTGCCACCATTCCCTGCGTGGCTCGTTTGCTTGCCTGTGAGATCTGGAAGGAGCAAATCAGGAGGGACAGCTGGCAGATTATACTGCCCCAAATCCCTGCCTGTGGCTTGCTGTGCAGTGAAATTGCTACCTCCTATGAAAGCAACACACTGTCACTGTGTCATCTCTTGGTTCCATTTCTGTTTTCTGCAACTTACTCTCGCTGCTGACAATCAAGGTCCACAGACAACTCTTCTTAAAGACCAATATTTCCAATATTCCCCTATCTCATCATAAGGGCTCCTTTCTTCCGGCACATTCAGGTACCCCAGTCTTAAAGGGGCTAATGCAGTGTTTCCCTCAGAAACACTGATGGAAACTTAAGCTGGTGAATGAAGGAAACCTTCAGGCTGTGCTGGGGAGTGGAGAAGCCAAGAATTCATCCCTGTGCTGGGAACAAGTATGTACAGTTATTTATAGAAATTTCAGCCATGGGAATGAGGAGAGGTAGCAGGGATCACTGGGAGGTCCCCAGGCTCAGCAGATCTTGGCCATGAAGTGCTCCTCATTTCCTGCCATCAGATCACCAGGAGGCTGGCTGGAGGGTACCTGGTTGGCACGTGTAAAATGGACACAGAGATGTCCACACAACACAGAGGCCACAAATATCTGTTGGCTCCTTGCAGTTGCCTGTACCAAATCTCACGATGTTTGTCTCTCATCCCTCCTGGTCTGGCCACACACCTGGGTGGCATAAGGGATGCAGCGCTGCATTTCACTGCTTCACTCCTCCTGCCCCTGTGCACTGTCACTTTGTAGCATCTCCTTGAAAGCTGCCAGCCTGCTTCCTCTCTTCACTGTTTATTCAGGATCATGTTCACCATCCTCTTGGCTCCAGCATGCAGTCATGTCATGGAGAGTCTGGATTCACCCCACAGGTGCTGCAACTCCCAGCACAGGGAAATAAAAGTGGTCTCTGTTCCCCTCACTTGCACAGGGCAGGAGCTTCTGTTCCGAATTTCAAGGGTTGCCACTATCAACCCCCCGCCACAAACTGACTCCACCTTCCTGCTCTTGGTGTAGGGGTCTCTCTGACTCAGGTGGAAAAAGAAAACTTTGTCTTTAACTGGTATCCAAAATAAGGATATAAGGTGGGAAAGGAGAAGTTTGTGTGCTCACAGCAAAACGAGCTGTGTTTGCAGGATTTGGGGTGTGTAAGGAGGGCAACAAGTGCATAGGAGCAAATCTGTATGGACTTCAATTCAGGGGAAAGCTCCAGTTGACCCTGGGACCAGTGCTGTGCAAAAGCAGCAGCTGATTGCCCCACTAAAGACAGATCTGGATTTCTCATGCTGGATGAGATGATCCTGTTCCAGCCCACCAAAGGAGCAAAGATGATATTTTACTTAAGCAAAGGGAAGTTCAGCCAGGCGGACCTGGATGCTGGAAAAGCCAGAGCCAGCAAGGCATGGCAAGCCAGGGATAAAAACAAGGCATAGACACCACCTGGTGGGGCCACCTCAGAGCTCTTGACTCAACATGGCTTATTGCCTTTCAGATGTACGATTTGAAGCCAGGGCGATTTGGCCCATCGAGAAAAGGCTTGAGCCCTGTGACCCTCCAGGTGGAAGAGAAAGTGCATGGGCTGGAGGTGGCTTACAGAGGAGGGGTGAAAATATGCAGACCCTGAACCTCTGAGGCACTGGGAGGTGAAAGATAGCCTGAGGGGTCTGGTGGAGAGAACTGAGGAAGGGCCAAGGCAGGCCCGGTAAGAGAACTGTGCAGGCAGCTGGGCAGAAAATGTGCTTACATGGTGGGGTTGTTTTTAAATCTACCATTCAGTGCCATAACACCAAACCTCCCACCACGCTGGTAGTGGGGAGAGGGCACAGTGACAACAGCAGAAAGCAGGCATGGAAGCAGCAAAGCTTTCAGGCATCTGCGCCCTGATTTTACAGACCTGGGAGCAGACACGCTTATCCTGGTATGGGAGAAGTTGCCTGTTGTCTGTACGAAGATGAACTCTAATCTTAGCAGTGCTTTCTGCAGAAGCTGACAGCGAGCTGCTGTGTGCACGAAAATCTGCTTTGGCCTCCCCTCTGGAGCAGACCGCGGGTGGAGGTCTGAGCTGTCCTCCTGCTTTCTTTCCCACCGTGGCTCTCCACCACTCTCTGAGAGTATGTTTGGAAGATAGCGCTTTTCCTCATGGTGCTGCTTATACTTGCTCGCTCAGTGTAAATAACTGTATTAACTTTATAGGCAACCCTGGTTTGAACTGACTGAGATTCATGTAGCAAACTGGACTTATGCCAGGCCCACCAGAGCAGAGTCCTGTTAGTGCGAGGTGGAGCCCGAACAGCTCGCAGGATGGGAGGTCTCTCCAAATGAATGTGATCCCTCCTTGTTCTTACAGATTTGTTTGAACGCTGACGCAATGGCTGCCAAATACTGAATCTGCCAGAAATGTTAACAAAAGGCACTTTGATCTCATTCACTTGTTCTTGTTAAGAATGTATTGTGTTATTTTGTCTTCTTTGAGGTCAGAAGAAAAATGTTCTACCCTTGCAAAGAAGTGTGTATCACTCATGTTCAATAATCTATGTGCTATATTACAGAGCACGTTCTCTACTACTTGCTTTTGGGCTGCTTACTTTAGTGGTTGTTCCATGCTATAGAGTTGTTTAAATACCATACGGATGTTTCATATTTTTTATATAAAAGACTGAGATTTGTGGATACTTCCTGAAGTTCTAAAAAGCTGAAGAATTAAATTTTTATTTCATGTCTAAAAACTTCTTTAAAGTCAGTTTAAACCTTCATGCTGGTTATTAAATCATTGGCTCAGTAGTTAATACATTTCAAATATCTCTTCTTGGCACAAGGTTTACATTTTTCTAACCACACATTTACTGTAAAAAGCAGTTAATATTCACTAATGAAATGATACAATGACAATTATCTATCAACAGCATTTCTTGCAATGCATCAGTCTCCCACTGTACTGTAAAAAATATATGTGTCAAATAGTCTCATTCTCATCTTCAAACAAGATGGAAGTTTATGGAAAATGTAATCCCCACTAGCAAATAAAAAAGAGGAAACTGTTGATGAGGAATTTTGATGCCAAATCAAAGTACTGTATTTGTTTACATACAAAACTGAAGAATAAGACATAACATGTTAAACTTGTTGCCATGAGGTATTGAGTATACTCTGACAGTTTGGCATGGCAATACAGTCAGCAATTATCTTGGAGAAGATAAACTTGCAAAATAGAAGAAATATGCATCATTATTACTGTTTCTTGATATTTTACAAACAGTGTTTGTATTTTTGATCTTTGAGATATAACTGCATGCAAAATCTTTATTTTCAAAATAGGTTGAGTATTTGTGCTGTATATCACTCTGTAGTTGATCTACTCTAAATCTCATCTTTGAAGATTAAATTTCTGGCATGTGATCATGTAAAAGAAAAATTTATTGTGCTCTTCCTCCAAAGGCTAGAAGTCAGCAAAAATGCATGCACGTTTAGAAAATGCTACTACACGTTTAGAAAACTGTCCAGTGGTTCTTTTTGCAAAAAGAAATTTTGCTTTGACTCCCATATTACTGAATACCTGATAGGCACACTCTTAGCTTCATGATATCGTGAAGAAGTGTGTATCGATGGTAACATTTGTTATCATGATAAGTGTCAGGTTCCACGTATTATTGAGTTAACTATGTTTGACCCTGACATGACAGCAAATATATTCTTTTGGCCTCCTGAGCAAAACACAACCCCAAATTTACCACAATGTAGAAAAGTTTCCTAATTTCAATCCCGTAAAGCTGTAATAGCCATCTTCTTTCCTGTTGATGGCCAAAGTAAGCTACCTCTCACATTAACAAAAGCATTAGGTGAGCTCGTTGAAGTTACTGACCTGCAAAATTGCTACTTCAGTAAAATCATGTCATGATAGGTCCTACTAAACAGATAGCTCTGCACAGTATCTATAAATTTCCATCATGTCAGATAGTCTCTCTGTTGTCAAAGACTCTCTGACAGCTGATAAAATTTAAGGCAAGTGGTAGCCACTGTGCACTACTTGTTCAAAAAGGCAAAATGTGAAAACATGATCAATGCAGGAATTCATAGGGGGAAAAAAAAAAACAACACTGTGCTGTTCTTGAATTCTGTCAAGCAAAATTGGGCAAAAGATGTGACTAAGCACCATTAGTAACTAGAAACTACAGATTCCTGACAAATACTTTAGTACAAACTAGGTCTGATTCAAGCATTTCTGGCAAGCTTTTAGACTAAAGCTGAGATGCTTTTGGCATCGTTCTCTCCGTTGGTGCTCTCTGATGAAGAAGTGGACCTCTCACCCATCTGCTTTGGAAAGACTCATACTGGGTATCATTCTTGTAAATTCATATGCTACTTGCAGCTTGTTCCTGCTTTCAGTTTTTAATCTTGCTGGTGTCTTTTTAGCTAACAACTGTGCTGTAGTACTGAGGTCACCTTTGCTACATGGCAGATATTTCAGATGAGTGTACCTTTAAATCTTCTTACATTGGCTAATTCTACTTCTCTCTTTCCTATGCCGCCTTCCAAGATTAAAGTGGGGAAAGTAGTCATATACTTCTGCAATATTATGCAGTTGTAAACTCTCAGCAGTGTGAACAAACTATTATTTTAAATCCCCTAAGCTTCTTCAAGCATTTCCTGTTTACAGATGCACTGGGTCTGGCTGGGGTAGGTTAACCCACAACTACAGAGTGTCAAGCAGAAGTTTGGTAATGATTCGTAACCCAGTAGTTGAAGTCTACTTTAACTAGGTACTCTGAATGAACCTGCCAGGGGAAGATCGGCTGGAAGAAAAGTGAAAACACTGTAAGATGAGTAACCATATCATTTATTGCATAAATATTTGTTATGCTTATTGGATGAGCACCCTTTGTTCCTTGTTTATATCAAGAAGTTTTGGCAAGATGATTATCATTCAAAAGTCAAGAGCAAAAAAGTAGCTACAAGGAATTCAGGTAGAAATGCCTGTAATTTAAAATATCCAACTCTTCAAATTTTAAGATGCCTGGTGTGAAATCCTTATCATTTTGCTCAGGCTTAATAGTAAGAACTGACACTAACAACATTTCCCACAGGCTGAATTTTATTTGAAAGTTTCAGATGAAAGAGTTCACCCATTTCTTAGAATGACATTGAGGAGATAATGTTATTTTACCCATGTTAAAAATAACATTATTTACAGGAGAAGTGCCAGTGTCTTACTGATTTGGGTCTGGGATGTAAAATACATCAGGACTGTGTGTATAAGACCCTGGCATTAAGAATTTGCCTTCTGTCATTCCTCAGGAAATTTGCCCAAATTTGTTTAAAATATAAAATTATGAAAATTCTCAGTTTGCCCCTGATAATTAATCACATGTTAGAGTCTGGTGCCTGTATTTTCCCAAGAATCTCTATCTACTTAGTGTGGTCCATCATGGAGTAGAAAGGAACAGACATTTGTTCCCTTGCAATTACTCCTGCAAGCACTCAAGGATGTGCGACCCAGAGACAAAAACCACATGCAAGGAAACTCCCACTACTTTTGCTGATGGCATCCAGCTCACTGAAAAAAAAAAGGATGAAGCTGCCTCATATCAGACGGGCTTGTGAGGAGTGCTGGAAGGAAAGAGTAAGCACTGGAGGGAGCAAGGGAGGGGGTAGGAAACAGAGAATGGGATTTGGAAAGGAGCAGAGGGGCACTGTGCTCCCATACTTCAAACCAGGCTCAAGACCCTGGGGTTTCTGCAGTCTCCAGAATTGCATACCTGGGATTTGATGTATCCCTTTCAATGCCCCTTATAGAGCTGTACTGCTGTTATAAGTTACCTTTAATAGCTCAAACACACAATACTGCCAACTCCAGGCCCGAACGCCACCAACAGCCAAACACAGAGTCAATTGTCTTCAACTTACAGAATTGCTGCATTTTGTACTGCATGCATTTGCATCTGTTTACTTTCTAGTTTGCAATTAAATTAAAGGAGAGCTGATTTTAAATACATTGACGTTGAGGGTTCGTCTACTTCAATACATCCATTTCTACAACCCACTGTGCTAGACCAAGTAGAGTTTCTGTTTCTCAGTGTTGTTAGTTTCTCATTGCATCAGGAGAATGAAATCCAAAACCAGGGAAATACCTAGGACTTCCAGTTAACTTTTGAAAGCTTGATGAGTGCTAAAAATATCTTGTAGTGCAGGAAATAGACCAACAGGTCTCGGGTTAGTTGATCTGTTTTAGTCCTTTGTGTATTTTCTACAAATCTACTGATTGTTCTGCTGTAATTATTTGGAAATGCTACACATGAGAAGGAAAAAAGGTCAGCATATCAGAAAACAAAAATATAATTTTCCATAGTTTAGTAGGAAAATAAGAATGATTATCATAAAATTATGGGGAATTTATTTATTAATTTTATGGAGAAAAAACTATTTAAAGAAAGCTGAAGTATAGCTCTAAGTTTTAAAAAATAGCTTATGCATAATTAACTCTTTCACCTAGTTTGGTATGAAGCAGTTCTTGTAAAAATTACAAGACAGTTTTTTTTTCAGTTGTTAATAAAATTGGAAAAAAGTCAGCTTTAACCTCATTTTAATGGGGTTAAGAAAATTTAGAATAATCTGAGAAATGTGTATCTGATTAAGAAGACTTTTGAGAAACCTGGGAATTGATTCCCAAACTACATAAACCCATTTCGTGCACATATAATTCTTTTGAGCAATACAGAATTAGACCTGTTCAATGAGGCTTGTGGAGGAATCAGTAATGGCAAAACAGGTATTTAACCACCCATTCGCCATTTCTCCTGTAGATTGAGCTTCTGTGTTTCTGATCCCACATAAACTGACCAAGCTGGAGTCCACAGCTGAGGCTATTGCTCCAAGATGTTTTTGCACTTATCAGCTCTGAAGTCACAGTTTGCAACCTGGTGTGCAATGCCAAGAAATATTTGGAGACTTTGAAAATGGGCTGGGCACTTCATCTTGTTTATGCCATTAGTGTATCTCAACTGGTGGCTTTTAGCCATTTTACCAGGTAAACAGAAAAAATGTCATTTATTCCCTGCAGCCTGGACCAGAGGACTGGGAAGGATGATGCCTTGCCTGGGGGTCAAATACTGCCCAGACCTTCCCTGACTCTGTGTTGCTCTATATTGCCGTCCATTATGTGCCCTACTTCAGAATGCACCCATCTGGCATGACTGAGCCCAGAGAGAGTGATGTTTTGTCACAGAGGTGTCAAGGTGTCTTTCATTTAATAGAAAATGGACTATTCCTCCACTCATGTTCCCCATCACTGGTGATTACTATATGTGGGCACTGCTGGACATTAGAGAACTGACACTCTCTGATCAACAGCTTTAGGGTAGCACAACCAAACCAAATTTAAATAGAACACTGGTACAAATCATCACTATGGAGGCAGAAAAGGCAAGTGCAGAAGGTACAGCTTAGCTATGAATGTCGAGTCCTGGCCCCAACTCACTTTGGTGATCAAAGACATTCCAAAACAAGCACTAAGTGTTTGTGAGCTGCCAAAGAATTTGGGTGCAGTGTTAGGAACAAGATGAAGAACAGATTACTTACATCACTAGCAGCTACTCCCTAGTTTGATGAGAAGTGATTTAAAAAATAGCTGGGAAGGTACACAAACCTGTTACACATCCACAAGGATCCTAAAGAATCGTTGTGTAATGTATATTGCGTTGCATCACTCCAAGTTACTATTTAAAGGAAACACAACAAACAGGAGGTTGTAGGGAAGAGACAGGAGAGAGAGTGGTGAAAGAAATGGTGAAATAAAAATGGAATGGAGGGACTAGGAGACTAGGCAGCTCTGAAACCGGGAGTCTCCTGCTCTGAAGCTAAAAACATAATGCTAGAAAGTCACATGTCAAGAACGAACAACTTTTGGCACCTCTTTCCTGCACTGACTCCAGGAGAGGTGGGGACGCAAACATCAAAATGCGGGGAGAGCTTCATGATTGTTATGAACAACAGACATTCCGTTTTTGAGGAGCAAAGCACTATACATACACCTCTTATACAGTGGAGTTGCGACTTACGTTGGCCATCCGTCTCTCTGTACCTACCCATCACAGGAGGATGGTAACAAGCTTTCTAAAGAAAAATAATGAGCTCTGCATGACTTCTTTGCAACAGCATCTGGTGTCTCGGAAACTACTTCTTCAGCCAGTTCTCTTGGCTGCTTTGGAGATGCAGTGATGTCCAACTGCAATATGGTTAGGCTTGCTTCCCAGATCGTATCTACACTGGTCTGTGGAGCCTCTGCCTCCAAAGTACTGGAGGTATACAGAGAAACTGCTCAGAACATGTATGTGGCTGGAACAGATATGCACCAGATGGCCATTCAAAATAGCAGTCAGAAGAAAAGCATCACACTAAGCAGATGCAAGTCTTATCCTTGAGAAACAACTTCCCAGCTGCCATTTTCCTCTGACTCATCTTTTAGAAGAATTCTGTTTATTTTAACCAGAGCTAGTGTTGAGTCACAGACGCCACATGTTAGACCAGTTCACTGGGTCCCTTTTGTGGCTGGGGTGAGGAGAGTATTTTAGGCAACTCAACTTCTTTGCTTAGTACATGCAAAGTCTCAGCTTTCACTTATTTTCAGTTGCATGATTGCTAGAACAGTAGCACACCTTTTGAAGCACTAACGCAAATACAGACAAAAATGTAAGTTGTTAACGATAAAGAGAAACCCCTTGATTTTAAGGAACATTGGTTCAGCCTTACACTAAACCGCAACTTTGGCTTTCTGTGTTGGATGTTAAAGTTATTTTAAACACAAAATGGCTGAGATCTTTATAGACTTAATTATGTGAAACAAGAAGTTCCTCTGAGCATCTGCACCTGTATGAAATGTTCTTTCAGGTTTTCTGCTGTTGAGAAAGGTTTTTTCCTTGATATTTCAACAGCTGCCTTTTTCAATACTTAAGCCATGATTTCTTTGTACTGAAACTGGATAATATAATACAATGTCATGAAAGGTAGAAATAGAACTAGAGGAGGTGTTTGTTTCTTTTTTTTCATTTCCTGCTAATTTCCTCAGCAAATTCTGAAAGGTTTACAGCCATTTCTTCAAACACCAGTACTGTCTGCACTGAGCATGTGTTCTGTTTTGATATTTTTTCAATTCCTAAAATAAAAAGCTAAGGGTCTTTCATTAATATCTTTCCACCGTAGCCAGAAAACACGTGAAAGCAGCTCCATCAGTCCTCTTCCTGAGGCCCAGCCTCTGCCTAAGCCTCTGCCATGGAGGAACAAGTTTCTGTTCCTGCCTTAGCCCAGCCTATAAAATGCTTTATGTATTCTTGCTCCAGCTGTTGGACTCTGCCTATCTATCTCTTCCTGCTTTTCTTCTGCAGTTCTCCCTATCAGCTTTGTATTGTTTCACCAAGGCAGAAGATTTCATTTGCCATTTTCTCATTGTGAATTTTTAACAACTTTGGTGAAAAAAAAATCTTTTTTTTTTTTTTTCCAAATAATATCTTTATACTACTCTTCAGGCCAATACTACTCTGTCAATGGACCAACTAAAATATTTCATTAGCATCCATTAAATTGGGAAGAACATCAGAGGTATTTGTGTTTCTTCATAGAATCATAGAATCACAGAATGGCTTGGGTTGGAAGGGACAGTAAGATCATGTAGTTCCAACCCCCCTGTCATGGGCAGGGATGTCACCCACTAGATTGCCCAGGGCCCCATCCAACCTGACCTTGAACATGTCCATAGATGGGACATCCACAGCTTCTCTGGGCAACCTGTTCCAGTGCCTTCTGGCCCTCTGAGTAAAGAATTTTCTCCTAACATCTAATCTAAATCTCCCCTAGTTTAGTTTAAAACCATTCCTTGTCCTATCAATCCTATTCTTCAGAGATGTCACGCTCCCAAGATTCCTTAAGTTAATTATTCACCATATAGACTTTTTCAGTGTCATAAAATAAATAAACAAACAGCAGAACAAGAAAGGTGGCTTTATAATGCCTTAACACCACATACGGGGAGAAAACTCTTTGTTCCATTTTCATTAATTTGATGTATTTTTCCATGGCATTAGACCAAGTTATTCAATAAGAGGAAGACTGTCAGTGTTTTAATTTTTTGACCGCTGCATTGCCTTAATACTTTGGCATTACTGAGTAAACCCTCATGATTTTCATATGAAGAGAAAACATCCTGCTTGTAGGTGGTCAAACACCTGCTCCCCATGCTAGAAAGGCAGCAGCTGTTGTCCTTAGCATGCCCAGTTTGAGGAAAGTAGGATGTTGTCTACATATTTTCACAATGCCATTTATAAGGCAATGTTTGTGGCTTGCTACCAAATGAGTTATTGCCTTTGACAGGAGAAATAAAATTTTAATACAGGACTTTGACAGGAATACTCAAAAGGAGTTTTTTGAAACACAGGCTGAAGAAATCAACTGCTTTGCAAAACTGAATAAATTCTGTTTCCAGAGCTGCTTTGCTGCCCTCCAGAACAGAAACTTGAGAAGCTTATGGACATACATTTGGGCAAGTACAACTTCTTCCATCCTCAAAGAACAGTTTTACCCTACTTAAGATATTCCTTATTTCTGATGACAAGTCAACTGTACTAGGCCTGGTTGGGATGGAGTACGATACATCAGCTTATTCAGATGGTAAGATAGTTGGATTCTGTAAGGAGGCTCATCTGGAAACAATGTCTATGTTTCAGTTCTTTGTAGAAAATACTTAATTTTAATTTTTCATGAAAGCTTTCTCTTGGAACAACTCATCTGCTTAAAATTAGGCATGTACTTGTTTGTCTTGTTGACTTGAAGCCATAAAATATACAGTCGTCTGATGCTGAGTAATTTATGTGCTTTCATAAATCAGTGGGCAGCCAACAGAGGACAGACTGGATACAACAGTTTCACACATGCATTCTTATTTTATGGTCAGAAGATCATGGAAATGAGCTCATACTTCATGCCTTTGAAAGTCCTTCCTTTTTCTGTCATCTTTGGAAAATGCAATAGATTATGATTATTTCCAAGATTTTTAGTAAATTTTTTACAATCCTCATCTTAAAAAACTGTGGACTTTGACTTCTTCTCCAGTATTTTGAATGAAGGTTACAAAGCACACAGTCTACAATGGCTGCTCCTCTCCTTTTACCCCTTTGAAAGATTAAGGTATGTGGAAGCTATTTAAAGCCTGAAGAAGTCCAGTATGAGAGCCAAAGACCAGTGAGAAAGCCCTGTTTCCTGTCGCAACTGCCAGAACTGATACTGTAAAGGAAGAGTTGCGGGAATGCAACTGCACATTTCCAGGTCCCTCTGAGACATGAAATGCAGTGTGCTGAGCTAAAATGCTCTTAAAAACATCTCTTCTTGGCTTCTGGTGCTGAGGATGGATCTTCACATTGAAAGCAGCTGAGCTAGCTTGTTCGGATAGTCTACAGGAAGAGATTTTCATATGTGTAAGGAAAGTGCAAGCACACCTTGTATCCTTGCCAAATTGCAGAAAAGAAGTGATAATGGCAACAATGCAGAAAAGACCGTTGACATAGATGTGAATAATGCAATAAAGAAAAGGTAAATAAACAAACAAACAAACAAATAAATAAGTAAACATGGATGAGTCCAGAGTGGTAAAATCCCCATTTCCAACCTTGATCTGCTTACCTGCAGTGTACCAATGGTTAGAGTTCATACACAGGGAAAGGAGACACCCATAGCTAGGTAAAGCACACACTGAAGGATAGGCTTTTCTGAGGATTTTTGATCAGACCACATTTGGCAGGTTTTAATAAATCATCCCGCAGCACACTAAGAGCCCAGGGGTTGAACCTGGTATGTCCTCCCTTGCCCAGCTCCCGCCCTGTTCAGAAGGGCAGGGGGACTTGCAATCCGCTGTGGGAAGGCCCAAGCCCCCTCCCTGGGCAGGGTGAGGAGGTAGGCTAGGGCTCTGGTGTGCAGGAGGCCCCACCAGGCAGCAGTGCCCACGGGCAAGGGACGCTGAGCCCGTGAAGAGCAGCCACAAGCCGGTCTCTGCCTCAGCAGCGATAGCGACACTGAGGCAGAAACATCAGCAGGGTGAATGAGCGATTATGTTGGCAGTATTTGCTAAAAAATGGATTGCCTCAAAATGTTTGCATCTGTGACTCAGGCCAGCCTCTCTGCTGATTTTGAAATCCTGTTAAGCCCTTCACTTCCAATTCACCGCTCTTTTCCACCTCACTTTGGCTAACTGCAGAGAGCAGCCATGTGCATTTGAAGATCATCCTGTAAACTTAAATTTAAATATTTAATTCTTGAATTGTATGCTAAAGCCCAATGAGTGAGAAATAGGCAGCACCTCTCAATCCTTTCGAGGTTAGAGATGAGGTTCAGAATTGCTGCTAAAATCAGAGATAACTGGAAGGAACCATCACAAGATTTATGAATAAGATTTTTATTACCAACAAGAACCAGTACTGACCAAATTTCACTGCATTTTTCCATCCACAGTGACAGCCAACCATGCGAATTAAAGAAATGCTGCTAGAGAACGATCCTTTTTCCCCCTCTGAGCCCCTTCAGTGCATGGTGCAGGCTACATGTGATACTGATACGTTAATGCCCTGTGTGTGCCTCTAGTCATGAACAGAGCCTCTGACATGGCAGGCAGGAGAACATCTGAACTAGACTGACATCTGACCAGACCACAATATTTGAGTTTTATGAGCGCAAGCAGAACAGACAATCCCTCTATCCTTGTTTTACAGTTTCCTTAAAGGCTGGGAAACTACAGAGAAAGTAAACAGCAAAGTAATTAAAGCTTACATTACTTCATCATTATGGGTAACCAAGAGTTTTTTGGACAAAATGTTTTTCCTCTAGGAAATGCCTGCACTTTGAATAGAAAAATGTCTATGGGAAATAGCCATTTTTGAAAAATTATTCATTTCCAAAGCCTATTTAAAAATTTCTCAAAAAGTCCAATTTCAACATTTTTAATATAGAAATTCATACTTGGTCCAAGTAAACTTCCAATACATTAAACTAATTTTAGTAAAAACTGTAAAAGAGAGTCACAATCTAAATGAAAATTCTAAAAATATTGACATATGATGTTTAATTTACTCAAACCAACATTTTCCATCTTATTTAATAGATTGTTGGACTTAACATGTGTAAGAGTTTGATTTTTCATCCTGATTTAAGGTAAAACTTTTTTCAAATACCAACTTTCCAAACAAAAAAAATACGATTTCTTCATCTGCTCTGTTCCTTATGAGCCTTAGTTTAACAAGTGTACAATACACTGATTTCTGTCAGATCAGCAGATCACAGTTAGAATATACCGTGATAGAAGTGAAGTCCATCTTCTATTCTGAATTATCTTTAGCAGCTCTGTTAATATAATAGGCTGGTGGGCATATATTATACAATGACATGAGGCCTAACCTTTCCCTTTCAAACTGTTTCTCATTTCCTGACTTCAACAAACATAAGAGAATATCACATGGTAAAAGAATGCTGTGAAAAGTATATTGAATCATCTGGCAGTATTTAAACCATGAGATGACATTTTATTTTGCTTATTCTACATGGAAATTCCTAACATCAGCTCTTACTCAAATACATCAGTCCAGGCTCTGCTGTTTCTTTTCAAACATTCTTTATTCCCCTCTTCTTGTTCTTGTTATATCTTTTTATCTCTCAGCTGGAATGTGGATTTCTGTGGATGTATAAAAGTAGATAAACACACAAAGTCTGAGCTTTTAATTTTTCCTTCTGAAAAACTCCGAATGCAGAATTATCTAAAGATTTTTTTTCTCTCTCTCTCTCCCCACCCCCCACCCCCCAACTACTCCATAGCTAATCAATAGCATGTTAATAACAAGCACTCCATGGCTGTCTTAATAATTCAGGGATGCTTGAATGGAACCTTCAACAGATGAGTGTCAAAGTAAAGATGTTACAGAGGTTTATATCAATTGATTTCTGGCGAAGTGGCCACTGTGCTGTGCAGGCTTCATCTAAAGACAGGGTGCTCCTTAGCCCAGACTATTTGTACGCCTAAAGCTGACCATTCTCATAAGAGCTTTCTTGGAGAAGGTCCAGAGCTCTCAACACCTTGAAGGGCTGAGCCTCAAACACAGAGTTATTTCCCAGAAGAGGCAGCACTTAGTAAAGCTATAAAAGAAACAATTCAGGGAAGAAATGTATGTGACGGAAAGGAAAGGAAAGGAAAGGAAAGGAAAGGAAAGGAAAGGAAAGGAAAGGAAAGGAAAGGAAAGGAAAGGAAAGGAAAGGAAAGGAAAGGAAAGGAAATCACTAAGCAAAATAATAGATCAGTTGCATACCTCTACAGACAGGTAAAAAATGCATTACAGCCAGCAAGTAGCAACTGATTGCTGCCATTTGAACCAAAGGGGAAAGGTTTTGCTGTTAGCAATAAGGGTCTTACAACACCACATATTTTTTCATGGGTTTGAAACCCAGAAAGGACTATTAGATCTTCAAGTTTTACTTCCTTCATAGCACAGACCATAAAAATTCATGCTTCTCCTTCCACTCAGTAATGACTTGCGTGCTGGCAAAAGCAGTGTGCTCCCCAGGGATACCTCCAGCCTTAGTCTGAAAACTTCGAGAAGAAGCTGGTCTTTTGGCCCATGTAGTCATGTTACAGACCATCCATTCCAGCAAAGGTTTACTAGCCCACATGCACTCCAACACCAACATTATGTTATTCAGTGACATACAATTCTGCATGACAGCCCATGATTCATTGCTTACAAGTGTTCCTAAATGTATGTTGGTTACATGCCACCACTGACGATGACAGCAGCTCCCAACTGGATGGGACACTTCTGCAATGGGCTACTTCACTCTAGTGCACATACTGCAATTTAGAAGGAGCCAGTCTAGCTAAAAATTAGTTCATGGCAGCTACCTTACCTTTCTCTATCACTTCTGCCTAGAGAAAGGTAGAGACATTTGGATGTCACAGAAAACTTCTGTTTATCTCAGAAAGCTTGATCTCAAATTCTCCTTAATCACAAGGGAAATCACTTTCTACTTCAGTTGATTCCATGGAAGACACCTTAGGGGTAGGTTTACCCAAGGAAAGGAGGAATATGAGATTACAGCATTAGATATGGTATTAGAGAGGCCAGAGCACCATGACCTTTCTGTATTCTTTAGATTGGTTCCCAGTGAATTGCTCCAGTGCATATGAAAAAATACTTTTCTTCAGTGTAAGATTAGTAACAGTTAATTTGCATTAAAATGGAAAGAAGTAGCTCACAGAACAGACCGTAACCATACTTAACCGACACAGGAGCTTCATGTACGCAAGATTTCTGAAAGGAATTTCTTTTTTCTTTTTCTTTTTCTTTTTCTTTTTCTTTTTCTTTTTCTTTTTCTTTTTCTTTTTCTTTTTC